>PVHT021183524.1:1918427-2004341 GCA_004024745.2 Catagonus wagneri
TTAAAAAAAGGAGTCAAGGAGTTCCTGTCATGGCGCAGCAAAAATGAATCCAACTAGGAAACCTGATGTTTCAGGTTTGATCCCTGGCCTCGCTCAGTGGGTCAAGGATCTGACGTTGTGTTGAGCTGTGGTGTAGGTTGCAGATGTGGCTCAGATCTGGCGTGATTGTGGCTGTGGCCAGCAGCTGTAACTCTGATTAGAACCCTAGCCTGGGAACCTCCACATGCCACGGTGCAGCCCTAAAAAAAAAAAAAAAAAAAAGAAAAAAGAAAAAAAAGGAGTCAAAAACTTACCTGTCCATAGTATGAGCAGGAGGAGTGGATGCTATATGCAGAGGGGCACCCACAGAAAAGGGCTCAGAGGCAGGAATGGGAAGAGTTGAGTTCAAGGCAGGCAGGCAGGGCAGGGTAGCTGGAGAGCTGGGCTCCTAGAGGCAGGAGAAGGACTCGGAGCATAAGAAGTGGGTGGGCCATCGTGTTAATGAATCAAGCAGGCTCCGGAGAACCAGCCGATGTTGTTCAGCACCGGCACACTCCCTCTGGATCAGGGGTTGCCAAAGCTGGCTCACTGCCTCCCAGTTTTTGTCAATACAGTTTTATTGGGACATAGCCACACCCACTCATTTACATATTGCTGTGGACTTTGGCACTTGAATCAAGTGAGTGCAGTGGAGACTGCGGTGTGGTCCCCAGGGCCAGACTCTGTGCTCTCAGGACTTCACGGCTTGGCAGCTCTAATGTAGAAGATGGATGGGGCCAGAGAGAGGTCTGCAGAAAAGAAGCCCAGGATGAGCCCTGGCATCCGGGGGAGGGATGGTAGCCAGAGGGTGAATAAAGATAAGCGGAACATTGCTCCAAAGATAGTATGACCATGTGACCTCGTGGCAAGACCCAAAACCTCAACAGGAGGAGGAGGAGGAGGAGATGGATAAGGAAGAAGGGAAGGTCTGGGTCCTGGGTCTCTGGTCTCCGGCCACCTGCACCAGTGGGTTATCTGAGCCCCACCCAAGACCAAGAGCGCCAGGCCAGCACCATGTGCCTTCTCTGCTCGTCCTCGGGGTGGCACGGCCTGAGCCACACCCATGGCTCCCTCTGTCGGGCATCCTGCTATGGCCTTCGCACCTAGCAGCTGGACCCTGGGAGAGGTCCGAAGCTCTGGAGTAGCTGGAGAACACTCCTCCTTGACAGGAAATGGCACAGTGCTCCCGGGAGGCTCCGCAGTTTCCCTCCCCACCCAGCCTTGGCACAAGCTGCCCCATCTGGAAGGGCTGAGTTAGGAGCATCCACTTGCTAGAGGTCAGAGTTGCTTGGTGGGAAGTGGGGTCCCTGCCCATACTTTGGGTAATTTCCTCTTTCCCGACTAGCGTGTCCCTGAGTCTCTGGACTGAGTCCCCCCGGAGACAAAGAGGCTGGAAGATCAGAAGCCCCACGCTGCTTCAGCCCGGCCGAGTCCACCTGTGCTGTCCCCATGCCGTCTCCTCCTGGGACACCCTTCCTGCACCTCCCCCTCCCCGCAGCAGAATCAGTGTAGCCTTTCTTCATCTTTTGGGGCCTTCCGAGCATACAATGTAGGAACCAGTTTAAGAAACAAAGCATTAAAAGATAAACACTATCATTTTAGGAAACCACTTGGTGCCAATTTGCACAGAAACAGAAACTTGGGGACTAAAATCTCAGGCCAGTAGTAGGCCCTTCAGATGATTCAGAATGAGCGCATTCAGCTTTTAGATTATTATTCAAGTGAAAACAAAATGAAACATTTCTTAAGGACCGGAACATTCTGAAGCAGAGTTCTCAACACGCTCCTCCCAAGAAGGGTCTCTGGCTCATCTGAAAGGCTTTGCTTGGGCTCGGGGACCCAGGCTGTGGGGTTAAGCCGGCCAGGCCTTCCTTAGTCGAACGGCCTGCCGTGTTTTCAGTGCCCATCAGAACGGCTGGCACAGGTCATTAGCTTGCTTTTTTTTTTTTTAAGGGCCACCTCTGTGGTATACGGAAGTGCCGGGTTAGGGGTCAGATGGAGCTGCAGCTGCCGGCCTGTGCCGCAGCCACAGCAACGCTGGTGAGCCAAGATGGGGACTCCTCAACATTGTGGACTAACACTTGAATGAATAACTGAATGAAGTTCAGGCCTTGGTGCCACAATCAGCTCCGTGTCCTCAGGCAAGGTCCTTCCTTCTCTGAGCCTCAGTTTCTTCATTGGTAAAATCTCAAAAATTATTCATGACTCAAAAGCACTACCACGAGAATTAAATGAAATGGTACCCACAACGTCACTGGCACATTCAAGGTACAGAATAAATGGTAATTACTATTGCTACTTTTCAAAGACAGCTTTAATCCCATATCCAAGACATCTTTCCAGATCTTCACACCTTCTCAGTCCCATCACGGCATTTTTTTTCTTGGTAAACTCCCAGCCAAAGCCTGGCACAAGATGAGCAGAGGAAAGTTTTTTTCTTCTTTTTAGGACTGCAAGCGCAGCACATGGAAGTTTCCAGACAAGGGGTCAAATCGGAGTCGCAGCTGCTGGCCCACGCCACAGCAACACGGAATCTGAGCCACATCGGCCACCTATGCCATAGCTTGGGGCAATTCTGGATCCTTAACCCACTGAGTGAGGCCCAAGGGCTGAACCCGCATCCTCATGGACACTGCGTGGGGTTCTTAACGTGCTGAGCCACAACGGCAACTCCAGGAAAGAGCTCTCGAAAAAGAATTTAACAGAGGACATCTCTGCTCGGGAGTTCAGGGCTTGCTGTGGGCGGGGTGGGGGTGGGGGGCACTGAGGCTACCGCTATATCCTGCCTCCTCCGCGGGCACAGACAGCAGCCCTGCAAACTGCGCCTGCGCATTCAAAGCCAGGGAACTCACCTGCGCCGAAGCCACAGGGAACGGGGCTGGGTGGGGGGGCGCTTGCTCTGTAGAGGGTAGCGGTGCCAGCTCACCCCCTCCTGCCTGTTGCAAGGACCCCTCCCCCCCATTTCCTTCCCAGACTGAGCTGGGCCGCGTGGGCCTCCCCCTAAGGCATGTTCCCAGGCTTCAGAACAACAGGCCCTCCATTCTTCCCCGCCCTTGGCAGACCTGCCTCCTCCTCCTCCAGCTCTGCCCGCTGCTGCTCATGGGCAGCTGCCCCCATCCAAGGGGCCCAGAAGAACAAGCCCGGGGCCGAGCCTGTCCCCTCACCCCTGCGTCCCCTGTTAAGACAGAATCACAGTGTCACTCACTTCATTTGGCCCCGGGCATCTTTGCAAACAGCCCTCTCTGACCATACTTTGTTTTCCTCAAATGAGACAGATCTGACATCTGCCCTTCTAGGAGTTTCGCCCCTTGGGCCAGGCTCCAGATGTGTCCAGATATCAACCCTCAGCCTCAAGGGTGACAAGCACTGGGAGGAGAGTGCGGGGTGACCCCCAAGTCCAAGGCTTACTACCCACTGGGACCCCCCCCCCCCCCCGCCTCCTTCCCTCCTTCGCCTATCAAATTCCATCCGGCAAGCGACAGCAGACTCAGTCCTAAATCTACAATCCAGCATCCGAGGAGGATGCGGTGCGGGCTTCTCTCCCTTCCCAAGTTTATCCAGCTATTTTCCAGTTTCCTTTTTAGGCATCCTGAGCTCAGTCCTTAAGAATGATCCCTGTGTGTCCCAGAGCCAGGCTGAGGGGTGGGAGCCCGGGGGCCATGGCCTGGGAGCCCTTCCTTGGCCATGGATTCCCAGAGGGTGTGCACTTGATTCGAAGCAGCCTCCCTCCGCTGGAGAGTCCAGCACACAAATGCAGCCCAGGAGGGACCCAGCTGCAGCCCAGGAAGGCACCCAGCATGCGGGGCAAGGCCATGGTGAAACAGCAGAGGCCTTTCTTAAAGGGACAGTCTGCCCTGAGAGCCCTTGGGGAAAATGCCACACAGGAAGGAGCTGGTGGGGGATGCGCCAGCCTCCTCCAGAGAAAAGCCAGGAACAGGCACCAGGACCCTGGCTTGTTCACAAGTCTAATAGCCTTGATCCCTCTCCTGCTGTTAGGACAGCGAGACAGAAAGATGGTTCTCTTAGGAAACATTGTCTACCTGCCGCTCCTCCCTCGGGGAGGGACTCACCCAGAGGACAGAACAGTCACCACTCACCAGTGTCAGTCCCTGCTGTGTGCAACGCCCCTTCCTAGGTGCTTTGCACAGAAGAGCTTATTCGCTCTCCCCATTTCAGTGTGGAGATCCTGTGGGTTTTGTTGTTCCCATTTTACAGATGAGGAAATGGAGACCCAGAAAAAGGAAATTGCCCAATGTCTTGCATTTAATGAATGGGAACGCTGGGATGGGAACACAGGTGGATCTACTCAGCTTCAGAGCTTTCCCCGCAGGAGTCCAGGGAACCTCACTGTATCGGTCAGCAAGTGACAGGGATGGAGGCGGAGAGTTGCACAGGCAGTTAGTTTTAAGTCCCAGCCGGGGACCACGGGAAAGAGAGGGAAACCTAGGGAACCTGGGGAGACCACTGTAGGTTAATCATGGCTCAAAAAAGCCATCAGAATGAAGCCATGAACCAAGCAGGCTTGCTTAATGATAAAGCCATAAATAAAAGCAGGAGATACGCCTCACGTCATTAAGGGAAAGATAAAATGAGGCCTGCATTCAAGTTCAGCAAGATAATGATCCTTAGGACCAAGGACAGGAATTTAAGGGAAAGATGACTTTCCAAAGTAGGAGACCCTCACGATACGGAAACCTGGGATGATTCAAGGTATTTTAGCATCTGTTACCACCCTGCTGCTGATCTGAAAAAGCGCAATGGCAGTCCTAGTTTGACCCCATAGGGTCAAATACTCTCTTACCCAGTACGACGGAGGAGCTAGTGAAGTAAGCCTGACATCTACTTGAAGAATGAGGAAGAAGGCAGTCTCTTCTCCCTCCCCACTTTCCTTGGATTATGAAAATGCAGCCCACCTAATCCTCGGGGCAGAGCCTCCTTGCCCACCCGTTTGTATCTCTCACAAGCATCCTATCTTAATAAATTTATTTCTTGCCTATCATTTTGTCTCTCACTGAATTCCTTCTGCACTGAGACACAAAGAACCTGAGCCTCAGTAAGTTCAGACACCAGCGGAGTGATTCTAATTTAAAGAAACTTGAGTTTAGGCTGGGTTCCAGTAAGAAGTGTTTTGGTTGCAAATGCACATGAAGCCCCTCCAGGGTCAGGTTCCTGCCTGTAAAATGCAACAGGCAAAACAAGGTGTCTGCCCTCAAGTACTCATTGAAAGCAGTTCCCCAAAGGGTAGCACCAAACTTTTCTGAAGGGGGAAATTACTTAGGTTTTTTTTTCCCCCTTCTTTACCATTTTATTTTCCACATTTTCCAAAATAAGCAGTTATTCTTTTATAAAAAGAAAAATAAATATTCTGCCTCCTACCCCCTACTTGAATATTTCAAATGACCAAGACTAGAGCGGGAAGCTTTATGTTTTCAACATGGAAGTTCTAAGAGGAAGGAGAGAAGCAAAATGAATAGGGCAGGGCAGCAACGCTATGATGAAACCTTTTTTTCTTTTTTTGCTTTCTAGGGCTGCACCAGCGACACGTGGAGGTTCCCAGGCTAGGGGTCCAATCGGAGCTACAGCTGCTGGCCGACACCACAGCCACAGCCACACCAGATCCGAGCCATGTCTGCGAGCTACACCACAGCTCCTGGGAAAGCCAGATCGTTAACCCGCTGAGCAAGGCCAGGGATTGAATCCGCAACCTCACGGTTCCTAGTCAGATTCGTTAACCGCTGCGCCACAACGGGAACTCCCATGATGAAATCCATTTAAGTTCTGCCTGTCATAGGCAGGTTTTCAATAAAATTAAAGCAAGAACTTTTCCTTTTGGCCAACACTGAAATTTAAAACTTTTCCTTTCACATATACTCCCCCCTTTTTTTTTTGGAGGCGGTGGTGGGGAATGGATTGGGAGTTTGGGATTAGCAGATGCAACCTACTATACATAGAACAGATAAACAGAGTGCTACTGTATAGCACAGGGAACTATATTCAATATCCTGCAATAAACCACACTGGAAAAAAATATGAAAAATAATAGATATGTATAAATGAATCACTTTGCTTTATACCAGAAACACAACATTGTAAATCAACTCATCTCCAATAAAACACATTTTTTAAAAAGTTAAAATAAAAAGTTTTCTCACACCTGGTAATTTAAAAAAAACTCGGTTAAGACCCAACTCCCCACAGGTTATTTCCGACCCTTCATAACGTGGCCACCGCCCTCCGCCCCAGCAATCCCCACTGACTCCCGGTGAAGCCCCCCTGGCTCTGTCCCACCCACTCCACGCGGCAGCAGGGCTGGACCTGCAGAGGCTGCCCTAGGCCTGAGCAGCACTCCGCCACCTGCTCCCGCAGCACCCTCCACCTAGCACGCCTTTTTCTTCTTTCTATGAAGCCCCCGACATGAAGACCCGGCTTAACTGTCACTGCTCGCACGGAGGCCTCTTCCCTAACGGGCAGAACTGACCGCTTTTCTCGGAGCTCCCGCGAGCTTTGCCCTTCCAGAGCAGGCTCGGAGAGCCGGGATCACACTGTGTTCTAGTTTAGGGTCTTTGCTCGCTTTTATGTCCCTAGCACCAAAATAAGGCAGCACATGACAACAATAATTATTATATAATTATTATAACACAATATAATTATATATGAATATATTATAAGTATAATAAAATATATGTAATTATATCATATATTTGCAATATTTATATATTATATAAAATCATATATATTTTATAATTATATATTTATATAATTATATTATAAATATTATTATTGGAAGAGAATGTAGAGTTTTCCAGGTATTTCCTCCAACATTATCTCATTTAAGCTACAAAACAGCTGGTTGGGGTGGGTAGTTAAGTGTCAGCTATGAATAGTGAGGAAGCGAGTAGTCCTCGAGGTCCTTGAACCTCCGCCCTTTGGGGCTGGGTTAGCCCAGGTGGCCGTGAAAGACAGGCTTGGCTCCCGGCCCTTACTTCCAGGCAAGGCAGGTGGCTCCCGTCTCCTGCACGCTCTCCGGTGCTCCATCTCAACACGCCCTTGCTCTGGGCTTCCCTACGGAGCAGGGGGATGGTGCTTCCCAGCCGGTCTGGAGAATGGATTCCCTCTGGGCTCATGAACACAGAGTGGCTTGGGCACTAATGAGGCCACAGCCCAGTGAAAACCCTGAATGACCCTGCCAGTTCCGTGGAGAAAATTCTTCCCTGTAGACCCCAGCTGTACCGAACCAGGCAGCCAGTCCACAAGCCCTGGCTTTGGAGGTCACTACAAGAGGGCGTGGACCAAAGGTGCACGGAACATTAGAGCTGGAAGGAAACTTAGGGATCGCACTGCTCAATGCCCCTCTAGACAGCTCGGTAAACTGGCCCAGACTGGACAGGGACTCAGCAGAAACACAGAGTGAGTTGGTGGCAAAGTGAGAGCTGGCACCTGTGCCTTTTCTGATCCAGGCAAGAAAGACACAACCTGAAGACTCTGTACTAAAAGAAAGTCACAAAGGCAAAGGCCATGTTATTTTTCAGGGCATTTGTTAAGTACACAACATACAAAGGAGTCTTGAATGCAACACCCCACACAGAAAACATTCAAGACAGAAAAGAGTAAAGGGAGTTTCCATTGTGGCTCGGCAGTAATGAACCCGACTAGGACCCATGAAGATGTAGGTTAGGTCCCTGGCCTTGCTCTGTGGGTTAAGGACCTGGCATCGCTGTGAGCTGTGGTGTAGGTCACAGATGCGACTCAGATCTGGAATCCCTGTGGCTATGGCATAGGCTAGCAGCTGTAGCTCCAATTCAAGGCCCAGCCTGGGAACATCCATATGCCGCGGGTGCAGCCCTAAAAAGCAAAAAATAAAAAAATAAACAATAAAGCAAAAGGAGGAACATGTTCAGTAACAGTCTTAAATCTAGTACCATTGGAGGCCAGGCCATGTCCTAACCCACTCTTCTCCCCCTAACCTCTTCTATGAACAAAGAGAGCATGTAGGCTGAAGTCTACAACAACTTCCACATCAGCGTCAAGAATGCACTGGAATGGCAACAAGATGGACCAAGGCGTCCTTAATCCTCTGGGAACACTATTCACAGTTGTGATAGCTACTGGTGCCTCGTCAGCTATCACTGGTCCCCAGTCCTCATCCAGGGACACAATGGGTGGTCCTTCCTGGACACCTGTGTCTGCGTGGGGCCACGTGACTAATTCTGGCCCCTGGGCTGAGAGGAGAAGCTGAGTGTTGTGATGGTTAATTCTATGTGTCAGCTTGGTTAGGGCAGGATCCCAGATATTTGATCAAGCTAGATGTCAGTGTGAAGGTGTTTTTCAGATGAGGTAAACATTGAAATCAGTAGACTTCTGGAGTTCCCATCGTGGCGCAGTGGTTAACGAATCCAACTAGGAACCATGAGGTTGTGGGTTTGATCCCAGGCCTCACTCATTGGGTTCAGGATCTGGCATTGCCGTGAGCTGTGGCGTAGGTTGCAGACGTGGCTTGGATCCCGCATTGCTGCAGCTCTGGTGTAGGCTGGCAGCTGTAGCTCTGATTAGACTCCTAGCCTGGGAATGTCCACATGCCGCGGGTGGGAAAAAAAAAAATGTCAGACTTCTGAGTAAAGCAGATTACCCTCCGTCAGGTGGGTGAGCCTTATCTAATCACCTGATGGCCTTAAAGAAAAGACTGACATCTCCCCAGGAAGGCGGAGTTTTCCTCCACACTGTCTTTGGTTCCTAGTCAGATTCGTTTCTGCTGTGCCCCGATGGGAACTCCTCCAGGCTGTCTTTGGATGGGAGCTGCAACATCACCTCTTCTCTGGGTTTCCAGCCTGCAGGGCTGCCCTGCAGATTTTGGAGTTGCCAGTTCCCACAATCAAGTGAGCCAACTCCTTAAAATAAAGACAAGACAGATGGGTGGGTGGGTAGTATGTAGGTAGGTAAGAATGGGAGAGAAGGAGGAAGGGAAGGATAGAGATATATACAGCCCTTTAGTTCTGCCTCTCTGGAGAACCCTGACTAATACAAGTATAATCAGTGGTCTAGAGTAATTAATTGGCAGAATCAGAACCTCTCTCCCTTTGGCACAGCAATCGTCTACACTTGAGGAGGTGCCTGTTCTGCCAGCCTGGGCTCCTGAGTGACTCAACTGAGCACAGGTCCTGTATTGACTCATGCTACAAACAAGAAGCATGAGTAAGGAACCACTACTGTTTTAGTCACTGAAATTCGGGGACTAGGTGTTACAATAGCAGTACCCAACTTATACCGACTAAAGCACTGATGCAATCCAAATCATCTTAGACTTGAGATACTAGAGTGTAAAGAGAAAAAAAAAAAAAAACACCTGAGAAGTAATGGACCCATAAGAGGATTGTGATCACAGCCTCCAAGTCCCAGGAACACAGCTCTTCCTCCGGCTGCCCTTGCCTTCCTCCTGGGGATCCTGGGACGTCTTAACGCAGAATCCAACCACCATCGCGTAAGTACATCAAAGGTACAATCTCACTGGTGAAAGAAGCTTCCCTAGAAAATGTTCAGAGTTCTGCTGAGGAATCTGACCCTGCGCCTGGAATGGGAAACTCTCCAAAGAACAAAAGTTTCCACTACGGCAACAAGAATGTTAAACACGATAATAAAAAAAAAAAAAAATTTTTTTTCTCAGTAAGAAAAATGAGACCATGGAGTATTTATAAGCCAAAACCCAAAGGCCATTCCTAGTTCCTTTGAGGTTTCCTGCTGTATGGAGGGAGTCGAGTGGATTACAGAAGGTACTGGAAAGGGAGCAGCATGTCCTTGGCTCAAACACACAGATGGGTTAAGTGCGCAGCCCTTGAGAAAATGCAATTACAAAGTGCTAATGCACCTCCTTAGGAATCAGCGGTGACCCAGAGGCTGCTGGGACTCTGCATCTTTCTCCCAAGGGGTAAATCCAGTCCCCTAACCTTAAACACACTACAGAGATAAACCCTGGGACAGACTAAGAGGTAATGGATTTAAACTGTAACAGGAAGATTTCACTTAGACCAGTGGTTCTCAACTGGGGGGCAGTTCTGGGGACATCTGGCCATGTCTAGAGATAGTCTAGGTTGTCACAACCAGGGCTTGCTACCAGCATCCAATGGGTAGAGGCCAGAGATGCTGCTAAACATCCTCTAATGCACAGACCAGCACCTCCCCCCCAGCCAAGAATGATCCAGGCTAGTCCTGAGGCAGAACAGTAACTCAGGTAGTCAGTGTAGGAGCAGGGGCTTCAACGCATTCTTTGATACGGCTATTGATTAACATTTGTGACTTAAGGGCTGCAGGGAGTCACATCCCCACAGGCCTTGTTTGCTATGGGGAGTATCCCCATGCCCAGGTGGACATTAATTTCTAACCTCCTGTGACTCCGTTTATGGGAAGAAAAGGACAAAGAAACCATGAGACTTAAGGGACATTTCCACCCCTAAGGCCCTATTGGACAAGGACTGACAAAGGTAATGGCGCAAGACCAATGGGAGAAAACCACATCTTTCTGGACCCTGCTTTGGTACACCCCGCCCCCATCTTTAAGGGATAAAAAAAACCCATAAGACAATAGAGAAGGGGGATCTTCTCTGCCCTCCCAGCTGTCCTGGGAGCTCTTTGCTTTCCTGTAATAAAAGACGTTGCTTGCTTGCTGCCTGTGTGTTCTGGAAGTTCATCCTTCCACTGCATGAACAAGAACCCAGATTCCATAACATCTTTCCAGCATCAGAACCAAGGTAGAGAAACTATAGTTGAGACTTAATCAACGTAATCCCTAGTTGTAAGGATATGAAGGTTTACAACCAAGAGCAGGAAAAACATTTACGGAGCAACATGCTCCAACAGGGAAAAAAGGATAGAGCTATGCGGATCTGCATAAACATCCATATACATTTAGAGAGAAACCAAAGTTGGCTGTGCCACTAAAGCACTCTGACAGGGAGCCTATCTCTCAGGGGAAGAGAAATGCATTTCACCGCGGCCCCCTCCTCCCTGATGGGGGAGGAAGCTGACGTAAGAGTCAGATTAGAGGATCCATTACCTAGAGGTTGTCCTAGGATTAGCAAGGGGGATAACGAGCTAAGTCTAGGAGTGGGGCTAGGGAATGAAGGCAGCTGGACCACTGGGCGCGAGAAAGAGGGAGTTGGTTGAATGGCTGGTAAGAACCAAGAAGGGAGTGAGAAGGAAGACCAGACCATAGGACTTCTGGCCAAGCAACCAGCCTCTTTTAGAACAAGACTGTCCAATCGTCAATGTCAACTGTTTGCATTTTTGTAGCATAAACACCACTGGTTTCCTCAAACCTCTGGAAAGTTTACCACGCTCACAAAGTCCTTGTGTAAATGGGCTGTGCGTGTGCGGGTGTGTGAAAATCAGGGTAGAAGAATGAAATTTCATATCTGGGTAAACATAGTACAAAAGAGAGTCCATTTGCATGAAATCAGTAGCAAGAGTGAACATTTGCTGCAGGCCTACTATGCGTCACGCCCTTGACCTGCCTACTCACCAAAGGCTCACAGCTACCCGGGGGGAGTATCACTGGTAACCGATTAGGGATAGGAGGGCTGAAGCAGAGGGAATTCAAGCCACTCACTTAGGGGCCACAGCTAGGGAAGGTAAAGGGAAAATTCAAAGCCAAGTGGCCTAGCTCCAGAGCCATGTTCTCAATGTCATGGCCACCTCACCGTGCGTGTGACCAGCGGTAATTCATAACCTCAACTAGTTGGATGGAAATAGAAACTCAAGAGTTGGAGGTGACAGAAAAAAACAGAAGCCATCATCTCTTACTTGGGAACCTCTAGACCAGTAGTTCTCAGACATTAGCCAGACCGGGCTCACCCCACAGACCGCAGCTCCCCCAGCACTGGATGCGGAGGGTCTGGGGTCGGGCTCAAGGATTTGCATTTCTGACAAGTTCCAGGGGATACAGATTCCGTTGGTCCAGAACCACTCGTTGAGAACCCCTGTTCCTCTGGAAGGATGTGGAGCTTTCGGTGCTTGTGGGGGCTGGATTCGGCTAATTTATTCTTTTTTCCTTAGGGCCGCACCCATGGCATAAGGAAGTTCCCAGGCTAGCTGTGTCAGAGCTACGGCTGCCGGCCTGCACCATAGCCACAGCGACGCCAGATCTGAGCCGTGCCCGAGACCCCAGCACAGCCCATGGCAACACCAGATCTTGAACCCACTGAGCGAGGCCAGGGATCGAACCCATATCACTCACGGACACTAGTCGGGTTCATTTCCATGACTCAGTGAGTCACAAATGGAACTCCCAGTTAATTTATTTTGAATCTCAAAGACAGGGCTCCTCAAGTGACATCTGGTCACCACAACATCAACTACTGAGTAGCTGGAAATTAGACAAGGATAATAATAATACAATACTAAGAATCAATTATAATAAGAGAATGGAGGAAGGGAGAGATGAATGTCAATCAGATGGCAACCTGGAAGACTTCCTGGAGGAAGAGCCTAAGTGGTGAGACAGGGCGACACTGGGATTACCAATTTGAGGCACACTCCAGATAGAGAGGTTGAGGCTTTTGAGTTCCCTCCTGAGGAAAAACACGGTAACCCAGGTTACCCGCCCTCCCCGGGACACCTGGAGGACGGCCCCGCGTTCTTTGGCGAGGTCATCTAGAAAGTCTGAGCAAGAAACATTTAACCAGGAAACACCCTCTATCATGGATAGGAAGCTGTTGGGGACAGCGGTTAGAGGTGAGAGAAACAAATTCAGGAGTTCCCTTCGTGGCTCAGTGGTTGGTGAACGAACCCGACTAGGATCCAGGAGAATGTGGGTTCCATCCCTGGCATCGCTCAGTGCGTTAAGGATCTTGCGTCGACGTGAGCTGTGGCGGGTTGCCAGCTGTAGCTCCGACTCTGCCCTTAGCCTGGGAACTTCCATATGCCGTGGCTGGGGCCCTAGGAAGGAAGAAAGGAAGGAAGGAAGGAAGGAAGGGAAGGAAGGAAGGAAGGAGGGAGGGAGGGATTAAGGAAGGAAGGAAAGAAAGAATGAAAGAAAGAAGGAAAGAAAAGAAGGAAGGAAAGAAGGAAGGAAGGAAGGAAGGAAGGAAGGAAAGAAGGAAAGAAGGAAAGAAGGAAAGAAAGAAAGAAAAGAAAGGAAGAAAGAAAGAAAGAAACGAAGTCAAATCCTAGCTTCACTGCTGTGGAACTGTGCTTGCTAAGGTTCTTAACTATTCAAAGCCTTGGTCTCCATAACTGTCAAGTGGAGCAACCAGCAACCTACAACTCAGAGTTGTAAAAAGTAACTGCATGTGACAGGCTCTTTACAGTGGCTGCCCTATAATAAGCTCCACTAATAGCATCGGAGCTTATCCATGGCCAGGGACACCCCCCAAGCCTCGGTCAAAGGCAGGGATTTGCTCTGTTCCTGCTCACAGCCCAGGCAGGAGCTGGGAAACTGAACTTGAGTCTCATCACCCTCCACTGTTTGAAAGCTCTTCCATCCCCGTGGGTACCCTCCAGGGTTTAGGGGCCCTTCCTGCAGTTCTGAGATTTCTCTCTGCCACACCATGCCTAAGGACCCTTTCCCACACCGAGCTTCAAACTGCTCTCACTGACAAACTTGGTAACAGTAAGGGGAGGGGACCAAATCAAAACAGAAAGCAGTCTAACATCTGCTCAAACGTACTCAACCTTGCTTTAAAATCGGCGGCAACGTGGATGGACCTAGACGGTAGCATACTAAGTGAAGTTAGACAGTGAAAGACAAATACCATATGATATCACTTCTATGTGGAATATAAGGACACAAATGAACTTATTTGCAGAACAGAAACAGACTCACAGACACTGAAAAACTTGTGGTGACCAAAGGGGACAGGTCGGGGGTGGGATTGGCGTGTGCACGCTGAAGTATACGGAACGACCGGCCAACGGGGACCTGCCGTCTGGCTCAGGGAGCCCTACCCAGCATTCTCTGACAATCTATGTGCGAAAAGGAATCTGAATGAGAACAGACGTGTGTATATGCATGACTGAATCACTTCGTTGTACAGCAGCAATTATCACAACCTTGTAAATTAACTATACTTCAATAAAACAAAAAACAAACAAACAAACAAGAAAACGTGTGCCGATGGGAGTCTGGAATGTGAGTCTGGAATGTGAATGACCAAATGTTCACTGGCCTGGGAGGCAATTGCTCCGAGGCTGGTTGTGGCCGGAGGGGCGGCGGGCAGACGTGGAGGCATAGAAAGATCTAAGCCCCTTTCAGCAATCCAGGGATGGGTTTATACAGACTAATTTTATTTTTGTCTTTCTGCTTCTCTGCTATGTTCTACGTTTTCTATAATAAACCTGTATTTCTTTTATAATCAAGGAGCAAAAGCTATTTTGATGTGTGCGCTTTATCTTCACGTCTTTCCAAAGCTTTTCCGTATTCTCCCCCACAGCGCACCCGCTCTGCCCTCTGCTCACGTGCTGCCCCGCGTCCTCTGTCTCCAGCCGGTGAATCTGCAGCCGCAAGCGGGTCCTTTCTCGAAGTTCCTGAGCACGTTTCCTCTGCACCAACCTGAGCTGCTCTGGTGGGCGGAGCTGCCCCAAAGTAGGAGGAGCTGAGCGGCTCAGATCATGGCCTGCTGTTCTGTATCCTGCCCTCCACCCCCACCCCTTAAAACCGCTGGAACGTCGTTCCCCACAAGGTGAGTGGCTCAGGCCTAGAGGAGCGGCACGGAAAGATCTGCAGGTGAGGAGGAGAAACACACACACACACACACACACACTCATTCACACTCCCCAACTGCCTCTTCCTGCCTCCTGTATCCGGAGGGAAATGTCCCGCGCTCCGTGCCCTCAGATGAACTGGGAAGGCAAACTCCCCAGCTGTGGTTTGCGAAGGGGTGAGCAGCGGGGAGATGGGGTGTCAGGGAGGACCAATCCACTTCCATCTGGCTCTGAAATCCAGTTATTTTCCTGGACTGGTCCGGGACCTCATTTCCCAATGCGAGGAATCTCGCTTTCTTGGTGACACACACTTTCCCCAAGAATGTTTGACTTTTCAAGGAGGAATTCTGGTATATTTGGGATTCTTGGAAACAGGACAAAGACTCGTGAATTGCTGGCTCTCCCCTAGGTTTGGAAACCCTCTGGAGCTCGCAGGCGCGGGAGCGGGGGAGGCGGGACTGAGATGCAGAGCCTGAGGGGGTCCAGCCCCAGGCTCTCCCGCAGCCGCCCCCAGACAGGAAGCCGCCTCCCACTCTGTGACTAGCAGGCCGCCCCAGCAGGATGGGTGAGCGGGGATGCGAAATAACGCCTGGTCATGCCAGAGAGACGCAGCACGCTGGGAGTCGGGTAGCTGCTTATTGAGCTCATCGAAGGAGGAGATGCTCCTGAGCTGTCAGGGTGCTGTGCGGAGAGCCTGGGTATCGGAGTGGGGCCCTGGGGGACTCTACCTGTCTATGTGGCTTCAGGCAAGGGGCCTAAACTCTCAGAATCTCGTTTTTCTCTTCGGTAAAATGGGACCACACCCACTTTGCAGGTCTACGCTGAGAATGAGGTGTGCTGAATTGTGTGAGTCTCAGTGCAGGGCTTGGCACGCAGTAGGCCTGCAGTAGATGGTAGATACCATTTGGCAAGTTGAAGAGTAGGTGTTTATAAAGCCGTCTATGCAGCGGACCTGACAGCCTGGGGACGGCCAAGCAGTGAGAAGACCCAGCTCTAGGTGGGGGGTCATAGCAGTTAAGCTTATCGAGCGCCTTGGGTCATGTGCCCCCCAGAACAAGTTCTGACAGGTTAAGGACAGGCTACCCACCACCCCAAGGCCACAGCACAGACCCTCTGCTGTCCCAGCTGCTTCAACCCAAACTGTGGGAGTTCCCACGTGGCTCAGCTGTAACAAACCCGACCTGTATCAGTGAGGACGCAAGTTCGATCCCTGGCCTCGCTCAGCGGGTTAAGGATCCAGCGTGGCTGTCACAGATGAGGCTCGGATCCTAAGTTGCTGTGGCTGTGGTGTAGGCCGGCAGCTGCAGCTCCTGTTAGACCCCTAGTCTGGGAACCTCCATATGCCGTGGGTACTGCCCTAAAAAAAGAAAAAAATCCAAACTGTAGACGTGTGGGTTCCAGGTCACCAGAAAGGTACGAGTGACGGTCCACAGGGGTCTTGGTCCCTCAGCACCCCCAGCCTGGAAAGCTCAGGAAGTCCCCTGGCCTCAGGGTAAAGGGCAGTGAACACCCCAGCCTTGCTGTCTAGAGAACCCC
This sequence comes from Catagonus wagneri, assembly GCA_004024745.2. Lineage (NCBI taxonomy): Eukaryota > Metazoa > Chordata > Mammalia > Artiodactyla > Tayassuidae > Catagonus > Catagonus wagneri. The sequence continues at coordinate 1,934,670 of PVHT021183524.1, forward strand.
AGGAGCTCTGAATCCATCTGCAGAAAGCGGGGGCCTGATAATGTGCCCCGCCCAGCCGAACTCCCCCTGCCAAGAGCTCCAGTAACCTGGGCAAGCAGACCAGGCCCCCGGGGTGTTTTCCGTCTAACCGAGAAGGCCAAACACAGACAGAAAAGGCTTAAGAATACAAAACAACAAGGGGGAAAGAAAACAGTTGTCTTTCCAAGGAGCTCATGTACGCAGAGGGCTCAGGAGGTGACCCGAGGGACCCACATTCCACAGGGTTAATCCGGGGAGCCTTTCCAGAGAGAGCCACGATGGGTGGGGCTGCCACTTCATGTCCCTTGCAAGCTCTCCCTCAAAGTCCCCTCTGAGGCCCTGTGGCCTGACTGGAGAAGAGCAGGCGCTGTTGCCTGAAACAGTGAATTTACATAACCTCGCCTTCGCTGCCATGCTCTGTGCGGCTCTAGTTACAACAACAAGGGTTTAAGAACTGGAGGGTTTGCAATGGTAGAGGCAGAGGGGGGAAAACAAAACAAAATCCACATGAGGTTTTAATTTTCCTTAGCCACGTGAGAATGGCCCTGTAGATCCAGCTATAAATACCCCGCTGCCATTGCCACAAGATGGAAAATCGAGCGCGCGCACACACACACATGCACACACACACTTTCAAAGAGTCCGAGGGTTTAAGAATGCAAATCAGTGTTTCTAAGAATACCTGGCTTGAGAAGATCACCGTGCTAGGCTCTGCTTGCTAAGTGTCTTACACAGAATCCTCCCCCAACACACGGAACAGAACTTGGAAAAAGCTGCTCCCCACCCCCCCATCACCAGGGTTGAAGGCAGAGCTGTCCCCAGAGTACTCGGGCCAAGGCCAAGCTGACCAGTGGCCACGGACAGGACTGAGGGGCCAGGTTTTATACCAAATCCTTTAGGAGGAAATGAACACCCCCAACCCACCCCCTGCTGTCGCCCCAGACACCTGAGGATTTAGGTCCCTAGAAGCAGAGCCTGTGTCAGAAATGTGCGCATATGTCACGTACTGAGGCCGTGCTCTCAGGAGAAACCCTGAAGGGACCAAGGGAAAGGGGAGAGGGCGGGGCTAGGATCCGGCAACAAAGCAGTTTTAGGAGAGGTCAAGCTTCAGCCCCATCCTGCAGGGCGCTCTGGGGAAGGAAGCGCATGACTGTGTTTGAGCTCCTTGGGGCAAGGGAGTGGGCCCTTTGAACCTTTCCCCAGTTAGTCCTTGGCTACAGGACGCAGGGGAAGGTGGGGGCAAGCATGATGTAATTTCCTGGCAGCTGGGGTGAGGGGGTTCAGTCACCTAAGGGCAGTCCACACAGGTGTGAGCCATTAGCTAGAGCACCCCCTGTGGCTATGAGATGGGCCAGATGCCAACAGCATCGTCCCAGGAGTCTGTGAGCCCAAGTGCCTTGTTGCTTAGCCCTTGTATTTTCTATTGATTACAAAGAGTGGTTGATTTCTTTGCTTGCTTTGCTCGTTTTTCTTTTGCATGGGTTGCTTTTAGAATCAACTAGCTAAAGAAAAAAGCAAAGATTTGCTCAGTGATGTGAATTACCCATCTGATATTAATCCCCTTCTAAGGGGTTACTAAGGGGTTCCTGTTTTGGTTTGAGGCAGCAAAATGCCCATTTAAAAAGTTTTCAGCTTCCCCTTAGACTCCCTTGGCAGTTTGAAGTCTCTCCTTAACACAGTTTTGACCAGCTTCTAGAAGGGGCTTTCAGAAAATCTTGTTAATGAGATTGGAATTAGTTGGCATGTAGTTTTGTGTTTCGTTCTTCTCTTTCTCCTGGCCTGGAATACAGATGTGAAGCTAGAGGTGGTGCAGCCATCTTGTAACCATGAGGCAATGAGCACAAAGACAAAAATTTCATTGCAAAGAAGGCTAAAGTAGAGAGACAGAGGAAGCCTGGTTCCTTCATGGCACTATGGTGCCACTCTGCCAACTAGGACTGCATCTTCTGTCCTGAGAAATGATAAAAATAAAGAATCCAGTTGACAGAGCTGATAGGGATGGAATAGCCACAGGTGGTTGTAGCAATCCCAATAAGGGACCACAGACAGAGAAGGAAACCTAGGGATCTTTGGGAGACCAAAGTAATAATTAATAAGTAAGTTAATAATTGCTCAAGAAAGCCATCAGAACAAAGCTTGCTTGGCTAGTGGAGGCACCAGATTTGCCTCAGGTCATTGGGTGGGGATAGGATGAGGCTTGCATTCAGATTCAGATCAAGGACAGGAATTTAAGGACCACCCTTCTGCTGATTTGAATACCAGATACCAAGGAAGAGCTACTGCTCCCAGAAAGGAAGAGGTGGTCTCTTCCCACCCCCACTGCCCTTGGGTAGTAAAACTGCAGCCCACCTAATCCTCAGGGCAGAGCCTCCTTCCTGCCCGCTTGCATCTCTCACAAGCGTCCTATTCTAATAAATCTGTTTCTTGCCTCTCACTTTGTCTCTGAGTTCCTTCTGCGCAGAGGCATAAAGAACCTGAACCTCAGTCCAGACACCAGGTGAGTGATTCTAATTTAAAACGGTAGGTTTAAGTCCCAATCTGTGTTTAGGCCAGGTTCAGGCCATTAGTGCTGTCAGTTTCAGAGCCATTCTGGTTGGGCTTCTATTCCATGTAGCTGAACACAAATTCTAACTGATATGTGCCTGAAAGTGTGGGTTCTGAGGGCTGTCCCATGGAAAAAGTCCTCTTTAGATAAAGAGAGAGAATACTAGTTTAAACAATACAAAGCCAGTTTTGACTGCAGTTTCTGATCACTGTGACTCCATGAGGGTAGGAAGAGCAAAGAGAGAAGTGCTGCTTAAATTTCTGTAACCACAGAACTTTCTTCCCAGGGCTGCTGTGGGAACCCGGGGGGTTTATCAAACGCGGTTTGGGAAATGCTGGACAAGACGACCTCTTCAGACTTCTCCTCCCCACCTAGAGGGGACAAGCAGACGGCCACGTCCACAAGCACCCACATCACTCTTGATGGGACACTAGGGGGAGTCAAAGAATGGAGGCCGCTGGAGTTGGCTGGAAGAGGGTTATACACCAGGGCAGTTAAAAGACTGGAGAAGGCCGAGTCTTCTGGAGTCTCAGAGACCTTACTCCTCCTTCCAGAAGGGGGCTGGTTGGCTTCATCTCCAGGAATAAGAATGATGTTGATAACAGCCAACATGTATTGAACATTTATCGAGCATTTATCGTGTGTAAGGCCCCGTGATTCTCATGCAAGTACACATGTAACCCTTACCGCTGCCTCATGAGAAAGAGAATGTGTAGTTTGCCCATTTTACAGATGAGGAAACTGAGGCCTACCGAGAGATGTCGAATGTTTAGCCAAGGTCACAGGGCTGCTGCTCTCTCTGCTCCAAAGCCCACCAACTACAATGGCTCTATTCCCTCACCCTCCTTTTCCAAGCACACGTTTGGTGTGTATGTTGAGAACGGCCTCTTGATGTGCTGCTGTGCAGGTGTCTCTTGCCTTTGGTGTGTACAACCCGATTCATCTACCAGACTGGGAATTCTCAAGGGCAGTCCCCATACCCCCCAGAGTTCAGATATGTTATCTTCTCCTTCCTCCGAACCTTGCCATGGCGTTTAGAGACCATGCCTCCAAATGAGGGGCATTCCGTCAAGGCTGCCTCTCTGACACTTATCACGGCCTTCAATGGTGAGATGTGCTCAGGTGAGCCTCAGGGCGATGATAACAGTGATGTGGATGAGAGTGGAGCCAGGAAGAAAACTCTGGGAAGATCAGCACCAGCTAAGAGCATGCTCAGCCTCACATGTCTGTCCTTCAGGGCACTCAAGACTGACATAGCATGTGTCACCTGGACTGGGCTCAGAACAGGTCCCAAGGCCATAACCGGCCACTTGAGACCACCAAGCTCCATCATTTTAAGGTAGGATAAACGCCCAGAGCGTGATAAACAGCCAATCCCTGAGTCCCATCCAGATCATCTTCCTTTCCAAAGCACAGAACAGAATATAGGACCCAAACCAGAAATGTCAGTTTGTTTCCCTCCCAGTCCCCTGCCCGGCTTACCCATCTAGGCCAGGGGCCAACCGGTCTGAAAAAACGTAGCCCAAACTGCCCCAATGCTACGGCAGGTAGAAAAACAAGAGACTCCTCATTGCACCTGGTCTTTCTAGTTTCACGATGGCCACATACAAAATATACAAGGTACATACAGGAGGCTCTCCAGTCTCTCGGGATAGAACATGATGGAAGGTGGGGTGAAAAAAGCGGGTATAGAAAGGTATGCCTGGTCACTGTGCTGTACAGCAGACACTGACAACACTGTAAATCAGCTACCCTCTAATAAAAACAAAATTAAAAAATATATATATACAAGGTGCTATTCCCGGCTTGACCCTCTGCCTCTACCCCCTGCCCTTCTCTGCCACGCCCCTGACCAGGGCAGGCTGGCCTCTCCAGAATGTGTCACCCAGAATTTCTGGGCGTCTGGTGCTCCATGGGGAGGAAAAGCAGATGACGGGCAGGTGAAAGGAGAGAGATCTTGGGGAGTTTCTCCCCCATTCTCTCTGCTAAGCCCTGGCTCTGGCAGGGGCTGTGTTGCTCTAAGGCAGAGCCCTCCTCCTAGGCTTGGCCCGACACGGGGCTCTGACAGCACCCCTCCTCCCCTCGCCCCTTCTGGCAGAGGAGTGTTGAGAGCTTCCTGCTGCTGCTGGCCCTTGGGTGCCTCACGATCTCCTCCAGCCCTTTCTCTCTCTGCCAGTGGTCCTCTCACTACCTTATCAGTTCAGCCCTCTTGGGAATGCCCACTGTTTCCTGCCCGCGGGCCTGATGGATAAGGCTCCATTCTCAGAGCAACCCTGCACCTAGGCTTTGCTCTCCAAGGTCTCTGTTGTGTGTCACTCGCTTCTGTTTAGTGCAGGTGAATCATGATATATTGATAAGCAGAAGACAAAGAGGAAAGCCTCCTCTAACTTCAGTCCGCAGTGCAAGCAGACTCACAGGCTAAGCGGTTCACAGGCTTAGTCAGGGACAGAGGCTGCACAATACAAGACAGGTCAGTGAAGGCCAGCACAGCCTGGGTCACTTGGATTGGACTTGAACCAAGATCCAAGGGAGAACAGACTGCAATAAAGAGGAAGGCATGGCAAAGAGGTGAATCGACTGCATTTCAGTGAGCGCCCAGAGAAGTCAGCATAGCTTCACTGTCAAGTAGAAGCAAGTGAAGCAGTTCCCAGTGGGGGGTGATTTCCCATTGCAGAGGAACAGAGCTGTGGCTTATTATTTATTTATTTTTTTAATTTTTAGGGCTGTACCCGCGGCATATGGAGGTTTCCAGGCTAGGGGTCAAATCGGAGCTGTAGCTGCTGGTCTACACCACAGCAACAGCCATGTAGGATCCAAGCCACATCTGCGATCTACACCACAACTCAGGGCAACGTCGGATCCTTAACCCACTGAGTGAGGCCAGGGATCGAACCTGCGTCCTCATGGATTCTAGTCAGATTTGTTAACCGCTGAGCCGCAATGGGAGCGCCCAGAGCTGTGGTTTATTAACCACAGTCAGAAGGGCTGTAGACCGTCATGGAAACCAGGCAGGTATGTTGGGGAGAAGATTCTCCTCCCACTGCCCCCCTCACAACCCCAGGCCAGTGAGAAATACTCAAAGAATGCTGACCCCATGTCCTTATCCAAAGGATGGCAGGATGGTGGCTGTGGTCACTTGCCAGCACTAGCAAGGAAGACCAGGAACTCCCAAGGAAGAGATGGGGTAAGAGAAGCCTCTGGCAACTCATTAGATGGAGAATGAACCAGAGAGTTGCCCTTTGGTTTCTACTGCTACAGCCCCACCTTGCATCTCTACCAACATATCAAAATACGATCCCAACAAACCCATAGTCAGCAAAAAGACACATGTACTCCAATGTTCATTGCAGCACTCTACACAATAGCCAAGTCATGGAAATAACCTAAATGCCCATCAACAGAGGAATGGATAGGGAAGATGTGGCATATATACACAATGGAATATTATTCAGCCATTAAAAGAAACGAAATAGCAGCATTTTATAGCAACATGGATGGACCTAGAAATTATCATGCGAAGTGAAACCAATCAGACAATGAGACACCAACATCAAATGCTACCATTTAAATGTGGAATCTAAAAAAAGGACACAATGAACTTCTTTGCAAAACAAATACGGACTCACAGACTTTGGAAAACTAAGAGTTTCCAAATGATACAAGTTGGGGGGTGGGGGTATGCACTGAGGGTTTGGGATGGAAATGCTATAACATTTGGTTGTGATAATTTTTGTACACCTATAACTGTAATAAAGTTCATTAACTAATTAAAAACCCATAGTCAGAAAAAAATAAGTCAAGCTTTTTGGTTCAAAAAACAGTGATTGCCCAATGGAACACTATTCAGCCATAAAAAAGAACAAAATAATGTCATTTTCAGCAACATGGATGGAACTCTCATACTAAGTGAATTCAGAAAGAGAAAGACAAATACCATGATATCGCTTATATTTGGAATCTAATGTACAGCACAAATGAGCCTATCTACAGAAAAGAAGCAAACTCATGGGCATGGAGAAGAGAGTTTCCAAGGGGGCAGGGGAGGGAGTGGGATGGACTGGGAGTCTGGGGTTAGTAGATGCAAACTATTGCATTTGGAGTGGATAAGCAATGAGATCCTGTGGTATAGCACAGGGAACTATATCTAATCACTTGTGATGGAACATGATGGAGGATTATGTGAGAAAAGAAAGTGTGTGTGTGTATATGTGTATATGTGTGTGTGTGTGTGTGTGTGTGTGTAGCACTATGTCACTTTGCAGCAGAAATTGACAGAACATTGTAAATTAACTATAATAGAAAAATAAAAATCTTAAAAAAAAAAAGTGATTGCCATGTGCATACGGGGTCCCATACAAATGTTGGGAGAATATCCTTTTTGAAGATGGTCACCTCTACCTAAAATTCCCTGTATGGACCTGGAACAATTGGGGAGGAATGTCACAGTCACTCTACAGCATATCTGCTTGGCAACAGGCAGAGGAGACGGAGGGGGAGTTTGCGCCCTTTTTTTGGGGGGGGGTGGGGGAGCTCACCAGAGGCATGTGGAGGTTCCCAGGCTGGGAGTTGAATCGGAGCTGTAGCCGCCGGCCTTCGCCACAGTCACAACAATGTAGGATCCGAGCCACATCTGCGACCTACCCCATAGCTCACAGCAACACCGGATCCTTAACCCACTGAGCAAGGCCAGGGAACCCGCATCCTCATGGTTACTAGTCGGGTTGATTACCACTGAGCCACAATGGGAACTTCTGTGTCCATTTTTTACAGCTACATTTTAAATTAGAAAATAATCTATAAGATATAGATAATAAAATAAACATTTGTGTAGCCACCTCTGGATACAAGAACCAAGATATTGCAGCTAGAAAGGGAGGCCCTGTGTACCCTCCCTGGTCTTCCTTCCCACCTTCCCTAGAGGGAGCCACTTTCTGAATTTGGAATATTATTCCAAAATAATGGTTTTTAACCCCTTAATTGTGTGGGTGAATGTGTGTAAATAAAAGTACTGTTTTGCATGATTTAAACTTAATAGCAATATTCTCCTTCTGCCACTTGCTTTTTCCACTTGCTATTGTTTCTGAGATCATACCCTCATAATACAATCTATTCCCTTGTACCCTGTATTCCATGGCATTCCATTGTACATACATATCAAAGCAAGTAACCGGTCTTCTGGTTGATGATAGACATTTGGATAGTTTCCTAGCTCTTAAGAAATGCCATAAAACTATCATTAATAAGTTTAAAAATATCGAATGCTGGAGAGGGCCTGGAGAAAAGGGAACCCTCCTACACTCTTGGTGGGAATGTAAATTGGTACAACCATTATGGAAAACAGAATGGAGATTCCTCAGAAAACTAAATACAGAACTACCACATGATCCAGCAATCCCACTCCTGGGCATCTATCCAGACAAAACTTTCATTCAAAGAGATACATGCACCCCTAAGTTCACTGCAGCACTATCAGCAGTAGCAAGACATGGAAACAACCTAAATGTCCATTGACAGATGACTGGATTAAGAAAATGTGGTACATATACACAATGGAATACTACTAAGCCATAAAAAAGAATCAAATAATGCCACTGGCAGCAACATGGATGCAACCAGGGATTCTCTTACTAAGTGAAGTAAGTCAGAAAGACAAATACCATATGATATCACTTATACGTGGATTCTAAAGCACGGCACAGATGATGAACCTATCTACAGAACAGAAACAGACTCACAGATATAGAGAACAGACCATATATGGAACAGACCATATATGGTTGCCAAGGGGGAGGGGGAGGGAGTGAGATGGACTGACAGTTTGGCATTAGTAAACGCAAACTTGAATTTAGAATGGATAAGCAATGAGGTCCTGCTTTATAGCACAGGGAACTATATCCAATCACCTGTAATAGAACATGATGGAAGATAACATGAGAAAAAGAATGTGTATGTATGTATAACTGAGTCACTTTGCTGTACAGCCGAAACTGAGAGACTATAAACCAACTATAATAAAATTTTTTTAAAGATTTAAAAAAATGCCATAATGAGTATTCTTGAACAAATCTACTTTTCACGTGTATCAAAATCTCTCTGGACTTACTTAGGAATGAAACCACTGGGTCACAGGTAAGCACATCTTCAGTTTTACTGGCTAGTACCAGACTGCTCTCCAAAGCAATCTTATACCAATTTCATCCCCCCCCCATTAGCGAATGGGCGTTACCTTGGGCTCTGCATACAATGGGACGAGTGTAATTTTGGGGGAGCCAATCTGATGAGTGTGAAATTGTCATCCCCCTAAGACTTCCATGTATGGTATTTCCTTGATTCCAAGTCTGGATGAACATTTTTTCCCACATATTTATTGTTCTGCAGTATCACTGGAGCGTCAAGATGGCACGTGCATGCTTTGAAAAGCCAAAAGCATTTGCCTTTTCATTTATAAAAGCTTGAACAAGTTGGGTAGTATTTCATCACTTCTTCACGAGGAAACTTGGAGAGGGAGGCAGAACTGTGGCCGGAGGAGAGGAAAGACTTCCTTGGCAAACTGGCTTTGAGATGGAGATTTTTTTTAATGAGTCACAACAGTGGAGATGAAGCCTGTGAGGCAGAAATTCCAACAATCCCCGAGTAACATGAGAAAGGCATTTCTGTAGACCCCATAACACTGTTTAGGGAAAGTTCAGAATGTTTTCATTGTGCCCGTTACCTGTAAGGCCCAACTCCGTGGACCTCACAGACACACTCAAGGAACCCCAGGCACCAGCTGTCCATTCACCTGCTGCGCAAGCGCTGCGTCTTTACTGCCCCAGCAGAGGAACTGCGCCTCTAATCACAGCAGCAACTTGGAAGGAGGTTCCCCAGCTTCCTCACGTTCCCCAACACTCTTAAATGGAATCTCATTTTTTCAACTCTGAGCATCTCCCGTTCACAGCACAGATGACACAGAAGAGTATCCTTCAGCTCTAGGTCAACAAAACTCCGAGCACTTGGAGGGCTCATCTTAACGTCCCTTGTCCCCAGCACAAGGATGGATGGGCCAGCTTGGAAGTGCATGAAGGCGGGGAACACGCGTTACTCAGCTGCAAAGTTCCGGGAGGCATTTAACTTCAGTTCCTTAAGGGAAGGAATTTCCTCCACGCTAAACTGTCTTTCCCGAGCTTTAAGAACAGAGTAACTATGGACCTAAACTCATGGACACAAACATGCTCCGGGTGTAAAAGAAGTCAACCTTGAGCATGCTTTCTTTCTGCCCTGACAACCCTCGTCGCAAAACAATCTTCCCTCCTCCATATATGGCACCAGCACGATATAGCACCTCATATTACAATGGGAAGCAAAGCATTCAACCAATAATAACACCACCAATTTACGGAGTACATACTGTGTTTCTAGGCACCCCTCTAAGTATTTCATAAGTTTTATTTTTGTCCTAATTTGGGGGGATAGGTACTGTTACTGTCACCATTTTACAGATGAGGAAACTGAGTCTCAGGGAAGATGAATTCTTGCCCAACGCGGCAATTCTAACAAAAGGTAGAATTTGAATTCGGATCCCAGTAGCCTGACCTCAGAATCTGCACGAGAAGCTACATGCTATACCAAAGATACAGCGGGACACCCACAAGCCCTTAAATGTTTCCTGTTGTTGTTCTGGTGGAAATGGAGCTACGGGCTTAGGGAGAAATTAATTAGCCTTTGCATCCTTATCTTTGACACCTACATCGAACCCCTAAGACCTCCAGGAATTTGCTGATTCCTCCCTTGTTTATTAATAAGAGCTCTCAGTCACATAGCGTTGCCATAGACGCACTGATGTCTCCCTTTAAGAGAGTGGAGGCAGGGGAGTCAACTTTGCTCACGTGATCCATCCCACAGGACCTGCCCCGGCACACGGCACCTCCCACCGGTGCTTCTCGAATAGTTGTCAAACCACCACGACCATCAACAGCTAGGAATTACACAGCACTTCACAGCATATTGAGCACGTTTCGTATACCCTGCATCACAGACTCACTTCACTCGTATACCCTGGGCATCACTGTCGCTTCTACTCCACCCGTGGCTAATACAAGGCTCAGAAATGCTAAATCGCTACATCGCTTACCTAAGCCCATTCAGCTCATTAGTGGATGGTTGAAATTCAAACTTAGATCCTGACATCAAATTCCATGATGCACTGCCTACTCATTAAGTTGATCCCTTTTATTCTCTGTCCTTTGTGGGCCCACACCCCCCTACACACAACTGATTCTCCTTCTGGACCAGTGGACCAAGTGGAATAGGAATCGGAGCTAAAAAAGAGGACAGAATCTAAACTAACCTCTTACTCTATGAATTATGAGTCAGTGAATGAATGAATGAATGAAGCACATGGATAAATGACATACAGTCAGCAAGTGTTCCAGGACTGCTAACTCTGTGTCCGTCACTGGGCTAAGTGGCATAAATACCAGCCCCAGTCTGGCACAGCCCCAGACTTCTAGAAGCTTCTAGTCTGCTGGCATATGCATCTCAGTGGGAACGGGGTCTGCTAAAAGAAGCTCAGTTTGTCAGAGGCCCATTTGAGCAGGTAATGGTGTGCAGAGGGCAAAAGAAAACCAGGCTGTTTGGGTATAAACAGAGACTAGAAGCACATCGCATCAGGGCAAAGTCCAGGCAGACCGTGTACTGAAAGGGCTCAGAAGCACCTCCGCAGTCCCACTGACCAGGAGAGCGAGGGAGGAATGTCCAGTCAGACTTCCAGGGGGTGAGCAAAGCTGTGACAGTCCCCATTTACGCCTGCTTCCCAGCGTCTCACCCAGTTAGCACCCCTTTCACTTTTGAAAGAGTCCTGGTTTAGACAGTAAATTACATGGTCACCCTTGCCTTCCAGGAAATTGATGACTTTCTCCAACAGTCCCTGGGCAGGAAAACAATCTGACCTCCAGAGGTCATGTAGTCGCTGTATTTCTGCTTCCTCGTACAGACGTCTTCCCAGAGCCACCAGCCCCGGCGGGCATGGGTTCTAGGGGGCCAGAAAAACATCTGTGTCTGTGTTTCTCTCCGGGGTTAGCACCGGGGCCAAAATGACTGACCATCAGATCCCGAAATGCACAAGTGTCAGATGCAGGCACATCTGTTTCACATCCCGACTCTGCTGTGTGACCTCAGGCAAGCCATCAACTGCGCTGAGCCTCCATTTCCCCATCCATAGAGGGTGTGAGGGCACTCATCTCATGGAATGGTTGTGAGGAGCTGGTGAAGGAGTGGAAGTGAAGCACTTAGCACAGTGCCTGGACCATCCCTCGGCAGGCTTTCCAGAGCATGGAGGATACACGCAGAGTTCAGGACCCCAGGATATTACCAGACCTCTAGCGCCTACTCTATACTGGGCTGGAATAGCCTCCTCATCTTTACAGAAAACGGAAAACATGGTACAACCACTTCAGAAGACTCTTTGGTGGCGTCTCCTAAAGCTGAACGTATGCATTCTCATGACCCAGCTGTTCCACTCCCAGGAACACACCGACAGAAAAGCGTTCATATCTCCACCTGAGAACAAGTGCGCGACGGTTAACGGCAAGGCTACCGACAACAGCCCCAGACCTGGAGGCCACCCAAACGCTCACCAGCGGAAGCATGGACGAAGTGCGGATAGTCCCGCGACGGAATACTATGCAACGGTGAGAATGCACCATCTACACAACACTGTGCTGAGCAAAAGCAGGCACACACAAATGAGGACACACTGTATGCGTCCATTCACATGAAGGCCAAGAACAGGCGAAATTAATCTTTAGGGTTAGAAGTCAGGATTATGGAAAGGGAGTAACCAGACAGGGGCGAAAGGGACCTCTCAGGGCAGGGAGATGGGGGCTTTGGAACATCGTGTTTCTTCATCTGGATGCTGGTCACACAGGTGTGTTTGATGTGTGAAAACCCACCGAACTATATGCTTATAAACTGTGTATTTTTCTGAATCACGTTGAAGTTTAATGACAAGTAAAATAAAATAAATTTTAAACAATTTTTTTTTTTTGGTAGAGAGTTGTTGAACAGACTAAGTAGGCAGCAGAGTTAGCAAAGGCAGTGGCATATTTTACATGATAAATGTGTGTTGGGCCCCAGCTCTGTGCCAAGCATTGAGCAGGATGTGGGGCCCACAGAGCTGATGAGACCTGGCCCCTGTTCTGCTCCCCATCTCCATCATCAGCACCCTCATCAGCATCCTCAGCATCCACCCCATCATCGTCACCACCGAGCCCACCCCCGTCATCCTCTCCATCATCACTAGCACTTCCTAGTGCTCAGTACATGACAGCCAAGGTTTCAAGTATTATTTTTTTTTTCTCTTGACCAAATCATGCTTTAACATAACACCCCATTTAACAGACCAGAAAATCAAAGCACAGAGAGAAGTAACTCATGCAAGGCCACACAGCCAGCAGGAAGTGGAGACAGACTCTGAAGCCAGGGCCTGTGCTCTGACCCACAGCTTGATGTGCAGAAGTCTGGTCTGTTTATCAGCTCTCGGTGCCACCATCCACAGACATCAGTAACATCGCCCCTGTTCAGGGCAGCGGTAATGATAAGCTAACAACTGAATGACTCAGAAAGGCAGAGGCAATTCCTAACTCTCTCTGGGCAGCTACAGGCCCAATGTCACATGATCAGGAACAGACTGATAAATACATTGACGGAAATTTTTATAAAAGAAAAGGAGAGTTAAAATGGCTTGGCCTTTTCTGCACAGCATAGGAAACCCTAAACAAAACAAAAAGACAACCTACAGAGTGGGAGAAAATATTTGCAAATGAAGCGACTAACAAGGGCTTAATCTCCAAAATTTATAAACACCTCCTGCAGCTCAATGCCAAAAAAAAAAAAAAGAAAAAACCATCAAAAAATGGGCGGATGATCTAAACAGACAATTCTCCAAAGAAGACATACAGATGGCCAAAAAACACATGAAAGGATGTTCAACATCACTCATTATTAGAGAAATGCAAATCAAAACTACAATGAGTTACTACCTTACACCAGCCAGCAAGGCCATCATCAGAAAATCTACAAACAATAAATGCTGGAAAGGGTGTGGAGAAAAGGAATCCTATTACACTGCTGGTGGGAATATAAATTGGTGCAACTACTGTGGAAAACCGTACAGAGATTCCTCAGAAAACTAAAAATGGAATGACAGTTTGATCCAGCAACCCCACTCCTGGGCATCTACCCAGAGAAAACCATGACTCAGAAAGATACATGTACTCCAATGTTCATTGCAGCCCTACATGCAATAGCCAAGACATGGAAACAACCTAAATGTCCATCGACAGACGAGTGGATAAAGAAGACGTGGCACATATACACAAGCCATTAAAAGGAAATAAATAACATGCTGCAACACGGATAGACCTAGAGATTATCATGCTAAGTGAAGTTAGACAGTGAGACACCAGCATCCTACGCTATCACTCACACGTGAAATCTAAAAAAAAGGACACAGTGAACTTCTTCACAGAACAGATACTGACTCATAGACTTTGAAAAATTTATGGTTTCCAAAGGAGACAGGTTAGGCGGTGGGGAGATGGGGTGGGGATTTGGGATGGAAATGCTATAAAACTAGGTTGTGATGATTGCTGTACAAATATAAATGTAATAAAATTGAGTTTAAAAAAGTGAAAAAAAAATAAAACAAAATGGCTTTGCCTTTCTACTACCCAAAGTCCACGGGAACTCTGAATTTGCTTCAGATGAACTTAACCGCTGCCTCTGGCACCTTGCGAACACTAACGGATCGTCCCCCACTGACCAAGACTCCCTCCCCTCCCTCGCTGCCAGATGAGGGAAACCTGAGGCTGGGGGCTGCGGTGTCTCAGAGGAAGTGAGGGAGCGAATGTTGACACTGGCCCCCAAGGAATGTGGTCAGACATTAGCTGTGAGTTTTGGGTCCCCAAGTCTGGTGCACTGAGAACCCATCATGCAGGCAGGCTTTGCTCTGGCTCTCGGGCAAGCAATCAGCGTATACAACCCAGAAGGCGGAATGTTTGATGCACAGCGCCAAACACCTGCCTTGCTTGGGACAAAGCAGTAAGAAGCAAACTCCCTGTAAGGAGGAATCCGATCTGGCAGAGAGACTCCAGGCAGGCATGATGTGAACACCAACACTGCGGGATGGTGGCTCCCAGGCGGTCATACTTCCAACCAGATACACCCACTCCTCCAAGCCTGGCACTGGGGCTTGGGGGTGGGGAGAAAGGGCCCATGCAAACTTGGCGATAAAGTCAAAACACTGGCTCAGCCTTCCCAGTTAGGGCACAGCTCTATTGGTAGAGAAATCGGTTGGGTCTTGCCTAGAAAACACACACAAAGAGTTCCCATCGTGGCTGAGCAGTAATGAACATGACCAGCATCCATGAGGACAAGGGTCTGATCCCTGGCCTTGCTCAGTGGGTTAAGGATCCGGCATTGCCGTGAGCTGTGGTGTAGGTCGCAGACACTGCTCGGATCTGGTGCTGCTGTGGCTGTAGCTCTGATCCGACTCCTAGCCTGGGAACCTCCCTGTAACTTGGGTACAGCGCTAAAAAGGAAAAAGAAAAAAAAAAAAGAGCACAAGAAAAAAAAATGTACTTTTTCATATTCTGACATAGCCACCAACAATTCTCTGCAAAATAACAGGCTCCTACAAATCAATTTCATGCAAAATAAGTAAAACTACTGGGGCAGGCAGGGGGTTATCAGAAGGGTCCTTGGACTCAACCTCCCATGGGAAGGAGGTCCAGGCAGGAGGCAGCACTGGCCAGAGGGAGAAGCGAGTTGCCACGCAGCCTCCGTGAGGGCCTCAGCCCAGCGCAGGGGAGCCCCGAAGTCGGGATGCCCTTTAGAATTTCCCCGCATGGGGACAGAAGGGGCCCCACTGATCACTGGATGCAGGCGGACCTGGAAGGAGACACAGCAGGTGGGGCAACTATCCTCAGCTGAGACAATTCCCAGGAGGGGTGACCACAGCCAGCCCTGCCCGCTGCTGAGAATCAGCCCCGCAGGCGGCCTAGGGGGACCCCAGTCAGCCGGCGTGAGCGTAGGGCGTACGCGCCTGACCGTTAGGCCTGCTGTGCTTCACCCAGACTGTTCTCCCAACGCGCATCAGTCCCGGATGCTCCCTCAGCTCTCCCTGCTTATTCAGTGACCAAGGAGACCCCGGGAGGGAAGACTGAGTCCGACGAGAAGGAGGGACCCAAATCGAAACAGCTTCCCTAGGGGACAGTCAAGGACCACACCCAGCACGTGGCCAGAGCCAGGATGGCCACAGGCTGGGTACATCGATCACTCAGCTTTCCTGGGTGATGGACGCTTGTCAGGTCAGACTTGATGACCCAGACTGGTTATTTTCTGGGATGAAACCACACTTAATAACTGATCAAAAAAAAAAAAAAAAAAAAAACCTGGTCACAAGAATGGCGTGATTACAAATATTAAGCAGTGGGTAAAGCAATCAAAGGGAGTGTCTCATCCCTGTGGGGATGAACTTGATAAAGGGAAGAAAGGGTGCCGCGGACTAATTCCATTTCAGTGAAAAACCCACACTCGGAAAACAAGCCCCTGATACACCCGTACACACACCTGTAATATGTGCGTGAACAAAGACAGAGACAGGGAAGGACTCATGTCAGGTGACGACATTAATTCCCAGGGTGTGGGGAGGGGCAGAGATGCTCTTGGTTTTCTGCTTGTCGTTGTATCTCTGCAGGATATTGATTCACTTATCTAAGCAAGGGAAAATTACCTACATAATTTTGAAAAATCAAATAAAAAGTACATTTTAAAAAATTGTCTGCTTGGGGCCATGGGCCTAGGGGGGACCTATATAAAAAAAAAAAAACTATTTCATTCCCAGTCCTCCTTACCCTCTTGGAAATAAGCTCCTGATTGTCCATTTGGGGTCACTCAAAAGGAATATTTCATTTCAGGCCGAGATTCTTCTGTGCCCTCTCTTTAATCATTAGGAAAAAACCATTTTAATATTATTCCACATATATACTTGCCACCAATGTACGTCTGCCACCAAAATCTACAAAAAATTATCTAGCACATTCCGTAGTCAAAGCGTAATGCTTCAAATTACCTGCTGTTTGCCATTATCCGTGACCATGCCTCTCTCCGTTCTATGCTAGTAAGAGCCGACCCTCCCAAGCCAAGTCCCAATTATCTTGGCACATATACGTGAAAAGCCCAGAGAAGCCAAAACCCAACTTTTCACCACATCTGCTGACAAGAAGTCAACCAGTTGGTTTTAAGTTTCTTCCATTTTCCCTGTCCCCAGCTACCCCTCAGGAGAGGTGTTCCAGAGGGCAGGGACCGCAGCAGCGCAGAGGGATAAGCACAAGAAAAAATCCCCAGAGTCTATCAATGGGATCACCTCCTCTATCTGGTGGGCCCTGGGGATCTGCTCCAGCAATCCCGTCAGCCCCCGGGCAAGCCCGCTCACTCCTCAAGGGTTAACTATTGAGTTCTCAAAGTCGCTGAGTTGAATCACAGATCTCATCCTTGATTCAAAATAATCAAGATATTCAAAATAACATTCAGTTATTCAATTTGGAGTAAGATTCAAAACTGTGAATAAAATTCAAAAGATTCAATTTGGCATAAGATTCAATCTGGAATCAAATATTCAAAATAAGAATCAATCAAAAGAGTTAACTTTTGAGTTCTCAAAATTGTTTTGTTGAATCAAGGGTCTGACTGACCCTGGCTACCACGTGTGGCCCCTACAATGCAATTTGGCTTTGATGAGCTCCAGACATGGAGAAAGCAGGCTAGAGACTTGGTCCTTCCTTGACTGCGATGCAAAGTGTTAGGTCAGAGCCGCGAGGAGGAAGGCGCGACCGCAGGGAGCACTGCAAAGGGAGCCTGGCCAAGAAGGGGCCGCCCAGCAGACCTGGCAGCACGAGGAGCCCAGGAAGAAGAGGATTGGGAAAGGACCTTTTATTGTTTTTCTTTTTAGGGCCACAGGTGCTGCATGTGGAAGTTCCCAGGCTAGGGATCGAATCAGAACTACAGCTGCTGACCTACACCTCAGCCTAGCAATGCCAGATCCGAGTGGCATCTGAGACCTACACCCACAGCTCACGGCGACGCCGGATACTTAACCCACTGAGCGAGGCCAGGGATCGAACCCATATCCTCATGGATCCTAGTCTGCTGAGCCACAGCGGGAACTCCCTGGGGAAGGGCCTTTCAGGGAGATGGCATGCGAACAGGGGCGCAGAGGTAGTGGATGCTTGGGGTGAGATCCAGCGCAGTAAGAACCAAGTTAACCCTGAGGGATGACGGAAGTTGCCGGCGACGCAGCAGTCAGCCCTCCGGCAGCAGGACTTGCGGGTGGGGCCTGACTTGGGCTAGCTCCATCTCAGAAGGGCACCTTTTACCTCTGAAACCTCGCATTGGTCTTTCTTCCTCAATCAGCTTACTTTTGTTTTTTTCCTATCACATCCCTCATTCTGTTTGTGATCCTGGATTTAGACTTTTAACTTTCCTTCCAAGAGGTCAGTTGCCAACAGCTACAACTGCTACCCTCACAGGGGTAGCTGACGTTTGCCGAATGCTTACTCCAGGCCAGGGGCTGGCGATCTTCACAACCATCCTTGGAGGGCCATGTTATTTAACACCATCCCCATCTTTCAGATGAGAAAACTGAGGCTCAGAGAGGTGAAATAAGGCATGAGAGGCACGTGGGGGAGCTGGGATTCCAACACCAGTCTGTCTGATTCTAGAATCCATATTCTTTTTTTTTTTGTCTTTTTGCCTTTATGTGGAGCCGCACCGCGGCATACGGAGGTTCCCAGGCTAGGGGTCTAACAGGAGCTGTAGCCGCCGGCCTTCGCCACAGCCACAGCAACGCGGGATCTGAGCCACGTCTGCAACCTTCACCACAGCTCACGGCAACGCCGGATCCTTAACCCACTGAGCAAGGCCAGGGATCGAACCCGCAACCTCATGGTTCTTAGTCGGATTCGTTAACCACTGAGCCACGAAGGGAATTCCTGAACCCATATTCTTGACGGCACGCAGTAAGGACCCTCCCTAAGCTACACTTGCTCTGTTCGCTCTGAGAGCCAGGGCAGGAGCCATCAAGCCTTTCTGTCCCAGGGCCAGACGATAAGTCTTTCCACCTCTGCGAGCCACGCAGCCTCTATCACAACGCTCAGCTCTGCCGTTTTCGCACAAAAGCGGCCACAGACCACACAGAAACAAACGGCACGGCTGTGCCCACGTAAAACTTTCCTGACACAAGAAGGTGACCGCTGGGCTTGGCCGCTGAAACTGTCGGCTCCTGATGCGTAGGAGTTTGTTCACTCACTCGGCCACTGTTTACCGAGGGTCTGGCCCGTGCCTGCCGCGTTCCAGGCTCTGGGTTGACTGAGACGCACGCAGGTCTCCGCCTCCCGGAGCTTAAATCCTAGCAGAGAGCTGGCCGTTGGTTTCACCTGTGCCTGCTCCCCTGATCGCCAGCCTTGGTCCTCTTCACACTTCTCCTAGACCAGTGGCTCTCAACTTACACTCAGATCACCTGGGGAGCTGGCAGAAGGGCCAGTGCCTGGGCCCCTTCTCACCCGAGCTGCCTCTGTAGGGCTCCCGGGGTCACTCCCCCCTGCACGCAGCTCTGACGGAGCCCCCGACACTGCATTGCAGTCAGGAAGGACCGAGCCTCTAGCCCGCCTTCTACGTGTTTGGAGCTCATCAAAGTCAAATTGCATTGTAAAAGCCACACCTGGTAGCCAAACAGCGTCAGTCAGACCCTCGATTCAGCTCAGAGATTCTAATTCAGACGGCCGGGGGCAGGGCCCGGGAACTGATCCTTCTGCAAGCTCCCCAGGTGAGAGGTTGTTACCGCTGTCTGGGGAGCCGTTCACCTCCCTTTTCTTTCACATACTCCATGAAATAGGGGGAGTCCTTGGGCCCCTCTGTCTGCACTGTACCGTTTGGGTGATACCAATCTCACAGGATTGTCACGAGGCCACAGTGAGGCCACCTGCTTTTCCAACTGTTGGCTGCTACACAAACGTCAGGTACTATTGTCCCGGTACATTATTCAGTTTTAAGTGTAGATCCTGCCTCAGGGATTTCCCTTCCAAGTTTTGACCTTGATTCTTTGGACCAAGGCCGTGTTTAGGACTTCTACAAGGAGCTCTAAGGGTAGCTGACTAAGAGCCCCAGGTTCATGGGTGAGTGAGCCGGTGGCCCTTCCTTTATTCCCATAGAGCACCACATGGGGTGCCTCTGGTCTGGCATGGAGAGCGCTGATCTGTGACCCACTTTTGTACTGAAGGTCTCCGTCTCCAGGCTGAGGTAGCTGACTCGCCAGCACTGTCGTCAAGACTTGAAAAAGTGGCGTATTTACCGTGACTCAGGGTCAAATGTCCAAACCCGTGCACTTTCCTGAGCTCGGAACCGGAAAGAGAAGGGCACTACCATTTTGCTGAGCACCGATCAGCGTGCTAGTTCCTTCCCATGCAGGATTTCATCTTCAGAACAACCCTGGGGAGTGAGCTTACCTCTTATTCTCATTTGACAGGGGAGAAGACCCAGAGGTGTTGAACCGCTTTCGACCTGAAGGTTCCGGAACTCAAACCTGGGTCTCCTTGATTCTGGAGCCCTTTGCTCGGACCCACAGGACATCCTACAAAGAAGGCAGCTCCTCTTCAGTCAAGATTCAAAGGGCCACCAAACTGCAGTTTTTTTTGGAGGGGAAGACCCAGAAAGAACCCCACACCACCTGCTAGCGCCACAGTCTGAGAAGCCTCGCGCAGGGCCAGCACGAGGACCCACAGGTCCAAAGAAAAGGCATTTCCTCCCTGCACAGAGTTTCGATGGTGCAGTTTTATAACCTCATAACGAAACAAAAAAAAAACAAACAAACAAACCAAAAAAATGTGAGGAGAGAGTTCAGAGAAATAGACACTGCCAGGACTGAGGAATTCACTGACCCCCCCGAGATCTGGGCCATCTCAAGAGAAGTTGGCCACTGGCTGAGCCTCTTAAAAGCTGAAAAGTCATTCCAGGCCATGGTTAAAGGGAGAGCTTGAACAAAACAGAAACAAATGTGATCTTCAAAGTCTTAAATGTCAACTTGAAGGATAACTAAGAAGCTCTGAGATGGGCCAGGAGAACCTGCAGCTGCTTTCTCCACGTCAGACACTCCTTCTGTCCTTTGGACCGGCCGCATCAGGCCACCAGACCAGGGAGGGGCCGCCTCCCCAGCCCACAGCCACCGAGACGTTCACGGAGGGCTGAAGCTTCCTTTTTTTTTTTTTTTAACAACCCAGCAGCCTCTCCCCTCTCACTCTGACCCGAGCACCCCGGAGGAGCAGTGGTGGCCTAACCAGCCTCTGAGCGCAGGCTCCTCCATCCTTCAAGACTCCATGGTCCTTGATCTTCTGGCCCCACCGCCACCCCGTCCCCAGCTCCCCCCACACGCATTCGGCGGCTCTGCTCACTTCTCCCTCCCAAGAACCCAAACACGCGGATGGCCTCCAGGCCGGACACCCAGGATATGCCTAACGCCCCCTCCCGCCCCTCAGGGTAACGGACCAGCCGTGCTCCTGGACAGTCCCCACGGCCACCATTCCTAAAGGGAGGAAGGAGCGAGGATGACCTGGGCCCGAGAAACTCCACCCACAGGCCTTCAACCATGGGAAACACGGAGCCAGATTTGGGGAGAGGTCGCTTTGCAAACCACACGGGCTCCTAATGCTGAAAAACTGGGAAACAAAATTAGGAGATTCCCTTTAGGAAGAGTCTACACCATTCCTCGTTCCCGTTTTCATCCCTTTTCATAACTATCCTTTTGGGGATCACCATGTGCGGTAAAGGTCACCCTCGTTCGACAGGTGAGGAAGCTTAAACTCAGAACAAGTCGTGAATCCCTGGGTACTAATCATCTCCCAGGGCAGGCCACGCTGACGTCTGCACGCTTCCCTTGGGCCAGGCTGAGCTGAAGTCCAGGATGACGGACACAGGGTCCCTGAGCACAGAGGCTCTGGCTGTGGAGATTTAGAAAGTTATCTGCTGTTAAAGCGACGGACACCCTCCAAGAGGGTCTTTCTGCCAGGCGCCTCTGCCTGCTGCACCTTCTAGGGAGCCTGAAGATGCCTCCTAAGTACCCTGACCTCAGGGACGACCACAGAGCCGGCCTGAAGCTTGAGCTCATAGCAGGGCCAGGGAGGAGGCTTCCACGTTAGCCCCTGGCGTCAGTGGCCCGAGGACCGAGCCCAGCCCTGAAGTTGGTGACAATGGCCCCCAGAGCAAACTCAAAAGGGTCAGGATTCTACTGACCCTGCAGAGAGGATGATGAAAGAGTTGAAAACCTAGTTCTCACCCTCAGCTGTCCCCAGGAGGTCCTGTGCCAGGACAAGAGGCCACCCTGGACTCCCAGACAGGCCCCCCCACCCCCAGCCCTGGGTCCTCAGCCTTTTACTGTAAACGGTGGGAACACATGGCAAAGTTTAAATCCCAACTTTCATGGGCTCCACGGTAACAAAGGAGCCAGCCTCTGCCTCTCGGATGATCTCTGCACCCCTGGCCACCCACACTCCTTACACACCACGCCACCCTCTTCTTTATCTCTGGATCCAAGGCCCTTCAATAACGGGGAAAGTTTAACCTGTTGCCCAGCCCCCCCCCCCCCCCCCCCAAAAAAAAACCGCTTTGGGGGCAGGGGGTTGAGAAGAAGAATGGGGAGAGGACCTGTTTCCATAGAAAGCTGCGGGCTGTAGTCTTTAAACCTCCCCCACACCCACCAAAGCCACCCCAACCCCCTCCCTGGGCAGGCTTCCGAGGGGCCCCGCCCTCACTGGCTCCCCAGCCCTAAATCTCCACACTCTAACGCCCAGGAGAAGTCTCTTTCCTCTTTTTGTCCTGATGGGGGCACGAGCATTCGCTCCGCATCTGAGGATCTGGAGGAAAAGCTCTGGAAACTCAGCAAGGAGTTCAGCGCCAGAGCATGCAACTACCAGGGAGCAGGACAATAATAGCACAGTTTTGTTTTTTCTTTTTAATTAAAAAAAAAAAGGAGAAATGGGGTTGATGCAGTTCCCAGAGCAACTGAGAAATGGCCCCGTTTATGCTTCCATGCCTGAGGCCACGACCTTCTCACACAGTCTCCGAGGCAGAACCGGGCGCCTCCACGTGCAGCGCATCTCCTGGGCACCCAGCTGCCCCTGTTTACACCCACTTTTGTTTACACAGGGCCCCGGGCCAGAGCTCTTCCTCCTTCACTGCGCTTAAGTGGAAGGCAGACTCCCGAAGTTAAAGGAGCCCATGGCTGACACTGCTGTCTGCTCAAGTCTTTTACAGCTCTTCCCTCGGGGTCGATTTGTATAATTTCTAAAATCCTTCCCAAATCCTGAACTTCCTGTGGGTCCGTTTTTATATCCAGATTTCCTCCTTGTCCCTTTCTTTTATTCTCTCACTTTTCTAGGACACAGGGAGAGCCCAGCGATCTTCCCGCCACCCAAACACTGTAGGTGGGATCTACTGCAAAATACAAAACCAGAAACCCGGCTAGGACGAAGCTGACCAGGGCTCTCTTTGGGGCCGCCACTGGTTTGTGGAGCAGCTACCAACACCCAGTGCGTGCACTGGGCACTGGGCAATCCCAGGCCGGTGGATCCACACAGCCCCCCGCCCCCTTCCCTCCCACTCTCAATCGAGCACAATTCCCCCTCCAAGTCCTAGGGAAAATCCGTTCCCCTTTCCAGCCAACTTTTCAGAGAAATCCAAGACACTGACAACAAACTCGGAAGGGTGGGGGAGGGGGGGCAAACACAAAACTTGAAACTATTTAAAGATAGGAAATTGCCCGCTCTCCCTCGAGGCTTCAAGAAAACTCCCCGGGGACTCTTTCCTAGAGAAAGGTGTGAGTTTTCCTTCCCGCCTTCCCAGGAACTTCGCAAACCCACCTACAGGGCTGTGGAAAAGTGGCCAAGGCAGAGAGAGAAGAGTTAAATCAAGCCCAGACCTCAACAATCTGTGTTCAATTTTGATAAAAATCTCTCTCCCTCTCCCCCACCCCCCCTTCCTCCTCCCCACCGCTCAGACACGTCTCTTTATGTTATGAGCTCGCATCTTGTTTGGGGCACAGAGGCGCCCCCAGGAAACCCGCCAGGGGCCCCACCGTGGGCACATGTGGCAAACACATCCATCCCCCGCTCCCTCCGGCAGGGCTGGACACAGAGCCTCAGTGTCCCGGCCACCATCGCAGCCTCCTCCTCCCGCTTGCAATTACCTGCCTCCAGACCAGATCCATCCTTCCCGGCTAAGTCAAAGCCACAGTACCTGGCACTGTCAGGGCCCCGGCCAGGCGGCCGGACGGGCAGCAGCCGCAGGTGCTGGGATCCCCACTCGGGACTCCTTTCCTGGGATGCTCGTGCCAAGATCCCACCGGCTTTGAGCGCAGGAACCTCTCCGCTGCCTCTACCCTGCCTGCTGGCCAGGGCCCCAGCTTGCAAGTGGGAGCTGGGAGCTCTCAAAGAGTTAAAGCACCCGAAGGAAGGCACAAGCTGAACCGGCAAAAGCCACCACCAAAAAGTTGTCAGTTGCGGCGGGGGGCAGGGGGGTGGGGGGGCAGGGGCTCTGTTTGTCCGCTTGTGACAACAGGGAATCAGATTTCAAAGCCACAAACAAACATTTTTCCAAAAGCTTTCCAAAGACATATCCTGTGTCCAGATGTGCCATCCAGTAGACGCACACACGCAAATCACACCCACCCACACAGGCACGCACGCAGGCCCTGGGAGCCCCGCTCAAGTGCCCTCGGCGGCTCCCGCAAGCGCTTTGGAGAAACAAAACAGGCAGCCCGCGGGGCCGCTGCCGTTCCCATCCCCGCTCGCAGTAGGAAAGAAAGTAAAGAAGTGGGAAAGTGCCCCGGGAAGCTACCCGCGGTCCCCCCACCCCACGCACTCGACGCGAAGCAGGGAGGACAGCCGGGCAGCCGCACTTACTCCGGGGACCCCATGGCGCGTCCGCCGCTCCCCGCAGCCCCCGCCGGCTGCGCCCCGCTCCTCGCCCGCCGCCGAGCTCGCTGTATTCCGACCGGAGCCTCGCCGCTTCCCCTGGGCCGGCCTCGCGCCCTCCCGCCCCGCTCTGACGTCAGGCGTCTTGGAGCAGGGATATTTATGGCAAGGATACTCTGAATTTTCCCTAGGTAGAGTTCTGATTGCAGTTCCTTGGGATTTGTAATTTTCACACTTTCAGACAGAACGCAGGGGCGGGAGGAAGGGAGAGCGCAGCCGGCTGGGCGAGGCAGACAATGAGGGTAGCTGTTTCCAGCTCTGGCAAGGAGCCTTCTCAGGGCTCCCTCTGTTTTGGAAACATGGAAGGGTCAAGCGGCAGAAGTGGTGACCCAGGCGGTGGGTTTCTCCTCGCTCCTCCCCTGGTGTGAGCCGGCCGGGAGGTGGGGCGCTGCGGTGGGGAGCCCTCTCCTGCCACCAAGTCCCTGCATGGGACACTAAAGTCCCTGCATGGGACACTAAGTCCCAGGAAGGTGCTCAAGTCAAGAAAGGAGATAAATCGTGCAGAACTGAACAGCTAATTAGAAGCCCTGGTCTACACCCTAACAACATTGCTATTTCTTCTTCGGGAGTGAGTGCGTTCAAAAAAAAAAAAAGTTTATTTTTATTAAATTATGTTCCACACTCCCTGCCTCTGTATAGCTTTTCCAACCCAGTACCAGTCAATTCATCTTACTTCACTGCTTACGTACAGAGTTTGAGCCATTTACAATGGCTCTTATTCATACTTTTAAAAATTGCTTTTAATTTTTTTTCCCTTAAATGTGATTGTGCTCCATCTCCCTGTCTGGACTGGAAATTGCTAGTCAAGACCAACCGTCTCCTCTGTGACTGGCACCGTCCTCAGGGTGAGTGTGGATCTTTGTTTCCCCCACTCTCTCAGGAGTGAGCAAGCAGACGGAGCCCACAGTGGTGATAACCCGTGTAGAATTTTCTAGGTATTCAGGTCTGGATTCCTACGGTCATCTGTTTCTCCATCTAGCTGATGAGGCTTTGGGAAAGGGCTTGGTTTAAGGTTCATTCTTCCAGAGCAGAGAATCCATCCTTCCCAAAGACTGGAGAATAATGAACTGAAACATCATATTCATAAGATGCAAATCATCTGTCCAGTTAGAGAACATAAGCATGTAGGTATTCAGCTCCCCGCTAAGGGGGAGGAGCACGGAAAACCGCACATCACCAAAATAACACAACTCGAGTGAGCTTCCATCAGCCCCGATGGGGTAAAGGTGGGCGTGTGACTTAAGCACAGTTACAGGGGAGCAGGGACCCAAGGACTTGGAATGTGTTTACCCCTTTGGCAGCAGCTGGTTAGTGCTGATTGCCAGAAGAAGCCAAGTCTTGAGGCTGGGCCTCTTGGTGGGAAACAAACCAAGATGTTTTGGTCCAAGCCACAGAAGGCTCAGAGCCCTGCTGTCTGGTCGCTGTCAAGGTGCCCCCCACCCCCGCCCCAGACATTGTACCCAAATGCCACATCCCTCCACCCGCTTCCTCATAGCAAGCTTCCATCAGTAAGAGGAGCTCTGCTCCGCAGTGGACACGGCACATTGGCTTCCAAAAGCCGTTGGCAACCCCCTTCTCCCTTCCTCAACTTAAAAAAAGTTGACATTATTCACCATCCCAGACTTGGTAGCTAGAGATAGCTGTGAAACCCAGTTCCGGCTGGTGAGGCTGGCACGGAGAAGGCAAGGGTCACCCTCCACAAAAACTGTTTAAGAAAAAGCATCAGATGGCATGCCTCTTCAACCCTTTAACATCCTCTATTCCTCCTTCCCTGGCGTCCTCTTAGGACATAGGCAGGATGCCTGGAGATGCAGCAACCATCTTGCAGCCTCGAGAGCCAAAGCCACTCACTTAAGGATGGTGGAGCTGAAGCCCTAGATGACATCCGTAAGTGGTGGAACCTTCGCCAGACTTTTTCTGTTTTAATTACTCAATGAATTTTATTACATTTATAGTTGTACAACGATCATCACAACCCAACTTTATAGCATTTCCATCCCAAACCCCCAGCGCATACCCCCGCCCCCCAACCTGTCTCCTTTGGAAACCAATAAGTTTTTCAGTCTGTGAGTCAGTATCTGTTATGCAAAGAAGTTCAGTGTGTCCTATTTTTAGATTGCACATGTAAGTGATAGCATATGATGTTGGTATTTCACTGTCTGTCTAACTTCCCTTAGCATGATAATTTCTGCAATGCCATTATTTCTTTCCTTTTAATGGCTGAGTAATAGTCCACTGTGTATATGTACCACATCTTCTTTATCCACTTCTGTCAATGGACATTTAGGTTGTTTCCATGTCTTGGATATTTTTCCTCAGACTTCTTGTCAGGTGAGAAAAGTAAATTCTTATGTGTTCAAGTTATAATAGCTGAGTTTTGTGATTTTTACAGCCCAGTAGAATCTTACCTGATATACTTCCATCAATTCACCAAAACATAGTATCAGGACAATTCCTGAGCATTAGCTTACAAGTAGGACAATTCTTTTTAACCTTGTACTGACATCATTCGTTATAGTTTTCAAAGTCTATTCACATATATCTCCTCTGAACCTCACAATTTGGGCAAGTTCACAATAACCTCCATTTTTTAATATAAGAAAAGCCAGATTTGATAAATATCCTGCCCAGATTACATAGTCAACACGTAAGGGACCCTTGGACCCTAATCTAGTTCTTCTGACTCCAATTCTGTGTATTTTCTACAACAACTTTAATAACACAACAACAAAGTCCAGGGAAGAATCCTTATTCCGGCTAATTTGGCCTTGTATTTGAATCCAGTCTTGGCCCTCTTTACTGTCACATCTTAGAAATGCTTAGAATAGCCCTGTCTTGAGACACTGCCCTCTTTCAGAGATGTCTTCCCTCATGCAGCTTCTCCTCCTGGTCCTTCTTGCCCCTGGATGCTGACGTTCCCCAGTGAGCTTTTGGCCACCATCCTTCTCCTGCCCATCCCGTACTTTCTTGTGGTTTCCTCCTTATGAATTCCACCAGGGGCTCCGTGACTGTCTGGGAAAGTCAATCATTGTCTCTATGCCCAAATTGACATTCCCAGCACTATTTTCCTTTCAACTATACTCCTACTTTTCCAACTGTTTTTGGCTATACTGTCCAGCATATGGCAAGCAGAAAATAAATGCTATCTATTTTTTTCGGCCGCACCCATGGCATGCTTAATTTCCCAAGGCTGGGTATCAAACCCGAGCCACAGGATTGATGACACTGAATCCTTGACCACTAGGCCACCAGGGAACTCAAACTGTATGTGTGTGTGTGTGTGTGTATATATATATATATATATATATTTGTCTTTTGTCATTTTAGGGCTGCACCTGTGGCATATGAAGGTTCCCAGGCTAGGGGTCTAATGGGAGCTGTAGCTGCCAGCCTATGCCACAGCCACGCCAGATCCCAGCCATGTCTGCAAACTACACCACAGCTCATGGCAACACCTGAGCCTTAACCCACTGAGTGAGGCCAGGGATCGAACCCACAACCTCATGGTTTCTAGTTGGATTTGTTTCCGCTGCACCACAATGGGAACTCCTATTTTTAATTATTATTGTAAAAAATATATGCAGGAAAGTGACTGAAGCCGAAGAGAGTTTTGTGACTGACTCATTTCTGGGATCATAAGCCCTGGGGTGACCATCCTTCCTTGGGACTCACGCCACAGGCCAGTCTGCTCGTCCACACTCATAAGGAAACAGAGTGGGATCAGTGGCCGTTAGCAGGAGCAGACCGGATAGAAATGAACTGGCAGACCTAATGAGAAACAGAATTCCCTCGGTAACACCTCTTAGAATTAACTCCTTTTAGAATATTCTTGTTAACTTATTCCAGGCAAAGTGAGAGAAAGAAAGGGATTAAAGATGAGGTGAATAGGGCCAGAGACTTACAGGTGGTGGGCGGGGAACAGGAGGCAGACCGCACAGGGAGGTGAGGCGTGCACCAGGGTATTCCGGGGCCGGGAGAAGGGCCTTTCATCCCTCGCTGGGTGAACTTACTCAGGTTCCGCTGGGAAGAGCAGCAGGCGAAGCCTATACAGCACGTGGCTCTCAATGCTAAAGGGGTTGTTTTTGAGGTGGGTGAGCCTAGGAGGGTCCATAAGTGGGAGGGCCTCTTTATGAGATGGGTCCCCTTCCAAGACCATCTGGTTCACCCCTACCCCCAACCATGTCACTCGCAGCACCCTAAC
Organism: Catagonus wagneri; assembly: GCA_004024745.2. NCBI lineage: Eukaryota > Metazoa > Chordata > Mammalia > Artiodactyla > Tayassuidae > Catagonus > Catagonus wagneri. The sequence continues at coordinate 1,963,492 of PVHT021183524.1, forward strand.
GCAGGGGGTGGTAGTCTGCTAGTCTCAAGGCCATGGGCTGGGTGGGGCTCCCTCTTTCTTTACCTGTCTGTCACCTGCATACCCCAGGAATGTCCCCTGAATACACAGCAAGGCTCTGTGCAGCACACTGCTCATCCAGAAAATTCTACGCAGCTGACTTGTAGGAGAAATAGGCTTCACAGAGGTCCCTCCTTGGTCACTTCCCAGAGCTCCTAGTCTACAGTGCACAGACCACTCAGCAAACCCCTTGTGAAGGAGAATGAGAATTCCATGGCTAGGTCATCCAGTCAGTGTGATGATTAATGTACCCCTTGCCCCTCGTTTACTAACAGAGGCTAAAGAAGATGGTGAAGAGAACTCAGGCGTTAGAATCTGAGACCCTGGCTATTACCCAGCCTTGACTCTCACTGCTGTGTGACCTCAGCACGGCAGGTAACCTTCTGAAGCTAAGTGTTGGTGATGATTAATTTTATGTGTCAACTCAGCTGGATGATCAAACATTATTTGGACTTTATCTATTTCCACTAGATAAAATGCATTAAAAAATAAAACTCAAGGAGTTTCCTGTCGTGGCTCAGAGGTTAACGAACCTGACTAGCACCATGAGGATGCAGGTTTGATCCTTGTCCTCGCCCAGTGCGTTAGGACCTGGCATTGCTGTGAACTGTTGTGTAGGTTGCAGATGCGCCTCGGATCCTGCATTGCTGTGGCTGTGGTGTAGGCCAGCAGCCACAGCTCCAGTTTGATCCCTGGACTGTGAACCTCCATATGCTGCGAGTGCAGCCCTAAAAAACCAAAAAATAAAATGCAAAAAGCCCATTACCTGGGTTGTTTCCATGAAGGTGTTTTTTGGATGAGATTAACATTTAAATTGGGGAACCTCTATTATGTGGGTGAAGGCTGTAATAGCACAAAGGCTGACTGTCAGGATTCGGCCAGCAGATGACCATCAGACTTGAAATGCAACTCTTCCCTGGATTTCCAGCCTGCCAGCCTACCTCATGGGATTTGGGTTTCACCAAGCCTCCACAATTACATGAGCCAGTTCCTTAAAATCTGTCCGGCTATCTATCCATCCATCCATCAACATGCACACATCCTACTGGTTCTGTTTATCTGAAGAGCCTTGAATAGTACAGTGTATCAATAACATGAGATGAAGAACATTCCATCCCGAAGGACTGTTGACAAGTTCCAATGGGGCAAAACGGATGGGAAGTCCCCACTTCAGTGCGTTCTTCAGAGACCAGGGAGGAAGAGGAACACTCAGAATTGGGAGTTCTCTCATCCCACCACTGAGGCCGTCAGCATCTGCCTGCCGCCCCCTAGGCTCTGCTCAGGAAAGTGCCAAACCCTGTGTCAAGGGAGCTGGTCATGCCTAGAGAGCAGAAAAAGCTTGTTCTAAACTTGGCCGAGTTCAGCACAGACACATCACTCATCAGATGCTTTGATCATGCCATGGAGTGTAACTGCCATGGACTAGAACAGGCCTCCTGGTCTCCCATTATCTGACAGCAACACCAAAGGACAAAACTAAAGAAAGATCAGAGGTGCCACCACTTCTTCCTGACAAGGACCTGTCAATAGGCCATGAACTGCTTGAAGGTATTTCAGGTTCAGTGGGGTTGTAGAAATGCTTCAGAACGTGGCATCAGAAAAGCCTGGTTTCTAATCCCAGCTCCTGCTCTTACAGCTGAGTAAGAGCATCATTTAGCTTCTCTGAAAAAAATGTGGAGTAATAGGAAGACCAACCCCATGGTGCCAGAGTGAGGACTGAATTACAGAATGTTTGTAATTATGGATGGCCATTATTCTTCCACGCCTCTTCCTCTCTTTGCCCTTTTCCACCCCCACCTCATGACAGTTCTGATAGTTAATGCCAAGAATGCACTTAACATTAACCTGGTACCATTCACCAGGTTCCTGGGATCCAGCTTTCTGCAGACATCTTTGCCTAGAGTTGAAAAACCTCGGACATGACCACACCAAATAGGCAGCGATTGGAAAATTGCCCCCATAAAGGCCGTCTCCTTCTGAGGCACAGGACTGCATTTTTGAGAAGCCTTCTCAGGTTGTTTGCAGTGGCTTTGAGGGCCGGCTCTGCTGCCATCCCTACGTCAAATCCTTAAGTGTTTAACCACAAGACACACAATCCTGGGGCGTCATGGTGGCTGCCCTCCACCCCCACAGTGAGGCCAGCCACGCGTGTGTCTAATCTGGTATGTGCCCCCACCTTGGCAGAGGCCAGTAAGGCACTGCACCTGGCCAGATGTGAGACAGGGATTGCATGGTATGCAGGGTGCTTGAGTGGGTGGGAAAGGGGGTGGGATTCCCAGCCCCCATAGACAGTATGTGATCAGGGCCCAGGGTCCCCAGGCTGGGGAAGGCCATGCCCACTAGTAGCCACAGCTGCTTATGCTATTTCTGGAGGCAGAGACCTTGCAGTCAGAGCTGAATACCAACTGCCATATTAGTCCCATTTTCAGTTGCTCAAAACCCTTTGAAAAATAATGCTCACGGCTAAGTGTTCAGTCAGCTTCAAGGTGAAACTGTATTTGAAATGTCTGAGAGAAAGGAATCTTCCCAATTGATCTACACTGAAAACGAAGATGAGTCATACACATACACACACACACTCGTTTTTCTTTGTTGAAATATAATTTGAGACGGCTTACAATCTTCAGGTCTATGTGACTTCAGGCTGGCATATATACGTATTTGCCACTGAGCAGGGATTGCAGGAAGACTAAGGGACGTCAGGAGAAGCATGACACGTTTCATCATTCAGTGGTTTTGTCTTTTAAAGGAAAATATCTTACAAATGGTAAAGTGATGATGTTAAGAATCTGTTTTTAATTACCGCTCAGTAACTTGGCAATCTGTTTTATCCCATTCATTTCTTTTGGAAAGTTCTCTGCAACTCGTCTCTTCAGCTGTGTGTACACAATCACAAACACAGAAATAAAGAGAAAACCCACCCCGGTTGCCCTTGGAAAGAGCAAGGACATTTGCACATTGATTGAATCCTCTTGCAGATATTCATGAGCACAGATTTTCAGACACTGGGAGGTTTCATAAACACCCAAGAGGCTTGTTTGATTGATGCATAGATGTGGTTTGGGACTCTAGCATAGTGACTTTTTCTTATTTTCTTAAAAAAAGATGGAGTAACCGAGGCAGCAGCAAAGAAATCCTTCTCAAATGCTACTTATTCACTCATCCTGCTGAGTCTCAGGCACTTTGGTGGCAGGCTCTAGAATTGCAAAGGTGCATTTGATGGGTGTGTCCATCAAAAATGATTCAATTTAGTGGTGGGACCATGCAAGAAAGCTCAACTACCTACAGGTTAAAAAAAAATAAAAGCCCATGAAACTGCTAGAACTGCTGTGGTTAGGAAGAGACAAAGGACAATCATACCTTGCCTGCCTTTGGATAAAGAAGAAAATAGGTTTCCTTTCCACTGGTACCTTCCAGGCCAATATTTTCAAAATGTGTTCTATAAAATGCCAATCCCTTTAAATGGCTGGCCAAAAAGGCTGGGGGAGGGAGGAGTGTTCCTAATGGTCAAATAATTTTGAAAAAACTATATATTCTACCCACCCCCCCAACACACACATGCCTCGGAACTTCACAGTGCCTGTGAGCAGAGTGACAGTTCTGAGAAGGCCCACAGCAAAAGAGAGCTGCCTAACTTTGTTCAGCATAGTACTACCCAAAGCTATTTCCTCAGAGGACCCATTTTTCACATAACATCTATGAACATCCCGTAACTTTCAGAAACATTGTTTAGTCTGAAGGGGACCAGAAGAAGTCTCTAAAAATAAACACAAGTGTAATGGGATGCTGAATTGGAATTTTTAATGAGGCAGCAAGATATAACAGATAAGAAATTCTAAAAAATGTTTCAGAGTGAGAAGCTGGTTTTCAAAAGGAAATATCTGGGAACTGGTTTCACATCTCCAAAAACTCCTCTCTGTAAGAAGAACTGGAAGTGTGGAAGTTGAGAAAGAATGCAGTAGGAAGATTTCTCTAAGATGCCTGTCACTGAATTCCTTCTCTTCACCCCCACAGTGAAAATGGCTTTAAGGGGATGACTCAAGGACCTAAGTGCTTCCTAAAGTTGGGGACTGTGGACAGTGTCAGACTCCAGCCTGGAAATCTAGAAGGCAAGAGACAGATGGTAAATTGATTTGGTGGTGGATCAAAGGGGAGTAGTTTCTTTATTGGGAAGGCTGGCACTCTCTGTACTTGCAAGGATAAGGATTAATATGTTTCCTGAAAACCATATGTGAGCCACATGGAGAGAAAGTGAGCCAGGATATTTAGATCTTATCCAAGAGAGCTACCTGGAAGAATTGCGGAACCACAGTATCAAAGATTTGGTACAGAGTGGCCACTGGAAAGTCAACTAAATGTGAGAATATCAACTGAAAGAAGAGAATGCACAGCCTGTATCATAGGAGTAGCAGTTGGAGGGGCCCAATTCAATAGTCTCTGAAGAACTCACCAAATGCCTCATAGGGAAAAGAGTCTGACATATGCAAACCATTCTGCAACCACACCAGCCATGTAAAAAATGTTTCTGCAGAAAGGGGCACTTCCAACTATGGCTAAGTAAGGAGATCAGCAAAACTTATCTCCCCAAAGTAACTTAAGTCTGTATTAAATGAACAAAAACAACCTTTTCAGCACTATGGAAATCAACTAGAGCCATATGACAATTTGAGAAATGTTTACACTTTACAAATTGATGAACTTTTGGTAATATTTGGGATCCCTGGTGTTCTGGCTTGAGGTTGTGTGAAATCATTGACTGACTGGGAAGATACAAAATTGATCTTTAGGAAACAAAGATTATAAATGAAAGTAAGAATATCAAAACAAAACTGAGCTGAGACATTACTATCCATATACAGATTTAGCCAAGGCATGTTTCAAAACAAATGAAATAGCAACACAACCTTCACAATCCAAAAATGCTACAAAAGATTATCTAAAATGCCCAATTTTCAATAAAAAATTATGACACACAGAAAGAAATAGTAAAGTGTTAACACATACGTCAAAAAAAAAAATCAGTCAATACAAACTATATGGGTGCCCTCAGATACTGGGTTTAGTAATCAAGGACTTAAAAGCAGCCACTATAAATATGTTTTAAGAACTGAAGAAAGCAATGTTCAAAGAATTAAAGGAAAGAGTGACAACAATGAGTGAACTAGGGCTTCTCAGGACACATGTATTATATCTTAAAAAAAAATGAAAATTCTTTTATTGAAAACACACCTAAAATGAAAAAATTCACTTACAGTGCTCAGTAGAAGATTCAAGATGGTTAAGAATCAGTAGAAATTACCAGTATGAAGAACAGAATGGAAAAAAAAGAAGAAAAAAATGAATGGAGCCTCAGAGACCTCTGGAACAACATCAAGTATGCCAATTTTCATATAATGGGTGTTCTAGGAGAGAAGAAATAGAAGTGGACACACATGCACAAATTTTTTTTGAAGATATGGAGGAATAAGATTTCCAATGACGAAAATCTACTGATCTACTTAATCCACTAATCCAAGAAGCTCAAAAATCCAATCAGAATAAACATAAGGAAATTTGTACCTAGATACATGATAGCCAAACTCTTAAAAGCCAGGACAAAGAAAAACTCTTGAAAGGAGAATAAAAAGACTCATTACATACAAGAAATGCTGATATAACAGTAGCTGACTTTTCATCTGAAACAGTGGAATGACATATTCAAAGTGCTGAAAGAAAAATATTTCAATAACTTCTATATCCAGATAAACCATTCCTCAAAAATTTAGGCAGAATAACCCCTGAAGTATAGTTAAAATGAACATAAATTAAAATGATACTTCTTTAAAACATATTTAACATGCAAAAAGCAGTCAAGAAGGAACAGAAAACATACAGAAAAATAGCAGGATGGTAATATAAATCCAACCATAAAAATAAGTACACTAAGTATGAATGAACATATAGAATCAACTATATGCAGTCCGAAAGAAAAACACCATAGATTCAGACATCAATGGGTTGAAGCAAAAGGTTGGAAAGACAATATACTGTGCAAAAAGCATTCCACAAAAAATAGAGTGGCTGTTAATATCAAACAACATAGACTTCAAAACCAGAAATAGCATTACAGTTAAAAAAGGATATTTCGTAATTATTAAATGGTCAAATTGTCAGTAAGATAATTGACAGGATTGAAAGGGGAAATAGAAAATTCAACAATAGCTAAAAGTCTCAATATTCCATTCTCAAGACTTGAACAAATCACTAGACAGTAAATTGGCAAAGTTACAGATTTGAACAACTCTATCAACCAACTTTACATAACTTTTTGTATGCGTGTATGTATCTTAAAGTTTATTTTGTCTGATATGATAATTCCCTTGCAGTCAAACACCACACTCTGTATGACCTCAATCTTTTTAAATGTTTTGAGATTTGTTTTAAGGCCTAGTATATGGTCTTTGCTGGAGAGTGTCTCAAGGGTGCTTGATAATCTGCAGTCATTGAGTGATCATTTTATCATTAGGAAATAACTTCCTGGTCTCAAATTCCATTTCTAATGTAGCACAATTGGTATATTCTTTAGGAAAGATCATATACTGGGCAATAAAACAAGTTTCAATAAATTTAAAGGATTGAAATCACACAAAATATGGCATCTAACCATAGATCACGTAGAGATTCAATGCATTCCTATCAAAATCTCAGTAGGGTCTGTCTGTTTTGGCAGAAAAAAAAATGAAATTGGAAAGCTTATCTTTAAATTTATATAGAGGAGTTCCCATCACGGCTTAGCATAAACAAATCTGACTAGTATCCACGAGGATGCAGGTTTGATCCCTGGCCTCACTCAGTGGGTTAAAGATCTGGCATATCCGTGAGCTGTGATGAAGTTCTCAGACATGGCTCAGATCTGGCGTTGTTGTGGCTGAGGTTTAGGAGGGCAGCCTAGGAACCTCCATATGCTGTGGGTGTGGCCATTGAAAGAAAAAAAAAAAACAGACAAAGTTTATATAGAAATGCAAAGAGGAGTTCCCTTCGTGGCTCTGTGGTTAACGAATCCGACTAAGAACCGTGAGGTTGTGGGTTCGATCCCTGGCCTCGCTCAGTGGGTTAAGGATCCGGCATTGCCGTGAGCTGTGGTGTAGGTTGCAGATGCGGCTCGGATCCCACGTTGCTGTGGCTGTGGCGAAGGCCGGCGGCTACTGCTCCTGTTAGACCCCTAGCCTGGGAACCTCCATATGCCGCGGGTGCGGCTCTACATAAAGGCAAAAAGACAAAAAAAAAAAAAAAAGAAATGCAAAGAAACGAGAAGAAAACAAAACAACTTTGAAAATGAAGAACAAGTTTGGAGGATATGTATTACCCAATTTTGAAACTTACTTTAAATCTACAATAATCAAGACAGAGTGGTGCTGACAATAGAGTGGGCATATAGAATCTACATGTGATCTATATTACAGATCAATGGGGCAGAATTAAAAGCCCAGAAATAAGACCTTACATTTCTGTACAAGTGACTTTCAACAGTCCCATGGAGAAAGGATAATTTTTTTTCAATAAATAGTGCTGAACAATTGGAGAGTCACATGAAAAAAATTAACTTGAATCATAAATAGACTTAAATGAAAGAACTAAGACTATAAAACTTATTTGAATACAGATAGGAGAAAATGTTTGTGACATTTAGCAAGGGTTTAGCAAGGAGACCTTGAATATAACACTAAAAGCATAATCTATAACAGAAAAACTGGACCTTGTCAACTTTTTAAAGTGTTACATTTCAAAAGACACTATGGAAATGAAAAGAAAATGAAAAGCCAAGCCATACATGGAGAAAAACACATGCAAATCAGATATCTGATAAAAGGCACATCCTTCCTTCCAACTCCAGTCCTGGGGTGGATGGGAGATCGGAAAGAAAGGAGAATGCTGACCTGGGGAGGAGGTGGGGGTAGGGCGTCAAGAAAGAAAGGAGTCTTTCTCTAAATAAATTGAAGTACTAATTAAATATATGGAATTGACTATTTTAAACCCAATCTACGTTTTACCCTCTACCATATTTGTAGAACCTACTATTGCCTACTAGTGAACAGAAAAGTCACTTGGCCTGAGATCTTACCCAGGAGCAGGGAAGAGACACCCACCACATCGCAGGAGCAGAAGGTCAGCACCAGCGGGAGGCAAGGGTAAGGTTGATTTTATAATCACCCCCCATGAAAACTAACTTTTTAGCCTCCGGTAACACAAGGATCAGAAACAGAGCAACAGGGACACAAATTCAGCAATATGACAATATAGATTCAAAATGTTTGGGGAACAGAAGAATTTTGAACTCAGAATCTGCTAGTCCTCACTTTGAGTCCTGGCTTGGCTGTTTAATAGCTGTGTGATGTCGGCAATGTCACTTCACACCTCTGATTTCAAACACTTATCTTCAAATTGATGAGAGCGATATTTACCTCCAGGAGTTTCCTTAGGGATTATGGTATGATTAATATGGAAGGATTTTGAGAAAGGACTTACCAGTCTAGGTCTATCAGTCAGGGAAGATAACCCACCCTGAACGACAGAGAATAGGGATTTATTAGACGATTGAGACCTAGTAAGGGGGGTGGCGATGCAGTCTCTTTAAGGCTATCACCTCTGCATCTTGCGTTGGGCCCAGAGTCAGAGGAGCTGAAGTTGTGAAGGGAAGATGCATGTGAAGTGGGAGACGAAGGTTCAACTAGAACGTGGAAGCGCAGACTAGCACTACATCTGTATCTCACCGCCTCTACTCCTATGACCCAAGGGGCCTGCAGGATAAGCTTCACATGTACCTGGACCAGGACGCAGAGAAGGAAGGAAGATATTAGGTGAAAGCTGGTAGAGCTGTGTGCCCAGCTTCTCCCCCTCACCAAGGTGAGCCAGCAAATCAGTCACAATATGCATGAATTACAACAGTGCTTGCCCTGCAACAACCTCTGGAGCATAACAGATGACCACAGCTTCATTTCCGCCTTTCAAATCTTATGCAAGTTTCTCTTGTGAGTAGGTTTAACCTGGAACTATGCAGAGAAGTTAGTTCAGGGAAACAGTTTCAGCTTAGCTAAACTGACATGATACAATGCCACCATCGTCTCCCTCATGAAAACTTGGCATCTGCACACATTTTTTTTCATCATATTTAATGCCCAAATAAAGACAATGGCAAGATCGTGCTTTGCCTTCCATGATGCAACTATCTCATGTACCACCAAAAACACAGTACCCTTCTCTGTGAAAAAGGACACAAAGTTATTTTATCTTTCTTTGAGAGATAGATGTTCCTTCCTTTTGCAGCTGAGTCATATTCATCTGGAGATATTTGATAGCTTAAATACTAAGATATAAAGTGAACTACTATTAACACACTTATGTTAGATGGTAAAAAAATGGGATAGGTAAAGAAAAACAGGTTAATACGTTTGTAGTAAAAAAGGAAGAAATATTCATAATCACCACAGTTCTCGTTTCTGCAATTGGCTATATGGTCATAGCTGGTGTTTATAACTACCTTCTCCCACTATTCAGTAAATGTTCCTTTTGTGCTCTATAAGCATCTTCAGGTGATCAAAGTTTCTTACCTGAAGGGGTGACCCAATCTTTATTCCCAAAGGTCTGGAGCACTACTACTGTGGTCTCTACTAGGTTGCTGCTGTTTACTATGCATCTTTCTCACAGGATGCTGGAGAACCAAGAGATGTTGCAGAAGATCTCCTGCATCCCAGATGCACCTGCAGAGTCCTCCTTACCCCCAATGTATAGTATCGCCAGTTCCCCCTCGATAAGATCACCTGTGTTTGCACAGTAGTCCCCCCTCTTTTCCTGTCAGTTCCCTAGCATGAAGAGCCCAAAGAGGTCAGAAGGCATTCACAACTTCCAGTTTAATGGAATCACTGCTGTGGTGGACATATTTGTTCTTCAGAAATGAAGTCCTCTAGACAGAAGAGCCCAAAGATGCAGAAGCAAAAAACGAAAGTTTCACTAGAGGTAATAGTAATAGCCCATTCCCACTTCCATTCTTTAAGAACCCATGAACCCCAACTATGAGAGAAAGAGCACTATGTCTTGGTCACTGATTTAGAGCAGATGCCTCATCCTGTAGGCCACTGCCCCAGCTCTGCAAGGCATGGACATCCAGCTAGTGCCATGGCCAGAACTGCAAAAGGCCATTCCATAATTCTTTCAGTGAGCTGCTTCAGAGTGATAGGGAACACGACAAGATCAGAAAAATCCATGAGCAAGATCCCATTACTGTACTTTCTTGGCTGTAAAAATGAGTTCTTGGTCAGAAGCAATACTGTCTTGAATACCATGACAATGGATAAAGTTTTCTGTAAGTCCACATACAGTGGTTTGGACAAAAGCACTGTAAACAGGAAAGGCAAGTCTATATCCAAAAAAGTATCTACTCCAGTAAGAACAAAGTGCTGTCTCTCCATTGTAACCAACCTGCTACCAGATGGTTGGCTGATATCCCCCCCAAGAAAAGGTGTACTATCAAGGTCTCTGCTCTTGGCATACTGGGGACTGAGCAGTGGCTGTAGCCAGCCCAGCCCTGTTGAGTGTAAATCCACGTTGCTGAGCCCAAGTGTAACCTCCATGCTTGCGATAGTGGCCACTTTGTTCACAAGCCAAGTGGTCAAGGCAAAGTGGCTGGGGAAAGAGATTGTCTGACCTGCAGAATGAGTCATCTTATCTACCAAGCTAGCAAGCTCTTCCTCTGCTGAGGTCAAATTTTGGTGATCAAAGGTACAAATTTCTTTATATTATGTGCCCATAAAAGAATCTAACCAGATACCTCTTCCCTAGGCCTTCTTGTCACCAGTTTTCCAAGTCTTTGACTGCCCAACTAAATCATATCCACTATGCGTGAATCAGTGTAGATCCCAGTCTTTGGCCATTTCTTCTTCCAGGAGAGATGGGAAACTCTGTCCACCATTCCCCACTGTCCTTCAGGAACACTTCACCAAAGAAAAATCACTTTGTAGCCATCCATCTTCAGAAAGTGTCACTATTTGCAGAGAATCCTATCTAAACCAAGCTCCAATTTTTCTTCTTAAGTCAATTGGCCATAGAAAAGTCCCCATGCAGCCATGGAGATGGAGGCGGGAAGCAAGGTGGCAGGAAAAAGACCAAATTATGTATAATTTGTGGAGCCCAGAGAAAGGTGAAAATGAAAGGCCCACTGCTCAAAAACTATGGATTTCAAGACAGTGACAACAGAGTATTAAACCAAATGTGGTCTGAACATGGGCCCTGTGAGAATGCCCAGGACCCTCAGCAGGAGTATGGGTCGCAGCATCTGGGCTCATGCAACTTCCTTGTGCTTTAGGACCTGTTTGAGCCCAATTTCATGTATACCACTTACATTTGAGGATGAAGTGGTCCATGCATGCCCTAGTTTGTGGTTTGACATGTCAGACACCTGACACCTAACTCATGATGGGCCACTCAAGTCATACGGTAACTTGGTGGCCCGTGGTCAGGTATTTTCAGCCTCTGCCAGGACCCAGGAGCAAGACAGAATAGTGATCCATATGGAATGGCACATCTGCTCAAAATTCTGATAGTCTGTGCGGTATTCACCTAAGGTCTGCCGAATATTCATAGAAACATCCCAATCTACCACACACACGTCAGACATCACTGGATGGGCTGGATCACACAGTCCAAAAGACAAAACTGCTTGCACAGCAGCTGGAATCTATTGAAATGTCCTCTTTTGTCCTGGGTCCCATTCAAAACTAGACAAACAGGAGCTGAGGATTTATACAAGCTCAATCCATTAAACATGGGCCACAGACATGGCCACAAAAAAGAGCAGACCAGAAACCATGAACAGATCTAAGTGACTCCAACATCACCAAAGAAAAATCACTCCAGGGATGTGATCTATTGAGGTTTGGTGAGTAGCACTAGATTCCTTGAAAAGTTAGATGTTTTTCAATCTAGAAAGCCACGTGGTACACTAGTGAGGACTGGGGCCTCTGGAGTCAGACTGTAAGAATCCCTGAGCCCAAATCTAAGCCCCATCACTTTCAAGCTGTGTAAGTTTGGGCAAGTCATTGACAACCTCTCTGAGCCTTAGAGGGGATAATAAGTTATCTATTACATGTAACTATTAAGAGTTACAATGGCTAAGAATTACATCAACCTTATAAGGTTGTTATAAGGATCAAATGCATGACATGTGTGAAGTACAAGACTGAGCACCGAGTGAGGACTCAACAATAGATTAGCTTTTCTTACAGATGAACAGAATGTAGAAACCACTGGATCTGGGTAGGAAGAAATGACAGGTGTGGCTCGTGGGAGGACTGCCCATTCAATATGGCTCTGATGTGAGGACAAGAGCAGAGAGGTGAACAGAGATGTGTTCCAGTTAATGTTCTGCTCTTCTGAACTGTGAGACCTCAGGCAAGAGTTTCCCCACCTCTGTACCTCTGTCATCTCAGGTGGGAACGACAGGGCTGGCCGTGATGATTTCCTGGTCTCAAGCATCTCTGACAGTCTATGACTGTGGGGGACTCCTAACATCTGGGGAAGGTGGGATCTTCTTTCCCTGCAGCCCTGAGACCCCACCCGGGACCCCGGCAGAGAGTGCATCCGGCCGGGTCCCCACAGCTTTTTTGCCCTAAAAGCAGGCCCGGCAAAGTCCAATAAGAGGTTTTTGGTATTTATTGAAGCTCTGGCAGTGGTTCCCACGTAAACAACTGAACTATTTTCAGCCCCAGCTATTTTCTTTTCCTTTTGAAGAGTGGGTGGATTTTAAGACAAACAGACTAATTAGGTATATGTTAGCATTGCCACAAAAGCAAAACAGTCAGATTTCCCAACACAACACCGAGCTGGGGCTTGGGATTTGGAGAATCAGGAGGGAAGCCCGGTGGTGGTTCCGTTACTCACACCCAGAGGTCTTCTCTTTCTGACCAACTGGCCTCTCACTGGGCCAAGCGAGGGGGGCTTCTGGGAGGGTCTCTGCCCTGGGGCGGGAGGGGGGGACCACCAGATTCCCTCCTTCCACTCTCCAGACCCCCACGTTGAGAGCAAAGACACCACAAACACTTAAGCAATTAGAGAATAATTTAAAACAAATGTGCCTTGGAGTCCTTATGGAGCAAAGTAGGCTCAGCTTAATATGCATTGTGGCAAGATAGTGCTTTTTTTTTCACCGGGGAAAAGAGGCTCCTTCCTGCACCAAACACACCCAGGATTCTGGTGAAACCTTCCCCCACCTCCCCCCACCCGCTCCACCAACACACACAGGCCCTTCACCGCTTTGCTGTTTCAGAGCAGCCTCTATCCAGTGGAGCTGCCCTTGAACATAAATGCCCTGGCAAATCAACTGAATAAGTTTTGGCCGCTTATGGCAGAAAATCCAAAATAACAGTAGCGTCAATGAAATAGGAGGTTGTTTCTTAAGCCCAGAGGTAGGGAGTCCAAGGCTGGGGGCGTGGACAGAGGATGTAAGGATGTACCCGGGGGTTACAGGAAGAAGGCTGCCCTCTCAGACCTGCCAAGGGTGTGATTCTGACCTTGAGATTTTATCAGGCCCGAAAGGAGGAGGGCAGTGGCCCTATCCCACCTATTGGGCATGTATGTATTAGTTTTCATTCATTCATCCTATAAGATATTTACTGAACTGTCACTAGGTACCAGGTACTATGTTAAGCTCTAGGTCACAGTGAGACTAAGGCACCTAGGTGAAGTTCACAATCAACAGTGGAGAAGACAGGTAAGAAGATATAAGTTGGAGTTCCCTGGTAGAGCAGCAGGTTAAGGATCTGGCATTGTCACTGTAGTGGCTCAGGTCGCTGCTGCGGTGTGGGTTTGATCCCTGGCCCGGGAACCTCTGTATGCTGCGGGCACAGCCAAAAAGAGAGAAAAAAAAAAAAAGAAGATGTAAACCAATAAAATGAAATCTCTGGCTAAGTGGTATACAGGAGAGAGTCAGAATTCTGTAACAGAGAACAGCAGGGGGGACTGACTTAACACAGGGTGGGACGGGGCATAGAAGAAGCCTGCAGAAGCGGTGAGATGAAGACACCCACGGAGAAAGTTGTCAGGCCAGCCAGGATTCTCAAGCAGCAGATGGAAAGAAGGGCAGATCCTTTCCACTGCAAAGGGACACAGACAGATGTGGCAGAACACGTGGTGTCCTTTAACCATGGGCCAGAGCCAGGCCAGCCCCGCACAATTTGGTTAAACCTGCCTGGCCAAGGCGATGAGGACCACTGACTGCAACCGAGACATGCTCAGGGCAGCTGTTCTTACCAGTCCTACTTCATTGAACAGAAAGAGAGAAGCAAAGCCGCAACTTGAACTCCAGTCCTTGGAATCCAGGTCCAGGCCCTCTGCACCCACAGCGACTTGAAATCCGAAGAGGAGACTGCTGTATTTCAGCACATCCATTTGGGTTAGGGAGGGTAGGATATGGGCTTGAAAAGCTAACAGGCCAGACCAACAAGGACACAAAGGCCAGCCAGCCTGAAGCATCACATTACGTTTCCCAGACCTAAGTGCTTTACAGACTAAACAGCACACTTTAGTGTCCACCCTGGGATAAGGACGTCTCCTTGACCAGTTCTGCTCCATTCCAGGGGATTCCAGCATTTTCCTCAGAGACATTAGACAGAGACGCTCAAGGCTGAGGCTCTCTGGGCTCAAAGGCAGCCATGGTGAAGGAGCCCAAGGAGGGGGCCTGTCGGGAGGAAGAGGAACTAAGAACCAAGGCAGAAGGGATGGAGGGGCCACCCCAGATAAATCGTGCCAGCACTCATCTGGAGAGGACAGGATGACACAGAGGTCAACCGGAAAGCCGGCAAAGTAACTGCCTCGTGCTCATTCAAGATTTTAAGTCATCAAATAACTCAAACCCAGGTAGACAGGCTTAATCCCCAGAAATAGCTGGCTTTATAAATTACCCACAGAAAACTATTTCTCCTTCTTTCCAAGTCTCCCTTTTTTAGTAGAAAGACATTATTTCTAGATTAAAAATAAGCCTTTCAAACAAGCCAGATTATCTTCCTGTGTCACTGCTTTAAAATATAAAACCTGAACTTCATAGAGTCCTCCCCCTTAAGAGTGTCATCTTCATCCATTTCTAGTCCCTTTTATTTACAACGAGAAGGCCAGATTTGATGAATGCCACGACCTCACGTGCAGAGATGTCAGTTTGAGAATTCTTATTCTTACGCAAGTGTGCACACAAAGTACATGTGTGAGCACAAAGTCACTGCCAGTAGGCTTCCCTGTTCTATTCCTCTCATTTCCCCCCCAACTTTCCTTTGAAGCTTAGGAGAAATACATGTAGATTGGATGAAACTGGGGGAGAATCAATAAGGATATAGGCTGAACCCAAGTGAGTATCATATTTACCTGCTCACAGTTTCATCAATGGTGTGGTGATCTGTGCTTCTTGGAAGGTCAGGCTGCCATTATCATCAGCCTTATGATGAGGCCATATCAAGGTCAGAGGGCCAGGGCTCTGTCCACTTTATGTCTAAGTATCCCTTGGATGCCTTCTCACTTTATTCCTGAACTGACAAGTCCATAATTCTGCTGGTTTTGTTTGTCAAACTTCCTGGCTTTTCCACAAGTCTGCAACAGCACTCAAGATCAGACAGCAGTAACTTGGGAGGTGGCCAGACCTGAGTTTGAATCTATTTACTATGCCTTAGTAGCTGTGTGGTTATAATCAAGTGACCTAACCTCTCTGCGCTTTGACTGTGTCTTCTGCCAAGTGGGAACAGCAGGAGTAATACCAGCATAACGTATGAGAGGTACAGGGCAGGGCACACAAAACACTAGTTACTGTTGTTATAGTAATATGATAATTATGATTATTATCCACATGAACAACCTTAGAATGGACAGAACTGATGTATGCTCCTTAAAGAAAATGGATTTCTTCTTCGGACAAAAATCACACAAACACAAAATCATTGATATATTATTTTCTAACTCTTCACCTGATACATCTAGAAATAAATCATGCACCTAAATGAAAAACCCTACAAACATTCATTTCTAGGCCATGCCTTTTATTTATAACCAGAAGGCCGAATCTGAATGCCACGACCTCACGTGCAGAGATGTCCTACAAACAGGACAATGGAAAGGCACAGTGGTGTGGACAGTCCTAACTGGCAGATAATTGGTTTGTGCACGACCTGCAGTGTAGACAGACCCAGGGTGTTCCTTGCTGACCTCTACAGTAGGATTAAGGATGTGGATCCCAAAAACAAGACAGTCATGAATGTGGGCTACTCTCTACCCCCTCCTGCCTTCTGCCTCGTCAGCACCTGGCACCCTGACTCAAAAACAGGATCTTCAAGTCACAGGGTGAGTGGCCGGTTCCAAACCAGAGACTCAGCGTCTGGCCAAGTCAGAGCAAAGAATTCACGAAAGGATGCTGGGTGGTGGTAGACAGTGTTGATGCTTCCAGACTGTCCTCTGAAATATCTTTTCACCATCTCTCTGCTCACGCCCTACTTTGTTTCAGTGTGATTTCAGTCGCCCACACCTGCAACTCATCTTTGCCAGCCTCTCTTCTGGACACTAGAACCACTTTGCCCTCCACACAGAGAGCTTATGACCCTCTCTTTTAATGCATGGCCCTGGGGTGAGAGCATTAAGGTTCAGGTCATTTGCCTTGAGTCATCACCACGCAGCGGCAGGACCTCCAGGCCCGAGGCCCCTGCAGAATCAGGCTGAACGTTCCGCACTAAGCCCCTGCCCCAGGCAGCCCCTTGCTCATCTTCCTCCCATGTCCGGACTTTCCACCCCCCAGGGGGCTGCTTCCCCTGTAGCAATTTCTTAATAAATTACTGCCACGTAAGTCACTGTCTCCTGTCCCATCTAAGCCGTGACTCAAGGCAACAGCCTAGTGTATGCGAAGCTGCTGAACTTGCCCCTAAAACTCCCTTTCTTCTCGTCAGATGCTCAATCTGCATTTCACTCATTCCTTTGTCTTTTGGGATTTGATCCCTTTCAGATGAACCAAGACTCTTGAGTCTTCAGCATTCTAGTCCTTGGTTCTGATTCTTTCCCATCTTCAAACTCACAGCACATAATAGTGACACATGAGGCTGAGCGAGCCCCTCGCAAGGAATCAGACAGACCTCTGGGTTCCAGGACAGTGGGTGGAGACTTTGCAGGGTGAGATGGTGGTTTCCAACCTCACCAACCAATCCCCTTTTATCACTCTATCCGTGATGGGTGGTTCAATCTTGGCTGTTATTCTGCATCCACATTTTAGCCTGATCTAATAATGGACAAGATCCCTTTGGGCACTGGGGGTTCCTGATTGGCCCCACGCTTGTCCCCTTACTCTAAACTCCTAAGGAGGTCACTAGAAGACAAAGTTCTGTTGGGTTCCCCAGCAACCCCGTTGCGGAGGAGAACTTTAGAGAAGACAAGGGAAAAGACCAGAAAAGTTCTTCTCCTGTGTTCTCTCTAATCTTCAGTTATGTGTAGGGTGGTAAACTAGGAACCCCAGCCTTGGAAAGATAACATGATGCAAGAGCAAAGCAAGTGTTGTACATCTTGGAAACCTAAGCAGTGAGCAATTGGGTAAGATACACACTGGGAGAAAAGAAGAAAATAGCATGTGGCTCTGACAACCAGATCTGATGCCCTAAACACGTCCCAGCAAATCCTAAGGTGCCATCAATAGCCAATCAACACTCATGAGGATGTAAGGACACTGTGACATTCTAAGTTAATATAAGGCAAGCAGTAAGTGAAAAATCCTAGTCTTTAACCAACACATGCAGTCTTATTACCAAAGAAGCTTTTCTTTCCTTTTTCTTTCTTTTTTTAAAGCTTCTTGAAATACTGAAAACAACTACAATTCTAGGTATTTTCACCATAAGCTTCTTTACTGTAAACATCTTTGCCACAAACGTTTTTGCCACATAATTGGCTGGCCACATAATTAAATATGAAAATTAAAAGAGGGACATTAAAAAGGACATAATGAGACATGAGAAATGCCACATAATTAGTTTTGCTACATAATTAGATAAAATATGAAAAATAAAAGAGGGACATTAAAAAGGACATAATGAGACATGAGAAATAAATGTTATGATTGGATTAGGAAGATGTATATATACACATGGAATACTACTCAGCCATAAAAAAGAATGATGCCATTTGCATCAACATGGATGGAACTAGAGACTCTCATACTAAGTGAAGTTAAGTCAGAAAGACAAATACCATATATCACTTATAGCTGGAATCTAATATATGGCACAAATAAACCTTTCCACAGAAAAGAAAATCACGGACATGGAGAACAGACTTGTGGTTGCCAAGGGGGAGGGAGTGGGATGGACTGGGAATTTGGGGTTAATAGATGTAAATTATTGCCTTTGGAATGGGATAAGCAATGGGATCCTGCTGTACAGCATTGGGAACTATTTCTGGTCACTTGTGATATAGCAAGAAAAAAAAGAGTATATACATGTATGTGTGACTGGGTTACCTTGCTGTGCAGTAGAAAACTGACAGAACACTGTAAACCAGTTATAGTGGAAAAAATCATTATAACAGGAAAAAGTCTTCAAAGAAAAAAATAGATTCCAGAATAGAAAAAATAAATAAAAATTAAAAGACTTCAGCTATGTGTTCAAATAGCTTCATATAAGCTATTTGAATACATTTTACATGTAGATTGTAGATTCACGCCAATCTGTGCAAATAGCTGATTTTATTTTTATTTTGTGGGTTGTACCGAAGCTCTTCTCTTCCAAGTCTGTCAGAGACTCTTACGCTTTTTTTGGTTGATTTGCCGCCTCCTTTGGCATCATACTGTTTCTCTTTTGCTAACGTTTCTTCCTTCACTAAGAGAGGCGTAAACTGGGAAACCGCCCAGCACTAGGATGCGTGTTTGTAACTGAGCTTCACTGAGCTGTAAAAGCCTTCGCGCCGCTGTTTGTTCTCGGCACGCTGTCACATATCCAGTGATGGATGTTCGAAAGTTCTATGGGAAATGTGGGTTCAATGCTGTGCCCCCGAGGCCTCTTTCTCCATCCCTGCAGTGTATTGGGAAAGAAGAAATCAGCTCTGGGGGGCAAATCATCATTGTTCACGACTTTTGTATTGTATATGTCCAATCAAACTGTCAACAAGTTTGTCAAACTATCTTTTATGACACAGTTGCTCTACGGCCAATTACTCATGCGGTCAAATGTTTGGGGCAAAAATGTTTGTGGCAAAGAAACTTACTGTGAAAATGCCAGACACAACCGAAAACAACTCATTGCTACTGATGGATCCCTAGAATCTGGGAACCCTAGCGAGGAGGCACGCAGACAGACCTTTTCGAGGTGTTTTCCATCACTGGCAATGTCCCCGGTGGAGAGCTTAGGGCAGGTCAAGACGGACAGAGAGCGCTGCACTAATTTCCCCTGAATCTCCCCTACAAAACAGGGGTGGCTGTGAGGGTGACGGGAATGCCTAGAGCTGGTCCTAGGGGATCAGGGAGGCGCCACAGGTAGGGACCTTTCCTCGTGTCCACGAACGCTACTTCTGCAGACATCGAATCTGCTGCATTCCGGGCACTGGGACCCCGGACAGCAGACTCCGCCCGGGCAATCCGGGGTGGGGATATTTGGCCACGGCACAAATGGCTCCACTCCGCTGCACACCGCTTGTTTCTTTTATTCTGTCCCTAACTTTTTATGGGAGCCTGCCTGGCAAGGCCCAAGTTGGAGTGCCAGCAAGCACACAGTGTATCCAGGGGGATATCATCATTCTCATGTGTTTGAAGCGCGTATTTGAACAGTCTTTAAATTACTTCTCTGGAAACTGGTCTGGCTTAAATGTGTTTATCCCTCTGTCTTCGCAAGTCCTATGTTTGCCTTCGTTGGGCCCTGGTAACAGGAGCAGCGTCAGTGTAAGGTATTCGGCCTTTGAGGCGGTGTAGCTGCTTCTACATCTTCAGCCGAGATAAAATCAACAAGAACCGGGGAAGGATGTGAGGGCCGGACGCCCAGGGAGGGGAGAGTCAAGTTTGACAGGGGAGAAACAACTAAGGAGAAGCTGGAGGAGAGAGCTTGATCTATAGAAGGAAGTGTGTGTGTGTGTGTGTGTGTGTGTGTGTGTGTGTGTACACACATATACACACATTCCCCTTTCTTTCTGAAACAGATATTGCAGAAATCACAAATCAGAAGCAAGATAACAAGGGGCTAGTGAGTGAGGAATTACGTCCAGAGATATAAAATAAAAGCGGCTTGGGAGTTCCTGTTGTGGCTCAGCGGGTTAAGAACCTGACGGAACGTCCTGAGGACGTGGGGTCAATGCCTGGCCTCACTTGGTGGGTTAAGGATCTGCCATGGCTGTGGTGTAGGCCAGCAGCTGCAGCTCCGATTTGACCCTTAGCCTAGGAACTTCCATATGCTGCAGGTGTGGCCACAAAAAGAAAAGGGGAAAAAAAAAAAGCAATGCAGAAGTTCTATGTTGGGCCTCCTCTGAACTGTGGAAACCTTGGACCAGAGCCGAGAGCTCTCCCAATTTTGATTTTCCAGGGTTTTAAAATACAGAAGAATGAGTGGTGGAGAAGACGCCCAGGTGCCCAGGCAGGGCGACTCTCCCTAACATAGAAAGTGCATCGTGAGCGGCAGGCGGCTCAGGTGGGGTGGCAGCGTAGTTAATCATGTAGGGTCTGGAGCCCCACAGCACAGGTTCAAGCCCAGGCTCTGCTACTTCCTAGCTACGCAAGCTCGAGTCCATTCTTAACTTCTCTGTCCCTTTATTTCCTGGTCTATAAATTGGGGCTAAGACTAGAGGCTACCTCAGAGGGCTTGAGGGAGGAATAACTAATGTGTAAATGGCATTTAGAATGTACCGACTCAAAGGGTTCAGTAGGTAGCTTTTTTTTTTTTTTTTGCTTTTATAGCCACACCTATGGCTTAAGGAAGTTCCCAGGCTAGGGATTGAATCGGAGGCATGGCTTAAGGAAGTTCCCAGGCTAGGGATTGAATCGGAGCTGCAGTTGTGGCCACAGTCACAGCAACACCAGATCCGAGCTGCATCTGTGACTTACCCCCGCAGCTTGTGGCAGCACTGGATTCTCAGCCGGTGGAGCCAGGCCAGGGATAGAACCGGAATCCTCACGGAGACAATGTTGGCTCCTTAAACTGCTGAACCACAATGGGCATTCTCTCGGTTGGCACTTTTTACCATAAACATATCCATGCATGTGCGTGTATGTTTACGTACACACAGGCGTCGCTCCAGTGTGGCTGGAAGGTCTATCAGTGAGTGTGGCGGAGACCACCTCTCAATAGCTTTCCATCCTTAGTAAAAAATAAAAACAAAATAAGACCCTCAACCAAATGCCAGGATTCTAGTCCCAGCCAGCTGGTTCCAGAGCCTAGACTGCAGGCTGTGAGAAGGGCTGATGGATGATGAGGTTGGGAGGTCACTTGGAAGTCGAAGTGTGAGGGACCAAGGAGCCCTGTGCATGTCCTGCGACAGCCAGGGGGCATCTGGAGCTGCAGAGCCGGGGTGTGGCTCGAGAGGTCTACGAAGGGTACTCCAGGACAGGGTGGAGGGTGGATTCAGCCATGCACAGAGGCTGTGGCGGCGGAGCCAATGGCAAGTTGCTCTAATCCTCCACGGAGCTGAGGGAGACCTGAGCTAAGACAGGGGCCAAGGGCCGCCGGGTCTGAGTATCTGAGCGCTCAGAGAATTCTGAATTCTCCTGTTGGGGGGGGACAGGAAGAGGAGGGCCAGTCACCTACGTGGGACTCAAGGGGAGCATTTCTGAAGAGGAGAAAATGGTCGCCTCTGTTTGAGATGTTAAATGAAAGGTGCCTGTGGGGTGGTATGTCCGGGGGCTGTCAGAATAGGAGTCTGTTGCTTAGGAGAGGGCGCCAAGCTGAGCGTAGGTGGCCGGGCGGTGGGGGGGTGGCGGGCAGGTGGAGGAGGGAAGCCCCGGGAAGGGATATGAGCTCAGGGAGGCCTGATGGAGCGGGAGGAGAGAGCGTGGCAGGAGCCCAACTTGCATGGGCTCTGCTCTTCCCCCCGAGCGTCAGATGTCAACACTGGGAAGCCAGCCAGCTCCCAGATCTTCCCAGTGGCCTGGTACCTCTGTGGCTTCCTCTGAACTGAGCCTCGGGCCTGCCATCCAGTGCTCTGGCTCTCTTTCAAAGCCTGGCTAGCTCTGGACTGGAATACTGTTGCCAGCCACTGACCAGACTGCCCAGCCCTCCCTCTGATCTCTGTCCATAGCAGGCAGCCCCCCTCGCCCGAGTTCACGTTCCCAGCCTGAGGCCCCTTCAGAAGAGACCAGACTCGGGGGAGACTCAGCTTTGATCTTCGAACTGCACGAGAGGCTGGAGCAACCCACTCGCAGGCTCAGCCAGGTGTGTCTAATGGCATCTGGAGGCCCGGGCCGGAGAGGCGGCCTCCGTTGCTCTCCTGGCCTCCTGTGCTCCTAGCAGCTTCATCTCCACAAGGACGTTTTTCAGCAAAGAAGTTGGCACTTGGTATTTGTACCCAACTCAGTTCCTCCTAATCTGATTCTGATCTCTTTCCCTATCCATTTTTAATTTTTTTATTAAAGTATAGTTCAGTGACAATGTTCCTTCAATTTCTGTCGTACGGGAAAGTGACCCAGTCATACATACATGTACCTTTTTCTTTAACAGCTGCCCCTGCGGCATATGGAGGTTCCCAGGCTCGGGGTCAAATCGGAGCTGTAGCTGCCAGCCTACACCACAGCCACAGCAATGCAGGATTCTCAACCCACAGAACAAAGTCAGGGATCAAACTCACATCCTCAAGGATACCAGCTAGGTTCTTAATCTGCTGAGCCACGATGGGACAGGAACTCCTTTTTATTTTTTCTCCATACTATTTTCCATTGTGTTCTAACCCAAGAGACTGGACACAGCCATGGGTCCTACTGTACAACCACGTCCCTACTTTAACTCAAGGATGGTGGGGAAGAAGCAGGGTGTGGAAAGAGAGCAGAGGTGAGAGGAGATTAAGAGAACTGAAGATTTATTCCAAGTTGGACTTTTAGTTGGGAGAAACCAGGAAAGGTGAAAGCCTGTACTGAGTTCCCATAGAGGAGCTGGATTTCCTCTGGCTGCTCTGCTGTCAGGTCTAAGAGGGGAGGGGCTGGCGAGCAGCTAGTTCACAGTCCTCAGGTGTGCGAGGTACTTCTATGCTAAGCAGCGCGCCCTCTCCAGAGCATAGCCAGGGAGAGGGCTTCAAAGCACAGCAAGAAATATTTGGGTTGCGAGCTCCCATCGTGGCTCAGCAGAAACAAATCTGACTGGTATTCATGAGGACGCAGGTTTGATCCCTGGCCTCGCTCAGTGACTTAAGGATCCAGTGTTGCTGTGAGCTGCGGTGTAGGTTGCAGCTGTAGCTCTGATTAGACCCCTAGCCTGGGAACCTCCATATGCCTCAAGTGGGGCCCTCAAAAGACAACAAAAAGAAAATGCCCATTGGGGGAAAAAAAATGGGGTTGGACATAAAGAACTTCCAGGCAGTGAGAACGGTTAGGAGAAAGTTCTAGAAAGAGTATGAATCTGAAGTTGGTGGTGGTGGGGGTTATTGGAAGGCAAAAGAACGAATGAGGCAAGACTCTTCTCCCAGGCCCAGCAGTGCGTGCCAGAGAAGAAGGGGAACTATCCCTAAATTCCAGGGAAAACTTGGTTGGTGTGTAAGTGTGGTGAAAGGGCAGATGCCTCAGGTCTGGAGCCAGATGGACACGATGTTTTCTCCCAACGTCAACACTTGTCAGCTGGGTGGCCCTCCCCAAGTGAAAATAATCTCACTGAGCCTTGATTTTCTCCTTTCTAAATTAGGGATAGATAATAGGGATCTGAAGAAATGTGCAGGATGGCTTTTACTTACCCGAGAAAATATAGGTAAAGCCATCCACACACAGTGAGGACTCAATTTTTTAAAACTTGGATTGGGTTTTCCTTTTACTTCTGCTTTTTTTGAGCACAATAGCCCCCAAGCCCTTAGCTCTGGTTTCTATTATAGCTGAAAATGCATTCAGCTTTTGCCTGGGAGCGAGTGCTGATTCTCAGGGCGAAAAACAAACTCCATTGTCTGCTTGTTTATAATTAGTGACATATTACCCATTACGTCTAGGACTGGCTGTGACTGGTGAGGGAAACAAGGGCCCTGTGAAGTGTCCAGTGTGAGCTCTGGTTTAAGCTACAGAGTTTTTGACACCACCATCCATCGCCTATTGTCATGGAGGCATAGTTCAGGTCCCTGGTAAATACTCAACACCCAAAGCATCCCTGGGGAGCTTAAATGAGGGCAAATATCACTTCAAAGTAACGTGAAAGCCAGTCCTTCATCTTTGCATCATGTCACCAGTGCTTTTACAAAATCCTTCTCTAAAGCACAGTCTCAAATCCTTCTCTTGGGCCAGCAGTTGATTTTTATTTATTTTTTTTTTCTTTTTAGGGCCACGTCTGTGGCATATGGAAGTTTCTGGGCCAAGGGTTGAATCTGAGCTTCAGCTCAGGCCTGTGCCACAGCCACAGCCATGCCAGGTCTGAGCTGCATCTATGATCTACACCGGGGCTTGCAGCTATGCAGGATCCTTAATCCACTGAGTGAGGCCAGGGATCGAATCCACCTCCTCAGGGACACCAGGTTTTTAACTCTGAGCCACAACAGGAAATTCCAGAAGCTGGTTTTTTAAAACTCTCTATCTTGAGAGCCTCTCAAAGCCAAGGCAGGGAATGCTGTTGTGTTTGTGAACTCAGGGGAGCAAGGGCATCTCATGATTAAGAGTATTTAGCAAATGAAAAATACCCACCACCTGCAAGCCTTTCGCTGGCAGCGTGGATCCAATTACACCATCTCCTCTGGACCATAGGGGGAACTCTGCATGAGAGACAGCTGCAGGGCGGGGGTCCTTCATGCTCATGAGAGTTGGGGATGCGCCGACACGGGAATCAGATCCTTCAGCCTTACTCTCCATGCAACCACCTGCCTAGCCGACCTTGGTACATATGCCTCCAAGCAGCAGAGCTCTTGGGAATATTTTGAGGCACCAGATTTTGTCATGTCTTTCTGATTTTTGTTCTCATCCTATTCCAGAAGAACCTCAGAAATCCGAGGGATAAGGGCAGCAAAATTCTCTCTGGTCACTGACCCCACACATAAAACCTCCACTGGTGTAAAAATTCCATCAGTTAACATGTGCTGGGCTATATGGGACACATGGCTTATATACACTGATGAAACCCATTACGCTTTCCATTTTAAGAACAGGTCATGACCGGGGTTGATATCTAAAACATAAAAACAGCTCATACTACTCAAGATCAAAAAAAAAACTTGATTAAAAAATGGGCGGAAGACTTGAATAGACATTTTTTCAAAGACGACATTCAGACGGCTAACAGGCACATGAAAAGATGCTCAGTGTCATTAATCATCAGAGAAATGCAAATTAAAACCACAATGAGATTATTACCTCACACCAGTCAGAATGGCTATCATCAAAAAGACCACAAGTAAATGCTGGCGAGAATGTGAAGAAAACCCTTGTACACCGTTGGTGGGAATGTGGGTTGGTGTAACCACTGTGAAAAACAGTATGGGGATTTCTCCCAAAACTAAGAATTATCATAAGATCTAGCAATTTCACTCCTGGGTATATATCCAAAAAAAGAAAAAGAAAACACTAATTCGAAATGATACATATACCCCAAAGTCCATAGCAGCAGTATTTACAATAGCCAAGATATGGAAGTTACCTAAGTGTCCATCAATAGGTGAATGGATAAAAAAGGTTTATATATATATATATATATACACACACACACACATATACAATGGAATACTACTCAGTTATAAAACATGAAATTTTGCCTTTTGCAACAACATGGATGGACTTAGGGGGTTTTATGCTAAGTAAAATGAGTCAGAAAGACGAAATACTGTATGCTATTACTTATATGTGGAATCTAAAAAATAAACTAGCCAATAAAGCAGACTCACAGAGGTAGAGAACAAACTAGTGGTTACCGGCAGGGAGATGGGAAAGAGAAGGGTAGGGGATTAAGAGGTACAAACTATTATGTATAAAATAAGTAGGCTTCGAGGGTATATTGTGCAGCACGGAGAATGTAGCCAATATTTTATAATCACTATAGACAGAATATAACCTTTAAAAATTGTGACTAGGTTGTACACCTGAAGCATATAATATTGTACGTTATACCTTAATAAAAGTGCAAACATCAAAGGGGAAAAAACCATCAAACAAAAGAGGGGGAAAAAGAACATATAATATTGTACATTAACTATACCTCAATAAAAGATGCAAACATCAAACAAAAGGGGGGTGGGCAGTCATGACCACTTAGCAAATATGTGGATTTTTTTGTGTGGATTTTTAAAAGCCTCTCTGGGGCTTTTAAACAGAGCAGGGCGTGTTGGTCAGGGTCTGGGCAAGAAAGCAGCGGCCACTCTAAGGGGCAGCTGAAAAGAGCCCAATGAGAGACCCAATGAGAGACGGACCACTGACACGGTGGGGGCAGAGTTAAGGGGACGAAAGTGGGGGCACAGCACCCAAAGAAAAGCAACAATGGAGAGCCTTCACCACCTCTTCATCTACGGCTGCCACAACAAATTACTGAAAATTCAGTGTCTTAAAATGACACTTATTTATCATCTCACGGTTACGCTGGTCCGAAGTCTGGTTCCCGCGATGCTGCCGGGTCCCCCGGTTGGTCCCCCAGGCTGGCGTCACGGTGTCCATAGGCTGGTGTTCCTTTCTGGAGGCTCTGAGGATGAACCTGTTTCCAAGTTCTGCAGGTGGCTGGCAGAAGCCCATTCCTTTGCGAGCGTAGGACTGAAATCTGTCTCCTTACTGCCCAAGGGGGGCTAGAGCCTCCCCTCTGGCCCCTTCATCTCAGAACCAACGCGGAATCCTTCTCCCTCTCTGAAGGTCTCTGGTTTATTCTGCGGCGGCTTCTAGCGTTCTCCAGCTGGAGAAAGTTCTCTGATTTTCAGGCTCCTGTGAGTAGATTGGGCCCACCTGGACGTTCCAGGCGCCTCTCCCTGTCTTAAAGGGGCCATGACCTTAAAGACATCAGCCAAGTCCCTTCTCCTTGCAATGGAACAGATTCACAGGTTCCGGGAATTAGGGTGTGATCATTTTGGGGGCAGCAACTATGCCTATCACCAGTCCCTAGGACTAAAAGGACTAAGGGGAGGGGGGGCACCCTTACCAGAATGCAGGAAAAGCCGTGGCCCTGGTGAGCATGACTTGTAGGAACTGTGACTGTATGTCGAGTGAACAACTGCTAACAAACTGCAGCCCGGCTGGGCAGGGGCAGGAAGTAAACACCGTGAGATCTCTCCCTGCTCACCCTCTGCACACTGCCTTCCATGGCCTGAGCCCAGGTGGTCCTGGGAGGGCAAAGGAGCCCGGGGACGGAGTCCGTAGAATTTAGCCTCCCCAAGCACAGAGGGGTGCAGACAAGGGGACAGGGTGGGTCTCTAGCGGCAAAAGTAGCCGAGCCAGCAGATGAGGATGCTGAGTGAATCTAAGCTGAATCCCCTTAGGAGCCAGACATTTCTAGGCAGGTCTGGAAGAATAAATAACATGGCAGCCCAACAGGGCACTGTTTACATGAGAAACTTGACTCTGAGAAAGAACACTTCCCAGGGGAATGGAGGTGGGGAAGTCAGTTTAAGGACAAGAGTCTGGTTAACCAAAGGGCTGCCTGATTCTAAGGTCAGTGCATTATCTGTCGCTCAGACTAAACCCTGACCCACTCCGCTGGGCTCAGGCCCAAGTCCTTGGTCAAGAGGGCTCTGACACAAAGCAAGCAAAGATAAAGAGTATCATTTCCATGGGACACTGAGTGGGGAGGGGCAGAGCACGGCAGGGGCAGCCAGGGTTGGGGATGGCAGCTCCAGTTTGAAAGCTGCAGTCTTGGAGTTTCCATTGTGGCTCAGCAGGAACAAACCTGACTAGTATCCATGAGGATACGCCTTTGATCCCTGGCCTCTCTCAGTGGGTTAAGGATCCAGCATTGCAGCAAACTGAGGTATAGGTTGCAGATGCAGCTTGGATCTGGTGTTGCCGTGGCTGCAGTAAACTAGAGTCTTAACAGAAGAGGTGCTTTCAGTGTCCAACACCAGTGACCTTGGCCTAGACATTCTGCAGCAGCTGAACGAGGGAAGCCACCAGGGGCAAAGCTGGCACTGCTGCCCTTTAACATGGTTAGAGTTGTCAGCATTCTGAGCTGGAGCAGGAGGCGAAGAAGGCTGTGCCTCTAAAGGGTCAAATCAAGGGGACTTCTTGTGAGGGCCCCAAGGACCTGCAGGTTCTGCAGGGACCATGGGGGCAGGGGAACTAGAGAAATACTCTTGTGTCTGTTATCATTATCCCATTCCTACCTGCAGCCTGGGATGCACAGAGTCACACACAAAGAGGAGTGGGGTAAGCCTGTGTGTTCACCGGAGTTCCTGCAGGAAACAGGCCACCTTACTCATCATGCTGGGTTACTGAAGGGCAGCTTAACAAAGGGGCTGCTTGCAAGGGTCTGGGTGGGGGAGAACATCCACAAAAGGTATTACAACCTGGGGCTGGCTGTAGCCAGGAGCTAGACATGGCTGGGCCTGCAAGGGTGAAGGGAGAGGGTGGTTACCAGAATCCAAAGGTGGAGGGTGCTACTTCAAGGCATCTGTGGAGGTAAGTGGCTGCCAGGTGGGTTAGGAAGTAGGTCTCCTGGCGATGCTGGTGTCCCGCTCCCCATCAGGAAATCCAAGGTCAGCCTCCCTGGACACAGAGAAGGACGGAATTCGGCTGGGAAGGGATGTGGAGGGGCAAGTTGAAGATCTCTAGAGCAGCCATCGGACAAAAGTCATTCTACCACTAGCTGCCTGGTGCTGTGGAGCTTTCTACCTAATGCATTAGATGCACTCAGTAGGGTCTGGTCTGTTATACGCCGCACTCCACTGGTCTTGGAAAATGGACCAGGAAGAACCCCATGTACTGTGATATAGTTGCTGAATTGAAACGCAGAGACAGAGCTTTGGGTAAAGGAGGAAAAAAATAGCTTTATTTCTTTGCAAGGCAAGGGATGGGGACACAACAGTCTAATGCCTTAAAGACTGTGCCTCCCATTGTAAAGAACTGTGAGGAGTTTTATAGTAAAAAGGAGAAAAACAGGTTTTCAGATAGGAATCAGGATTGGGACAAACATGCATTCTTCTATCTTTGGGGGAATCTTAGTCCCCAAAGCTGTGGTCAGGAGATCTCCAAATGAGCATGACGGTGGTCTTCTGGGTTATTGCCTAGAATAACAGTACTTTTGAAAAGGGCATATTGATCAGAGATTAGAACAAACTAGGAAAGTTCCTGAAAAACATCATGTGCTAATAATCTTTAACCCACAGGCAACTGTGCTCAGGGTGCCTAATCTTTAGCTTACAGGTGATTGTGCTTAGGGTGCAATTAAGCCAAGGAGAAGTACAAGGAAGGACTCTAAGCTGTTCAATTTTCAAGTATTCATTTCTAAAAGAAGTCTATATTATTATATGTATCCCTTGAGAGGGAACCTGGGTCCTGCCCCAAGGCTGGGTCTACAATGACAAGAGAAAGCTGCAGAGTATGTTTCTGCAACACGAGGGGAAGGCGAATTCAGGAGGAAAGCCAGAAAGTTCCTTGGCTTTTCCTCCCTTGTCTTTGCATCCTCTTCCTTCCCTGATCAGCAACTGTCTGAACCTGTCCCTAGGAACTCAGGGAAGGTCATGGAAGCTGAATGAGGCCCATTGCCTAAGAATAAGAAATGGGGGACACAGAAAGACTTTTGTGCCCAGGAGCCGCACAGGGCCCTGCTTGGTTTCAATATCATTAGCATTATCACCACGGAGTTTTCTTAGCTTTGTGTGAACTTCTTAGCAAGACCCAATTTATGTATTGAGTTACCAGAGTCCAAGGCGAGGGGTGGTATTGAAAGGCAGTGTCAGGTTGGTGCAGGCAGGGTGAAGGGTCATGGCAGTGCCTGAACTGCATCTGAATTTGCCACAGGAAGATCAGGCCTGATGGTCCATGTGCAGCAGGAGGTCCACGGGGCCGGAATCAGAGCAATGCAGTAAAAAGCCACTAAATGGCTCCCCAGTGACTAGTTTCATCAGATTTCACCGAATGCTTAACCACGTTGCACAAAAGAGTTTAGTATGGGGGACACTGCTTGTTGGGTAAGTTTCTAAAACTTGGACCAATTAATTTTGGGGAACCATTTTTTTTTTTAATAAAGGTGTTAACAGCAGGCAGATAGTTAGGTATGAGCAGAGAAGGGGGCACGGGGCCAGATGTCAGGAAACCACGCATCATGCAAACAGCAGGCTCCATGGGTAGACAAAGAAAAGCTGGAACATCCAGACTGATAGGAAAACACACCTTTTGGGGTGATAAGTGCCCTGGGGGCAGACAAAGAAAGGTGGAAGAGGGCCCAAATCTCCAATGTCCAAATGTAACCTGTTGTCCATTATGCCCTCATAATAAAATTATAATAAAATTAGCTATGCAGATAAGAAGTACACTGACTCCCTGATACTTCCAATAAAACCAAATAGGACAAAAATCCCTCCTCTCTCTGCGAAGGTGAAGCTGGGATGAAAATTAAGGAATATAACCCCCAAACCCCACCTTCCCAGTGAATATCCCACTCATACAATCGGATGCCCATATAACCAGTGTGCCCAAAAATGACAGGGCAGCTGCTCACTTCTCTGCCCGCCTCTCCTTAAGAGGTGTATTTCTCACTTAAATACATCCTCACTTTCATTCTCAATTTCCGTCTCATTTCTGAACTCTTTCTGCAATGAGACAAGAACGTAACCTTTGGGAACAAAGGGAAAACTTAACTTTGTGTGTTTTCCTCCAGATCCCCTGCCTTTCTGAGATGATGTATTTTGCTGTTGGGGAGCTTTTCCCTCCTCCGTTATACAATAAACTCTTTGTTGTTTAATATTCTATTAACCACAACCCTCTAGTAACCAGCACATCTGTAAATCTCCAGTACAATAATTGTTGTTCATAACCGTGACCCTGGACTCCGCGTGGTCACAGATGCCTTCCACGCCATCAAAGAGAATGCACTAAAATGATTCTGCGTTCCCAGAGCACGCATCAACCAACCACAGAGGCAAGGAGTCCGGAAAAGTGCTAGGTAGAAGGAGAAATAAAGCGGGGATGGCAAATTTGCCACAGGTAATTCACTGCCTGGGTAATAAAAATATACACGACATCTGTTAGAGTTTGCCTCTCTCAGTGACTTTCTTCCTGGACTCCACCAAAACGCTTGTGCACAACTTCGGAAAGGACACGGCTATAGAAGCAGATGTCAATGTACCCAATTAAATCACTGCTGTTTGTGCCCAATTTGTATGATCCACTGACAAATTAGAGGTAGTTAAAAAGCTTTTAAAATTGGAAACTTTCTGAGCTTAAGAGGGGGGTGAGACATACTGAGCTGCTGACCACATGGCAGCAAACTCCTAGGTCCTTTGCAGACCTTGGGATGGACCTAGGAGTCCATGGAACACTTTCCTTCCTCTGAGAAAATCTCTGTATTAGTCACAGCTGCATAAAAGAATAAGAGCATAAAATGAAACAAAGAAGGAGGAATAGAAGGAAAAGACTGGCATTGGGAGGGGCAATTTCATGACCATACTGATCAGTACTTCCAAATTCAAGTGTTCCTCTTAAATCTATCACTGGAAGAGAAGGGCTGTATGTTTCTGCAACACATGGTGAATTCAGGAGGAAAACCAGTGCACTAGACCCATGTAAGGTTCTATGTAAGTCAGGCTCCACTGCCATCAAAGATTGGATCTGACAGGCAATGAAAAAGTGCGTGATTGGCATGTGGGGCGAAAATCATTTGGATCAGGGAAGCATGAAATAGTATTCTATACATAGTTAGCAGAAACATCTCTTTCCAGCAAAACAAAAGGTATTTGATTTTAAAGCAGAACGACAAAAACAGGATGCCGTAATTTTCCACAAATGGAGATAAGCCAATCCCTGGAAAGAAGTTTTCAAAGGGTTATGGTACAGTCTTATTGCTATTAAAAAATATTACAACCTTTCTTGATTCTCCAGCACTTCAGAATGGTTGAGATAAGTGGAAATGCATTTTTCCAAAGGCGGTCTTTTTTTGGGGGGGGGTATGTGCTCTAAAGAGTGTATTTTCTGTAGAGACGATACTTCCTACATTTTAGCATCACGGCTGCCTCTGGTCTTAGCAGAAGACAACAGCCTGTTGTGGGATCATGCAGTCCTTGCATCTTCCAGTTTACGCATTTACCCAAATACTCTACCTCACCCCAAATGTCTGCCTTGTGTTTCTTGATTGTGTGCTACTACCATTTGGGCTGGAACAATTCTCTCCGAGTGTGTAGGGTGTTTGACTGTTTAGCATCCCTGGCTCCTATCCACTAAAGCCAGTAGCACTCCCACCACCGAAGGGCCGCAGGATGACCACATCTACAGGCGCTTCCTAGGACAGCCCTTGCTTCTCCTCAGCGGCTGCTTCACGTGAAGGCTCTAAAGCAGCAATGGGGGAGCCACCTGTAACCATGACAAGGTCAAGCAATTGACTGCCCATTTCTGATCCCATCTTTTCTGAGCCATTCATCTCCCTGCTCTTTACCTAAACTCATAAGCTTAGAGTCATCGATGATACGAAGATGATGCAAAAGACCTTGTTTTTGTATAGATATCTAACTTAAAAAAATCCATGGTGGGAGTTCCCATTGTTTATTGTGGTGCAGGGGGTTAAAAACCTGACTAGTATCCATGAGGATGTGGGTTCAATCCCTGGCCTTGCTCAGTGCGGTAAGGATCTGGTGTTAATGCAAGCTGTGGCACAGGTTACAGACATGGCACAGATCTGAGGTTGCTGTGGCTGTGGCTGTGGCTGTGGCTGTGGCTGTGGCTGGCAGCTGCAGCTCTGATTCAACCCCTAGCCTGAGAACTTCCATACGCTTTGGGTATGGCCCTAAAAAGACCAAAAACAAACAAACAAACAAACGACTAAAACACAAGCCAAGGGCTATGGTTAAAAAAGCCTCTCTCGGAGTTCCTATTGTAGCTAGTGCATTAATAACCCAGCATTGTCTCCATGAGGATGCAGGGTCAATCCCTGGCCTTGCTAAGTGGGTTAAGGATCCACCGTTGCTGCAAGCTGCAACATAGTTTGCAAATGTGTCTTGGATCTGGTGTTGCACGGCTGTGGCATAGGCCTGTAGCTGAAGCTCCGATTCAACTGCTGTCCTGTGAACTTCCATATGTCACAGGTGCGGCCATAAAACAAACCAACAAAAACCTTCTCTGCTAGGTAGCATTGGGCTATGCTTTAAATTTCTTAATTTGGGCGGGCCTCTCTTAAAGATATTAAACAGTCAGCCAACTCACCCCAGGAAAGGAGGAGAGGATTTGTCTGCTGCCACTGCAGTTGTGGCACCAGCCCTCAGCCACTGGCGTTTCTGAAACTCTTCTGGTAGGATTCTACTTCATTGCTGCACTTTGCTAAAGAAAGGAGTTTCTTCCTGTCACCCTAGGCATAACATCTGTCTTCTTTTTGTACAAAGGACACAAGGATCAGCTGTGACTTGGCTTCCTAGGAAAAGGAACTTCACTCTTGAGTGACTCCACCCCAGTTTTTCTAGCAGATGCAATTTTTCTTCAAAGGATGTCTTGGCAACCACATCCAGAATTTCATTCTGTTCCTCAGAAATCATTTTTCCCAGAAGTATAGACTCATGTTTAAATACATCAATCATATAAATGTGTATGATTTATTTCACCTTTAAACACGAGTTGCTTACTAGCAAATTTTTAGAATATCCCAGCGTTTTCATTCTCAGTGCCCCAAAGTTTTCGTTATGTCTCTATTTCCAAGTTTTATTAACTTGCAGGAGTTTACCACCACACTTTATAAATAGCAACAAGGTTATGAACTGCCCCTTGCTATCTCTGCATTATTTCAGAAAGCTTTCAAGTCCTTTCTAACCCACTTTGGAGGACAAACTTTCTCTTTAGGCTTGGAAATCAGTAAGATGTGAATTCTGATTTGCAATCTCTGTTACATAACCTTACCCCGCCTGTAGCAAATCCCTTGCAAACCAGGATGGAAAGAATAATTCTAAATTAGGCACCATTTTGGCAACTACTTAAGCAATGTCCTAATTAAAAATAAAAAAAAATTATACCAACTAGTTTATACATACCTCTGAAATTTGGACACATCAAAGTCTAAAACACATTAACCTGTGATTATTTTACCAAAGACTGCTGCTCTGGTGATATTACTTACTGTCCTGTTCCAAAGTTCACGTTGGAAACTTGGACAACACTGTGAAGACACGTTTATAGAGGCCATACACACTCAACATTGAGGCAGAAGGGAAGAATTTGAAATCATGTTGATGAAACCAAAACCAAAGTTTGGGAAAAGAACTGGGTTTGGGTTTGTTGAGTTGAAATGTATTTCTATCAGTATTTTATTTTTAAAATTTTTCATTAAAATTTTTTTATGGTCAGGGATTGAATCTGAGATGCAGCTGCAACGGACACCACCACTGTGGCAACACCAGATTCTTTAACCCAACGCACCAGGCTGGGAATCAAACCTGCATCTGCACAGCAATCTGAGCTGCTGCAGTCATGTTCTTAACCCACTGTCACAGCAGGAAGTCCTCTATCAGTATTTGTAAAAGGCTCTGGAACTACCACTCCTGGGCCGTGAGAGTAAATGACGAGACAGTATAAGTGCAGGGAGTGAAAATTCCCATGCACCGCAGAGAATCCAAAGGGAAGACGGGCTCTCAATTTTAGATCTGGCAGTTCGGAGAGCCTTTGGGGTCCTGTAACTCTGCTCTCACAGGGATACGGCCGGGCTCCTCCTGCCTCCTCTGGGGGCAGGTTATCTCCGTGAACTACAACAGTACTAGTGGAACAAGATGGGACGCCCAGGTCTTCAGCTCGCACCCTGTGCCAGGGAGTTTACACACCTCATCTCCGTTAAGCCCTCACAACAGGCCGGAGAGGTAGAGAACACTTCGGAATTAAGGAAACAAGAGCTCAGAGAGCTTAAATAATTTGCTAGAGGTCATTCACTGCTCTAATGAGATACTTAGGGATTTGAACTCTGATCTGATGACTCAGAGGCTCGTTCTTGTACATCTCAGAGCCTCTCGGAAGCCCAGATCAAAGGCCATTAGCTCGTCTCTGCACCAACTACAGAGCCCACTCCTAATCCTGGCCTAACGAACAGGCTGGGTGGTGGAGATTAGATAAAGAATGTGGCTGAGTAAGCAGAAACTCACCTAGCTAAGAGCAGATGGAGGTCGTACTCTCATCTACATCCTAACCCTACCCCTCAAAACACACCCTCTCCGGAGTAGACCCTAGCGTAACACCTGGCAGGTGCTCATGATTTTGTTACCTCTGATCTGTCTCTAATAAGAATGATCGTCACGGAGATAAAATAACAATAGCAATGACAACAGAAAGAGTTAAACATTAATGAGCAATTCACTACATGACATACACCGTGCCACACATACCATAACCGTTAACTCTTTGGGGGCTCATAGCAACCTATGTGGAAAGTACTATTCATTATCGCATTTCACAGATGAGAAAAGCAAGGCACAGAAATGTTAAGGAACCTGTTCCAGGTTACACAGCTAGCAAAGGTCAGAAAGGAAAATCGAACTAAATCGGGCTGGCTTTAGGACCTATATTCTTAAGCACTCTACCAGTATTTCTCAAACCTCCTAAGAGAAGTACTTGGCACATTTCCAAAGTACTCTTCCCAGTGCCCTTCTCTGGAAAGTCTGGTCTAGGAGGTTTGGGTTGGGACCCTGAGCCCTGCAATTTTTTTAAGAGCCTCATAAGATTCCTATGATGCTAATGTCACATCCCCCTGCTGTCTCTCATTGCCAACAAAGCCCTTCTGATGGCACATTTGAACACTGTAAAGAAGCATCACTTTTGCAGGAAAGAGGGAATTTATTTCTTTCTTCCTCCAATATACACGGCTCAAAAGAAGGTGTTGGCGAGTATAGCAGGGGCCAAGGGTTGAATTTTCTTTGGAGGTCCTGCTCTTCTTAGTCATATAAGGCTTCCTCCCACATGATCATTACCTGTCCAATACTGCAGATGGATTTTCTTCTGCTGCCTCAGAGGTCTGAGCTAAAGGAAGAAGCTGGGATAAGGCAGAAGAAGCCCTTGTTTCCTCCATAGTCCTGACATTGGAAGGAGAAGACACAAGATCGCTGACAACTGAGGAGTCAGCCAGATTCTAGTGGGAGCTGATCCAGGAAGGAGGATGATGTTATAAAATCATGTCTGGAGTAGAAGGAAAAGCAGATTTATAATATAGCTTTGGATATATTAACTTTGAGCTGGCTATTCAACACTCAAGTGAAGGTTTCTAGAAAAGAGTCGTAATAAGTGAGATCAAGAAAGGAGAGGAGACGGAAAGGGATTTGAGAATCATCTGCATTTAGGAGATAATAGAAGCTCCAAGAGGGGCTGAGATCATCCCTGGAGAATGTTCTAGCAAAGCACCCTAGCTCAGGTAAAATACATTGTCAACCAATTATGAGCAGCATAAGGACAATCAGCTTCCCTAGGGAGTTTTTCACTGTTTGTGTGATGAGAGAAGGGAATTTTCCTACATTAATATATTTCTCCAGTAGTTCAGGATCAAGATCATGGAAATGAAATTCTGCTTCTAAATGTCAGGTTTATTATGGGGAGGTCATTTAATCCAGCCTGTGTTGTCAAATATGTATCTTATGCCACATAAATGAAAGCTGAACTATGACTAAATTAATAAGATCTGAGGACCTAACCTCTGCACCACCATGGGCTGAACACTCTTAGGATTGCAAGGGGGAAATTTAAGTCTCAGAAGCTGATTTCAAGAAGTTTACAATCTGGTCCTATAGCTTCTGTACCTTTTCAGCACATGGATTCTGGAAGAATGGTGGAAAAAGACTAGAGAATCTGTTGCCCTACTAGGATAAGGCAAAGTCCACAGGCTATGTTGGGCTATTTGTTTTTATAATCCTTGAATGGAAATAACTTTGAGGACATTGCTCAGGCCAAAAGGGCTTCCGTTTTGTTTCAAAAAGTGAGTTTCTTTTTTAAGCTCCCATTGGTCATTTTATTTGAAGTGAATTTTATCCTGATTTTCCAAGAAACATGGTAAGCATTATTTTCAGGAGCCATTAGTATGTTGTGTAATTCTTTCCAATCAATGATGGGTGTGTTCCAGACTAAGGAGAAATGAAGCAGGTCCTTTGCCCTTTTGTAAACAACCTCCTGATGTGGAAATCCAAATGCAGGAGCTTGAGCCGGGTATAATAAATGATTTGAGAGGGAGAAGGGCAGCTCTATAAACTCTAGGACCAGAGGGAAGGAGCTTATTGGCTGAGACTGGAGAACAGATAACGAGGCCTTGGAAAGCCATTGAGGAAGAAGAAAAGAAGCAGCCACTGGGAAGTGGGAACATGGAAAGACAAACCTATTCTGATGATACTGGAAAGTGGGTGGGATCCTCCTGGAGTGTGTTAAGAAGACTGCTGTGTGAACAACTGCAGTCATGCTCCAAATGATCCAATATGGCTAAAGGAGAGAAGACTGGAGTGGGCCATGGGTTTCGCCATCAGATAAAGGAAGGAACCCACATAATGTGTTGGATCTGGGTTGACTAGGAGTAGGCTTGAAATAAAATGTCATTCTTCATGTTTGCTCCCCAAAGGATGGCAAGCTCCTTCTGTCCTCCGACAGAGAGTCAGTCCAGAGCTCCAGGATGACCTGGAGGAAGAAGGATGCCACCATATCAGCATCCATAGCTTGCACTGTAGCGGGATCCAGACTCCACACCTCATAAAACTTGAATCATCTCCAAAGGCACACTTGCAGAACTCTCTGGCATTTGGATACCATTACAAAACAGCAGAATGCATAAGCATCCTTTGGAAATTACTTTTGCCTTTTGCATGCAAAATGAGTTTTCCCAATGTCCAAGTTTTTCATCTCAAAAGTAATATATATATGTGTGTGTATATATATACACACACATATATATAATTTGTATTTCTTTTTATGGCCACACCTGTGGCATATGGAAGTTCCCATATCGAATCAGAGCTGCAGCTGCCAGCTTACGCCACAGCAACGCAGGATCCAAGCTGTATCTGCAAACCATGCTGCAGCTTGTGGCAATCCTGGATCCTTAAGCCACTGCCTGAGGGCAGGGAATCATACCTGCATCCTCTTGGACACTATGTGAGTTCTTAACCCACTGAGCCATAATGGGAACTCCTATACATATATATGTATTATATACCTATATAATTTTACATTTTGGCTGTGTCCACAACATATGGAAGTTCCCAGACCAGGCATAAAACCCACACTGCAGGAGTGACCCTAACCATAGCAGTGACAACACCAGATCTTTAACCCCCTGAGCCACCAGGGAACTCCTCAAGAGTAAATATTTAAATTATTAAAATTAATCACTTAGTTCAAGAGGAAGAATTTTATATAGCTATCCTCTGCAGTTTTTTTTTAACCCATAAGTAAATTTGGATTTACTTCTGATTTACACAAACTCTATTAAATTATATTCACAGTATTCCTATACTGCTTACAAATCTTAAAAGGACTCATGCCACCATAAAAGGAAACCTTTATGGCGTCAAAAATCAGGCAGGTGATTTCTGCATCACCTTGCCAATTGCCAGGATAAGTAATATGCATACAAAGAGATTCTTATGTAGTTATTACAATAATCATATCTTGCTTCAGAATTGTCTTTGTTGTTGTTGTTCTTAAAGGTATTGCTATGAGGATACAGGGGCCAAAAAACCGGACATTAGGTTAAGGAGCTCACATGTTCCCCAGGGATGAGTGGGCATGAGAAGTGGTCCAGCAAGAGGTCCCAGTTCTTCCTGGTCCCACCTCCTACCTTCTCTGTCACACATCTACGAAGTTTTCCATAAACCCACATATCCATCTGACCTGAATAGGACTATCCAGCAGGACTGTGGATCTTGTGCCTGTCTGGCTTTGATGCCTCTGAAGTCTGTAATTATCATCATTTTTTAAAGAAAACTCTCCAAGATATACAAACAGCTCATATAGGTCAATATATATATATATATAAACTCAGTCAAAAAATGGGCAGATCTAAATAGATGTTTCTCCTAAGAAGATGAATAGATGGCCAAAAGGCACATGAAAAAATGTTCAACATTACTAATTATTAGAGAAATGCAAATCAAAACTACAATGAGGTATCACCTCACACTGGGCCATCGCCAAAAAGTCTACAAATAGTAAAGTGCTGGAGAGGGTGTGGAGAAAAAGGAACCCTCCTACACTGTTGGTGGGAATGCAAATTGGTGCACCACTATGGAAAACATATGGAGGTTCCTCACAAAACTGAAGACAGGAGTTCCTGATGTGGCACAGTGGGTTAAGGATCTGGCACAGGTTGCATCTGTGGCTTGGATTTGATCTTTGGCCTGGGAATTTCCATATGCCATGGGTGTGATCAAAAAAGAAAAAACAAAAAAACCAACAACAACAACAAAACAAACAAACAAAAAAACCCTAACAACAGAACTACCGTAGTATCCTGCAATCCCACTCCTGGGCATATATCCAGAGAAAAGCAGCGCTAATTATGACGATGTCAACCTTAGACCATGAGGAAGCTCCAACTGGTCTCTGAGGAATGTCCCCCTGGAAAGGTCCTCGTGAAGCATGACTGAGACTCCCAGCTAATAGTGGCCATCATCAATACCAGGCATGTGAGTGAAGGAGTCATCAGACGATTATGTGATTTCTATACCCAGGCTCAAGTCTCCCATCCATCTGAGGCTCCAGACACTGAAGCAGAGACAAGCCTTGCTCACACTACCATTTCTGAATTCCTGACCCACAGAATCCATGAGCAAAACACAAGGTCATTTTCTGCCACTAAATATCGGGGTGACATGTTATACATCCATAGTACCTAGAATGCTTTCCTTTTTTTCTTTACATCTTTTCCTGGTCCTCTAAGGTCAGTGGAAAATGGAGCTGGGGATGTCAAGTAAGAGGAATACTGGCGGAAGTCTTATTTTGATAGTCTTATTTTGTTTTTCTTTCTTCATTTCCTTTTATTTTCCATAAATCAACAGTTAAGAAGGTGATTTCTGGAGTCAAATTGCTTGTGTTAGAACCCTGGCCATGCCTCTAATTAATCGTGTGACTATGGACAGTTATTTAACCCTTTTGTGCCTCATCTTTCTCATCTGTAAAATAGGAATAATAAGCACACCTATCAAAGAGGGTTGTTGGAGATGATTAAATGAGCTAATACATGTGAGGACATAGAATAGGGCCCGGTACATAGTAAGTACTCATTAAAATATAAAAATTCCCATTTTAGCTTTAAATAACTTCATTTTACTTTTTATGATTTACGTTACTGCACATATTTCAATACATGTAGAAAATTTAAACACACACAGTAAGTATCCTATCAACTTACTTCATTTTTCCATGTTTTTTTTAAGACCCCATCCATACAAAAACAGGTTTTTTTTTTTTTTGCTTTTTAGGGCCGCACCCATAGCATCTGGAGGTTCCCAGGCTAGGGGTCCAATTAGAGCTACAGCTGCTGGCCTATGCCACAGCCACAGAAAAGTAGGATCCAAGCCACGTCTGCAACCTACACCACAGCTCA
>PVHT021183524.1:2005341-2097946 GCA_004024745.2 Catagonus wagneri
AGGGGAAAAAGAATACCTTCAAATGAGCTGCAACTAGTCTGACAGCTGACTTCTCAACAGCATCTACGGAAGCCAGAAGCCAGTCTTGGATGTACTGGGAGAAAAAAAAAATTACTGCTCACCTAGAATTTCTCACCAGGAAAAATATTTTTCAGGAGTAACATTTTCTTTCAAATACTTAGCTCACCACTAACTGATCACAGAGAAGGGCTTTCTAAAAGTTGTCCACGGGGGAGAAAATAATCCTGTATCTCAAACTAAATCATCTCGTCAAGTTAAATCTTTAGTACATTTTTTTCATCTGACTTTTTTTTTTTTTAAGGAGGGAAGAAGGAAGACTTTTCACTGTATACCATTTTAGTTCCTTTTGAATTGTATTCCTGATTTATTACGTCTACATAGAAAGAATTACTCTTAGTACAATGCTATGAGTTAACATCGCTAGATTAAAAGAAACTTAAACCCAAAGTTGTTGTGGTTAGAAAACACAAAGCAGAATAACAAGCTCCTTTCAGGACGATTATGGGAGGTAGTAAATTAACATTCTCTCAGCTATAAAGACATACCCATACTTACGTTTCTAGACCGAGGGGATCAGGCTGGGGGTGTCATAAAAAACTCAGCAGCAGAATACAAAGAAACAGAATTTTTCCTATCTCACTACGTAAGATGCTTTAATTTGGATGCTGAAGAAGCCAGGACAGTTCAGAAGGACAAACTGGATTCAAGACTACAAATTCTGCTTGACTTTTCCATTTCATCACAGAATCATAAAAATGTCCTGGCCCCTGTTATCCCACACCACACAAGCACGCATAATGATAAACTTTAGAGAATCAAAGAGATCAAATCATAGCACTTCAGAGTGGGAAGCTCCTCAGAGACATAGGAATTCCGTCTCTCTGACACCTTAGAAGGCTGAACACCTCCACTGACAAGGAGCTCACTTCTTTTCATTCCCTGACTGGACATTACCAATTGTTGGAAGGATTTTTAATTGAGCCCAATTTCTTTTCTATGACTTGTTCGTATTTGCCTAGCTCTGTTCTTTCCATGGCAACACAGGACAAGCTTATGCCCTCTTTTACAAGACAGATCACTGAATTTTCAAATGCTGCTAAAGGAGTTTCCCGTTCATGGAAGGAACTCAGCTGACTCATGGCTCAGTGGTTAACTGAACCGACTAGTATCCATGACGACGAGGGTTTGATCCCTGGCCTCACTCAGTGGGTTAAGGACCCTCATTGCCATGAGCTGTGGTGTAGGTCGCAGATGCTGCTTGGATCCCGCATTGCTGTGGCTCTGGTGTAGGCCAGCAGCTAAGCTGATTCAAGCCCTAGCCTGGGAACTTCCCTATGCTTTGGGTGCAGCCCTAAAAAGATTAAAAAAAAAAATGCTGGTATAATGATCCCATTTTATGTTTGCTCCTGTAGGCTAAACATCTCTCACAAAGTTAAGCCTTGCTCAATCTGCCTGTGTTTGGCTAGCCAGAAGAGAAACAATTTGATTCAAGGAAGAAAGGAATGGCAGGATGAGAAACAGAAAAAGTCGAGGCAGAGAAGGGGAGGTGAGCTTTGAGAAAATGAACTGAGCCAACATTGGTTGTATAAGGTTCAGTATGACTTTTATGTACTTGGTGATTATTTAAAAAAATTCAGGATGCATTAAAAGTAGGAAGATTCTTTGATCAGGCTATAAAGATACAAATTTGAGGTTCAAGGTGGCCTCAGAATTTTCTGCTGGTAAAATGATGGCATCTTATTCTGAGATATGCTTGGAAAGGAAATATCCACCCATGTCTTTAGATTCTAAAAGAGCACACTGTAATAAAAGACTCCAGTTGAAATTATCTAGCTAAACACCTAGGTGTAAGGAAATATTGTGAGGTCTGGCCAACCCCAGTAATGTAACTACAAAATACACCTATAGGCATGGAACAAGGAATGTAAGACAATGTGTTCATTTGGGGACAGTGGTGTAGCAAAGGACAGCCTGTCCATTTCCTGCTGGTACTTGCTAGCATCGCAGTGGACGTTAACTGCTAGCAATCAAAATTTGGGGTAAAGGCTGAATTTTAACGGTTCTTTAAACCATTGGTAAGAAATTTGGCTCCTACGGCTTGGAACCCGTGCACCGCTCATGCATAAATCATAACAACTTGATAGAGGCTTCAGTTGTTGCGATCCATGACTTAGGAGGACAAGCAAGAAATGACAGGTTTCACGTTCTCTGATTCTACACAGGCTGATCCTTCTCAAGGGAAACTCAGAAAATCTGCTCAGAGCAGATTCTTGAAGAATGGTCTGGGTTGGAAAAAAAGCCATGAGAAGATGGTCACCTATCTGATTCATGGCTATGATATTCACTCGGTTATTTCTCCCAGAAAATAACAATTTGTTCTGGGTTTCCTATGCACTTGACTGTCTGGGAAACACAGCTGGGCAATAGGTAAGTCGATCACGCAGCTCTTGCTGGAATAATGAATGCTGAGTAACAAAACTCAGTGACTTATAAGCAGCATGCATTTTGTTTTTCTTACTCGCTGGTCTGTGAATTGGCCAGGGCAGCTCTGCTTCAGGCTGCAGTTTGGTGAGTTTAACTTGAGGCTGCAGATCAGGTTTGGGTCGGGTCCTGGTAGTTCATTCTGGGCCTAAACGGAAGGGATAGAAGCTAGCAGGGCCAACCTCTTCTTGTGGTAGTCCCAGGGGTGCAAGAGGGCCAGCCAAACCATGTAAGCATACACGAAGCCTCTCTTCAGGTCACTTCCATTCCATTCCATTGGCCCAGCCCATTGCCCACTAAGTGGATTATGAGGGGAAGTAAACTCCTCCCACTATTCCATTGCCCTTGGGGGTACAGTGCCACACTGCAAGGGGAAGGGTGTAGATGTACAACGTTACTGCAGGGGAGGGAACAGTTGAAACAAATAATCCAATCTTTTACAGTGTTCTGTTTTTTTTTTTTTTTTAAATAAAGTCTGGCCTAGATAATTGCTTTTTTGTTTTTAATTCAAAGATAGTATTTTAAGCTAAGACCCAACAGTGTTACATTAAGTGAACCTATAAACACTGAAGAACTGACAACAGAGAAATGCATTAATCCTAAATTCAAGACATGTAAGAGGCTCCTAGCTCTGTGCGAAGGTCTCACGGTGTAAAGTGACGGTGGGGATGCCTCAGGCTTCAAGCTCAGTGGACTTGGCAAAGCAGCCACCCTGCCATTCTGGCTGATTCGGGGCAAGGCAAATGCACTCAAGCTTCTTGACATTGCCAACAGTGCCAAAAGGGATGTGCTGGTTGCCAGCAAAAGGGCCATTAAAGCATGAAAATGAAATAGAAAAAAAAAAAATAGAAGTTGGGATAAAATGTCTAAGTGTGTTTATGGAAAGGCCTATCCATTTCTAAATGATGTAATGGAAAATCCGTCTTTGGTCTACCCAAGTCAAGGCCATTTTATAAACTGAAGAATGTGACAGTTTGTGACAGACTCTAAAGCCACTAACCAAAATCCTCTGCCTCT
This sequence comes from Catagonus wagneri, assembly GCA_004024745.2. NCBI lineage: Eukaryota > Metazoa > Chordata > Mammalia > Artiodactyla > Tayassuidae > Catagonus > Catagonus wagneri. The sequence goes on from PVHT021183524.1 coordinate 2,008,861, forward strand.
GGGAAAAGGGTAGCTGGAATTTCTGAACAAGTAAAATTATGGCTTAAAGCTCTAGGGAGAAGCAATAACTCAGTAATAGTTAAAAGTGTATAGATGTGTGTGTGTGTGTGAGTGTGTGTATAAACGAAGGGATGCATACATACAAGCACACATACTGTACGTTGATTTTACCCACCAATACTTGTCAAAGCAAGAATTTTTAAATAGTTGAGTACCTGCACTATGTATTCTTTATTAAGACTCTTGGCTGTCAGCTTTTCTAATTAAAATTAAGCCCAACTTCAGTTCAAATTTGCCCAGCCTCAAAGATTCTCACTAGAGTTATAACCATGACATAAGAAAATGGGGCATCTTAAGTCTTGCAGTGGTTGAACTGGAAGCAGGATGTTCTAGAACAAAGGTAAAATGTCTCCAAAGACATTCAATTTGATTTGATGCACCCCCCATCTTATACAAAAATTATTTTAAAATGTATCAGAATGCATCCAAGCCTAAATGTAAGACTACTGATGTCAAACTATACCACTCTTAGAAAAGAAATAAAAAAAAAAAACTTTATTGCCATGAATTGGACAAAGAGTTCTTGGATTTAACCAAAAGCATGAGCCATAAAGGAAAAAACTGGTAAATCAGACTTCATTAACATTTTAAAAACTTTTGCTCTATGCACTGTTCAGACATTGTGAAAAGACAAGCTACAGACTTGGAGAAAATATCCATAAACCATATATAATATATATAACTATATGTATAGACTCAACAAAAAGTAAATAACTCAATTAAAAAGTGGCCCAAAGGTTTACACTTCAGCAAAAACATTAGATGCCAAATAAGCCTATCAAGGGAGGTTCAACATCATTTGTCACTAGGAGAATGAACATTATAACTGCATGAGATACCAGTACTTATTAAATGCCTTGACAATATTTTAAGAGTGTCAATACCAAGTGTTGATGAGGATAGAGACAAGTTAGAATTCTCAAGGATTGCTGGTAGGAGGGCAAAATGATATAGTCACTTTGGAAAACACTTCTTCTTCACAATTCTTCTTTCTTTTTTTTTTTTTTTGGTCTTTTTAGGGCCACACTTGCGGCATATGGAGTTTCCCAGGCTAGGGGTCGAATTGGAGCTGTAGCTGCCAGCTTACGCCACAGCTACAGCAACGCCAGGTCCGAGTTGCATCCACAACCTACACCACAGCTCACGGCAACACGGGATCCTTAAGCCACTGAGCAAGGCCAGGGATCGAACCTGAGTCCTTATGGGTACTAATCAACTCGTTTCTGCTGAACCATGACAAGAATCCCAGAAAACACTTCTTTGGGGTTATTATAAATTTAATCAGACACTAACTATATGACTCAATAATCCTACTTCTAGGCATTAATCCTTGAGAAATGAAGACTTAACCCTACCCTGGGCAAATGAATAAACAAACTGTGGAGCATCTAACCCACGGACTACTACTCAGCAAGTCAAAAGAACAGACTATTGATGCATACATCAGCATGTTGAATCTCAATCACAGTAAGCAGTTTCTGTTGCAAGTAATAATGACAACGTGATGTAAGGATACAGTAGGTGTGTTCAGGATGCTACAGGCACGCAAAGCTAGGGAGCTGTTTGTAGTCTGAGAGGACCAGGAAAGGCTTTAAAGAGAATGTGATATTTTACCTGGGCTTGAACATGGAGTGAGGGCTGGGAAAAGAGGAGGGGGAAGAAAAGCAATAGGCTGTGTAATTTAGCAAACATTCCTTCGGTGTTTGGGGGAATAAAACTCATGGAAGAGGAGGAAGAGCAGCTTCCTGAAATGCCAAAGACTGCCTTTGTTAAACTTTCAAACAAACCGTTTTTAATGTGAAACAAAAGAAGGTGAATCAACATGTAATTAGCCATTAGTGCATTCTTTTAAAATTAAAAACAAGTTTATTCCTAGATTCATTAAATGCTTTCCATACATCCTGGATGAAACTCGCTAACTTAACAATGGTGCTACTTTGCTTTTATACATATCACTACACTGTTTCTGTTATCTTCTACTGACACAAATGTTAATGTGCTCTCTTTATCACCCTGGGAAATTTGTAACCATCTTTTTGTGCTTGAAGAAAGAAATGCAAACAGTGTATTTGCTTCTCTTTCTCCTGTTCAGAGTCTACTCCATCTGTAGGTTATCTCTGTTCCCCTGGGTGAAAGAGGAGGCGAAAGTGACTTTCACCATGGAAATATGAACCTCAGATAAAAATTTAAATGGCAGGGGTTTCATTTTATTGATTCCTTGCAATGAGTTATGCATGCACGCATTCATTCATCAGCCATGGAGAAATCTCTGGTATGTACCTAAAGTCTTATTAGCCGCTGGGAATACAGAGGCAGAAACAGGAAACAGTTAAAGTTTTAAATAATCCCTGGCATGAAGGGAGGACAGATACACCCAGGCAATGCTGACAGAACAATAAGTGCAACGACAAAGGGACACCTAAGAGTCAGCTGCACAGAAAGAGGTCACTAACTTTGCTGAGGGGAGATGGGGGTGATGGTCTTTAGAGAACAGGTGATATTTGAGCTGGGTGGGTTGAGTATTCCTAAAGAATAGGAATTTCTAATAAAGTGGGAAGGGCACTGGAAACAGTAGGGACAGCAAAGGCACGGCGACATGCAAAAGCATGCACGTTTGGGACCTGCGAGAAACCAGTGGCTGGAGTTGAGGAGCAGGGAAGTAGGGGCAGGGGACATGGTAAGAGCTGTGAAATTGGTGTAAAGACAGTTTGGGATCAGGTTATGAAGGCTCTTTGGACTCAATTCTATTTGTAATGGGAAGGATTGGTGGTTTTCAAACAGGGAATGACACAAACTGATTTGCATGGTATACAGATAATCTGGTAGCGGGTGGAGACCGTGAACTAAAGGAGGAACAAGATTAGAGGCAAGAAAAGCAGCTGGGAGATCTTTGCTAATTCTGGCAGAGACCAAGAGCCACAGTAAGGCCATAAGTAGCAAGCATGGAGTTGAAAGAGACAAAAGATATTTCGGACGCAGAGTCATCAGGACTTGGAAACTCTCGGATGTGACTGTCTCAGAGGGAGGAAGCAGCAAGGAGCAACACTGAGGTCAAGCCTGGGCAACTGAGCCTGGGTCCCTCATGATGTTATTCCAGGATGTACAGACAAAAAGGTAGCACTTAGGAAGGTGCAAAGTTCAAACAGATCCTGTGGAGTGTGGGAGATGAAAGCCAGTCTGGAGGGTTGGAGAAGCGAACAGGAGGTGAAGTAGAATCTAGGCAGATTCGACTGCTAAATAGCCAGATTCGGGGTGGGTGAGATGTCATTGAGCTTTGCGGCAATAATGATGCATTAGATAAAGGAAATCTGCTAGGTGAGCCATTTTCTTTTATGTCTTAAGTTATTTGTAGGTAAGCATTTCTTAAATTCTGAACTATGCAGGAAAACACATTTAATACCCGGAGGAGATAGGAACCGGGTGGGCAATTTACTTAGAAGAGAAGCATTCTGGAGCTATTTTTAACTCAGCCCATCCCTTGCTTCATTGGGATGTTGGTGAAACATTCAGGTTGTTTAAGAGGAGCCTGTGTATAAATACACAAATGGTCATATTTTCCATCCCTGACTGGAGGCTTTACCAGCCTTTCTTCTGTATCATGGCACTGTCATTTGGTTCATATGCTCCACTCTGTAATCCGGCGAGAGCCCGGGCTGTAATTCCATATGGCTGGCCACCAGCTTCCAGCCATAGATGACTTTGATGTCGCTTTTCAGGGGGAGCCCCAGGAGAGCAACAGGAAGAGGATCAGACAAAGCGGGAGGAAAGGGGCCTCTGCCTCTCAGCCAGACAGGGATAAAGCCCAGAGAGTTCCCAGTACGATGTCAAAAATCTGCATCCACCATCAGAGGGGAAGGAAAGTCGTGCAAGTTTACCAAACCCAGTGATTCCCACTGTGATCCTATAACCCCAAGTGCTGGTAAAGTTTTATGAGTTCCACTCTGCTGCGTATGCAAAGATGGTTACGTTAATGAAATTATGCTTTAAATTAGCTGAACATATTCTCAAAAGAAAATTCTTTGCTGAAATTATATATTACAGATTTTGTGGTATCCTTGCTCTGCCATTTAACAGCATGTTGTTATTATTTAGCATTTAATGAGTGCCAGGATGATGCTCTGTGTATTCTCTCTCTTGATTTAGAAACAACGGAATGAGTGGCTTTTTTATTCCACCAAGTATAAGGGGATCCCTCTGATACTGACTCTTCACAAGACTGATGAACAGAGCTCAGTGGACAAGAGGATTTCTAAGGAAGGCATCCTCCCCAGAATATACGTTCTTTCTTCCCCAGCTTTCCATTCTTTTCCATGGAATCTTCAATCTGGGACACTCAGGAATCAAGAAGGAATCACGGAGTTCCCATTGTGGCTAAGTGGGTTAAGAACCCGACATAGTGTCAATGAGGAGGCAAGTTTGATCCCTGGCCTTGCTCAGGGCTTAAGGAACTGGTGTTGTCACAAGCTGCAGCATAGGTCACAGACGTGGCTCAGATCCGGTGTGGCTGTGGCATAGGTCTTCAGTTACAACTCCGATTCGAACCCTAGCCTGGGAACGTCCACATGCTGCAGGTGTGGCCTTGAAAAAAAAGAAAAAAGAAGGAATCATACACAGTGTTCTATCCATTTTCTCCAAACATATTCTTAACTTCTTATTACAGATAAGAGCAGCTTTCAAGAGAGTATGAGGGTAGTTTGCAGCAGTTGACTTTTATTCTGTTAATAATGCCTCTTATTAATAACCAGCAAAATTCTGGCTCCTTGTCTTGCTCCCTGGAATAAATGAGTAGGAGAAGACCCCAAGTAAGTGTCTTCTGTTCTCTTCATGGGGGCCCCGCTACACCTGTTTGAACAGTTTGCTCATCTGACAATAGAGGGAGATGCCATGGCAGTGAAAGATTTTTGAACAGTCATAAACCACCCCAAAGCCAAGGAATAAAATAGAGGAAGGGGAAGTTCACTGCAAATTAGGCCATTTTATGTACATATTCTATAATTACCAGCCTGCTAAATTTTAACAGGTCTTTCTTCAGACTTAACAAAGAAAATTAATAGTTGTAGCATTAACAACTAAAGAGCCGGTTGAAAACAAGTACTGGATCACAGTTTCAATTTTTCTTAAAAAACAGATAAACAAAACCCAACGAGCTTGCTTAGAGACTAATTCGCTTCAGGCACAGCTTAATTTCTTTCAGCTTTGAGGCTTATAAACCCCGGCTAATTTGCCTGGTGCAATTATATGTTATTTTGGCAGCTGCAGAGCTCAAGAACATTTTAAACCATTTGAAGGCAGCTTAATTCCCCCCTTTTAGCAAGTGGATAAGGTGCAAATAATAATAATAATACTGAATACCCAGTCAGTTGTGGGAAAGTTTGGAGATTTAATCTCAAAACTTATTTAATACCCATTAGAGCCATCTGTTTGAGATTTCGGTAAACCTGTCAGGGTCACTGAGCCTGGGTGACTATACCAGGAACAGAAACAGAGCATGTAAGCTGGGGGTTCACAGCCGTGCTTTATTTAGTCAGCCTTGTGCTTTAACTCTTCTGAACATGAATATTTTTAGTTGGGGGTAACACAGTCTCCAGTTCACAGGACCACTGCCTAGTGTCATAGACGTGTCTGTGCGACAAGCTTTTACACCATCAGTCTGGCCCCCATAGATGTTTGAGTTTGTAATCCCTGGTATGTCTTCTATACGTATATATGTCATAGTTTCCATTCCTTAGGGGGTCTTTTCACTCAAAGGAATTCAGTCCAGGGGTCAGAAGCCTTTGGGTACCATGCATTCTCTACTCATCAGACAGTAACGTTTTTACACGCACATCCATTCGTAATCTTCCCGGCTCAGTGACTCAGCTATTGTTATCATCCATCCTCATTTATTGGATGAGACCACTGAGACTTAAAAACATTATTTGCCCAATGTCACACCCTTAGGTATGATACAGCAGGATTTGAACCCATACTTCCTCCCCATCACTGTATTTATTATGTGCCTTGGAGCTCAAGACAAGAAGTACAAATTTCCTATCTGCTCACCCCATAGCTCTCCCTGCTTACAACACTCCTCCATGTCAAAGGTCACCAGCATCTATCTCTAAGCAACCTAGATGCCATGATTTGATGATTAAAATGGTCTTTTTTTGGGAGTTCCTGTTGTGGTGCAGCAGAAACGAATCCAACTAGGAACCCTGAGGTTGTGGGTTCCATCCCTGGCCTCGCTCAGTGGGTTAAGGATCCGACCCTGCAGTGAGCTGCAGTAGGTCACTGACACGGCTCAGATCCTGCATTGCTGTGGCTGTGGCACAGGCCAGCAGCTGCAGCTCCAATTCAACCCCTAGCCTGGGAACTTCCATATGTCACAGATGTGGCCCTAAAAAAAGGAAAACATCCTTGGCTCCCTTGCCTCTTCCATTGCGCATGCTTGGTAGGGTGTCAACTATTCACCCAGGGAAAACAGACATTGTCTTCCCTCTTTACTGTACCTTCAACTTCTGCTTCCTTATCGGCTTTAGCCCCTTGGACATGAACAAACGATCCTTCCTTACCCTGAGTTCCCTGAGCTCTCATCCTTTGTTTTGCTTCTTCAAAACCCTTCACCAGGAAGCTCCCGGAAAGACAACCACTTGGCTGGCTGCCTCCACTTCCTCGTCTCCCATTTACTCCTTGATCCCATCATTCCACTGAAGCCTCTGCCTAGGTTACCAATGACCTCCTAGTTACTAAATTGCATGGACATTTTTCAGTGCGTCTTTTTTTTTTTTTTTTTATTAGCTGTACCTGCGGCATGTGGAAGTTCCCCGGCCAGGGATAGAACCCGTGCCATAGCAGTAACAGCACAAGGTCCTTAAACCCCTGACCCACCAGGGAACTCCCCAGTGCCTCCTACACTGTTGGACACTTTCTTCTTAAGTGTCCTCTTCCCTTGGCTTCCAGGCTACAACATTCCCCTTTCTCTCTCAGACCCTCACTCCAGCTGCTCCTCCAGTCTCCTCTGCAGCCTTGCTTACACCTCTGACTGCAGCTCTGACTGCAGCCTCCGTCCTTGTGAAGGACTTGATTACAACTTTCTGCAAAACGCCCTGTGGTGACTCCCCAGTCTGTATTTTCAGCTACAGTTTTCTCCTAAACTTTACCCAACTATGGACTGAAGTCTCACAGGTGCTTGAAATTTAGCATGTCGTCAACGCCTTACACTCCTCTTTCCTGCTCTAATATATTTTATCTGTTCAGGGGTGTATTTGCACCATACACCCAATGGCCTAGCTTCTTTTTTTTTTTTTTCAGATTTATTGAGCTATAATTGAAAAACAGAATTGTATATATTTAAAATGTACTACGGGGTGATTTAATATAGGTATACACTGTGGAATATTTACCAAATCAAGTTAATTAATATATCCATCACCTCACATGGTTACTTCAAAAAAAAATATGTGAGATCACTTAAGATCTATTCTCTTAACACATTCCAAGTGTGCAATAGTATTATTAACTAGAGTCGCCGTGCTGTAATTAGGTCCCGAGAACTTCTCCATCTTATACCTGACACTTTCCCCAGCACCTCCCCGCGCCCCCAGCCCCTAGCGCCTGGTAACCTCCATTCTACTCTGTGATTCTGTAAGCTTGACTTTTTAAAAAATTCCACGTTAAAGTGATATTCTACAGCATTTTTCCTTCCCTGTCTGGCTCATTTCACTTACCTTCATCTATGTCATCACAAATTGCGATTTCCTTTTTATGGCAGAATAATATTCCATTGTGTGTATGTACACATGTGATGTCTTTATCCATTCATTTGCAGATGGACACGGGCTGTCCCACTTCTGGGTACACACCTGAAGGAAATGAGACCAGTCTGCTGAAGAGGTATCTGCCATCTCACGTTCACTGCAGCATGATTCGAAATGGCCAAATACGGAAACAACCAACTGCCCGCTCTTGAGTCACTTCTCCTTGCCACCCAGCAGCACGTGAAAAAGCCCTTAAAATCTATTTCGTAAATAGCTTGTTCTCCCCTCTTCTCCATCCCCGCTATTGCCACACCTGTTCATTCTCCATTCTCTATTTTTTTTTGCTTTTCTTATAACAGTATAATTTACATACAATATAATTTACCTTTGAAGTGTACTGACAGTTCCATGAATCTTGACAAACATACACAGTCATTTAACCACAACTAAAACCAAGATACGAAACCATTCCATTACCCCCACCCTCCCCAAACTCTCCCATGCTTATTTGTTGTCAGCCTCTTTCTCTACCCCCAGCCCTTGGCAACCACTGATCTAGCCAGTGGTTCTATCCCTACAGTTTTTTTTTCCCAGAATGTCATAAAAATGGAGTTTTAAAGTGTGTAACTTTGAGTCTGGCATCTTCTAATAGAAATAATACATTCAAGATTCAACAGTGTTGTTATAGGCATCAGCAGACCACTCCTTTTTATTGTGTGGATGGACCATTTTGTTTATGCCTTTACGCACTGAAGAACATTTGCTTTATTTGCAGGTTTTGGCAACTGTCAATAAAACCACAGTAATCATTCCTGTTTACCTTTCTATGTGAACACCAGTTTTCAATTCCTTTAGGTAAATACCTAGGAGTAGGATCGTGAGGTCACATGGTAGGTATGTATACAATTTCATATATAAGAGAGTAGAAAACTGTTTTGCAAAATGACAGGTCCATCCTGCATTCTCTCCTGCCATGCTTGAGGGTTCCAGATGCTCTGAATCCATGCCAGCTCTTGCAAATGCCTATTTATTTTCTTATTTTTAGCCCTTCTAAGAGGTGTGTAATACTATCTGATTGTGATTTTAATTCTCATTCCATTAATGAATAATTATGGTGAACTTCTTTTCATGTACTCGGCATCCTAGTGGAAAGTTTCTTTTGAAATCTTTGACATTCCTCTTAAAAAAATAAATCGGGAAGTTTGTTTTCTTATTTATGACTAAGTTTGAAGAGTTTTTTAAGTATTCCGCATGCAAGTCCTTTATCAGATATGTGTTTTGAAAAATTGTTCATTCTCTAAGAGTTTCTTTTTAGAGAAACTCTAAAGAGTTCATTCTCTCTAAGAATTTCATTCTCTAAGAGTTTCTTTTTAAAACCTTTTCATTTTGAGATAATTGTAGATTCACATGCAATTCTAAGAAATAACTTAGAGGGATCTTGCATCCTCTTTCCCCAGTTTCTCCCACTGGTAACATCGTAATACAATAACTATAGTACAATATTACAGCCGGGGAACAAACACTGATGCAATCCATCCATCTTATTCAATCTTATCAAGTCTTTACTAGCTTATATGCGTAGTGTATATGTGTGTGCGTGTGTGTTTCCTTCTATGTGGTTTTATCCCATGTGTAGATTTCTGTGACCACCGTCACAGTCAACACAGAGGACAGTCCATCACCAGGATCCTTTTATAGCCATAGCCACCTCACCCCCACCCTGTCTCCCTAACCCCTGGCAACCACTAATCTGCTTTCCATCTCTATAATTTTGTCATTTCAAGAATGTTACATAAATGGAATCATACAGTGTTTCACTTCTGAGTCTGTCTTCTTTCGCTCAGCATAATTCCCTGAAAATTCATCCAAGCTGTTAAATGTTATCAGCAGTTTCTTCGTTTTTATTGCTGAATGGTATTCCACAGTTTGTTTGACCATTCCGTGGTTGAAGGACATCTGGGTTATTTCCAGTTTGCAGCTATTATGAATAAAGCTGCTATGGGCCCTCATATATAGGTTTTCGTGTTTTTTTTATTTTTGCTATTTAGGGCCACACCTGCAGCATATGGAAGTTTCCAGGTTAGGGGTCCAGTAAGAGCTACAGCTGCCGGCCTACGCCACAGCCATAGCAATGTGGGATCTGAGCTGTGTCTGCAACCTACAGCATAGCTCACAGCAACACCTGATCCGTAACGCACTGAGCGAGGCCAGGGATCAAACCCGCGTCCTCATGGATATTAGTTGAGTTTGTTACCTTTGTTACCACTGAGCCACAACAGGAAATCCAGGTTTTTGTGTGAGCACAGTTTTTGTTTCTCTGGGATAAACGCCCATGAGCATAATTGCATCTTTATACTTCTCTAAGAAACTACCCAACTGTTTTCTAGAGTGGCTGTACGATTCTCCACGACATATTTTACATTAGACATTCCTACCAGTGATGAATGAGTGATTCAGTTTCTCCGTACCTTTGTCAGCATCTGGTTTGTGGCTATGTTTAATTTTAGCCATTCTGATAGGTGTGTAGTGATATCTCAATGCCATTTTTAACGTCTATGGTCCAGGTGATGGGACATCTTTTCTTGTGCTAACCCTTTCTTTTGAGGAGCCTATCTTTTCATTATTTACTTATTTACTGACTTATTTTCCAGCTTTACTGAGATATAATTGACATATCAGTTTAAGGTATACAATATGATAATTTGATACATGCATATATTGTGAAGTGATTATTACACTAAGGCTAGTTAACAGCTCTATCACCTCACAGAATTACCTCTTTTTCCTCATAAGAACATACACAATTTACTTTCTGAGCAAATATATAATACAATGTTGTTAACTAGAGTGACCACGATGTATGTTAGATCTCAGAACTTATAACTAGAAGTTTTTACCCTTTGACTAATATCTCCCCATTTCCCTCAACCCGCAGTCCCTGGAAATCACCATCCTACTCTCTGCTTCTGGGAGTTCAACTTGTTTAGATTTCACAGCAAAAGTGAGATCACATAGCATTTGTCTTTTCTAACATATTTCACTAAGCATATTACGCTCCAGTTCCATCCATGTTGTCGCAAACGTCAGGACTGCCCTCCTTTTTGGCAGAATAATACCCAATAGATATGGATATTATAAAATATAAATAAAACTTAGACTATATAAAATAATATTCCATTGTATATAGCACATTTTCTTTATCCACTCACCCATTAGTGGACCCTGAGGTTGGTTCCATAGCTTGGGTAATACTGCAGTGTATGTGGGAGAGCAAATATCTCTCGGATTTCAATTATTTTGGATCAGTACTCAAGAGTGGAATTGTTGGAGCACATGGCAGTTCCATTTTTAAAGGAACCTACACACCGTCTTCCAGAGTCAGGTACCAATTTATATTCCCACCAACAGGGCACAAAAGAGCTCATCCTTTCACAACATGTCCACTGCATGGGAAACAGTCTCCCTTCCTCCATTTTGGTCTCTTCAAAACAGAACTAAATGAGATGCCCTTCCACAGAATCCTGTGCTTACCCTGACATAACTTGCAATTTTCTAGTAAAAATCTCTCCTTCATCAGACCCTAATCGCCAAGTGGGCACAGGAAGTTGTATCAGCTCGGGATCCCCAGCCAGTAGATTTTGCTGTCACAGATCAAGTGCCATCTCCTCAATGAATGAATAATAAAAACCAGAATGACTTCAGTGCTAAAAAGAGGTGTTGGCACAGAGAAAGCATGGATTAAAGAGCAGGAAAGGCATGGCGGTTATCACCCCATTAACCACTCTATAGGCACATTCTGGAGCTAAGCCAGGTGGCCAGATCCGATCATGCGCATGCTCAGCTCTCTTCGCTGGGCACCGCCCAGCCCCACCCCGCCCCGCCCCTCAATCCCTCCCTTCGGGCCTCCCCACCCCATCAGCAACCAATTAGGAAGAGGAGGCGGTCCAGGTTGGCGCGGTGCTCCTTGGGTAGTGTCCCTAGTTACTGTTGCCAAGGCCGCTGCTCGCCTGAGGTGACCGGAGTCAGAAGTTTTCAGAGCCAGGGCCTGAGAGAGGTGAAGGGTCAGTGCAGGAGCCAGAGAGGAGATGGTGAAGCAGACGATCCAAATTTTCGCCAGGGTGAAGCCCACTGTCCGGAAGCAGCCACAAGGGGTACTGGTCGAAGCAGCACGGGCCCCTTCCAGGCCGGGGGGAGGGGCGGCGCGCGCGGGGCCTGGGCCGGGGTGAGGGGTTCAGAGACCCGCGCGGTAAGCGGCCTGGAATACAGCACACTGGACCCCAGACGCTCTGCTGCCGGGGGTGCCGAGGGACGGAAACCCAGTCCACCCCCACCCAGCACAACCTTGCGGGCGCAGACCCACATCGCTGCTCAGAGCCTGCACATACTCCCTGGCACTCAGGGGCGGACACATGCGCGTACCTGTACACCTGCGTGTAAGCTGACGTAGACTGCGCCTCCACTCTGTACCCTTATTGCACCTTTCTGGGAAATAGCCCTGCAGCTCTACACACTCAAACTTACGTTGCAGAACGTGCAAGCGAAAAATACATGTCTATACACGTCTGAGATGATGCAGATAATGGCCACGGATATAAATTCACAAAGCATACTCGGTGGCTCTGCACCCATTGGGCCCGTAGAATTTGATGATTAACTCTGTTGTCATTTTGAGCAGAAACATGAACGTTGGCATACACTCACTGCAGATATCGTTAGATATTTATGCTTCCTGACACAAAGAATACACATATACTCTTTATTCAGAAAATATTAACTGAGCATGTACTTGGTGCTTCCTCTGGGGTGCAAACTCAGAAGGGTACAAAGTTCTTGGCTCTTGAGAAGAAATTTTTTACTTCACAAAATGAGGATATAGGCAAGGGCAGTCTGAGTCATATTCCCGAGTCTCTGGAATGGGAATATTACTAATAATATTTTACATCTATCCTATATCTGCACAGTGTGTATATATATATATAACAACATAGCACCTCAAAACTTGGCATCTACCTCATGTAACTTATGTATTTAAAACAGGGAGAATAGAGTGTCTTGTGAGCCTCACCATCTTCTTTATTTTCACTCGTAGAATGCATTTAGGAAAAGATGCATGAAAAGACTCCAAAGAAATATTGGCTTTTAAAATTTTTTTTTAAGGAATAAAGAATATAGTAAAGGAACCATAGGTATCTTTCCATTTTCTCTCTTCTTACATGCACTTACAAGAAGGTTTTTAAAAGTGTATCACATATTAAAATTAACCCCCGCCCCATTCTTAGCTAAAAATACTGAACTTGTCTACATCAACTCAGCAGTCAAAAACAGGTGCTTGATCTGGTGGTGGGACAGGATGAGGAGGGGGGTGGTCTGGGGATGGTGGTGGGTTGATAGAGAATGTTGGATTTAGTATCGAACTTCCTCTTTCCTTAAAATGCAGTGTTTGGATGTTTTTATGTATCGCCTTTTGCATGTCTTTGGTGAGTTTCTGTGCAGTGCCTTGTTTGCTACTCCAGGAAGTATTTTTGGGTGTTGTGCTGTATTTTAATAATGCCAGATTCTTACAGAGGTGCAACATCATGCCACATACACAAAAATGAGAGAATGCAGATGAACAGATTTTGAGTTAGTGTATGGCTGCTCTTCCTTAGAAATCCCACTTTCTAGGACCCTAACCTTTTGCCCCTCAAAGAGTATATGGTTGTTTCTCTGATAAGAAATGCCCCTTGTCTCATGAAACCAAGAAATGATTCAGTGGGTTTTTTTTTTTCCCTCTTCATTTTGTGACTCCATTACTTCAGTAATCTTATTCCTTAAGGCACTATAATTAAATTATAATAATTTATAAATTAATAAATTAAAAGATACATGAGACAAACCTCTGTGACAATTTTAACAAACAGCAATGCTCCTCATGTGTATAGTGCTTTGTATATTTAAAAGTATTTTCATATTCATCCTTGCATTTGACCTAATTGTCTTCTATTCTTAAAAAAAAAATCTACCCTTTCTTAATTATTTTTAGGGCTAATGGTAGAAAGTCTGTCTCTTAAACAAGCTTTCTGTTTAGGGACTTTTTTTGTTTTTAGGGCCAAATTCGTGGCTTATGTAAGTTCCCAGGTTAGAGGTTGAATCAGAGCTGCAGCTGCAGGACTACACCACAGCCACAGCACAGCTTGCAGCAATGGCAGATCCTTAACCCACTGAGCGAGGCCAGGGATCAAATTTGAATGCTCATGGATACTAGTCGGTTTCTTACTAGTCCTACACTAGTTGGGAGCCACTGAACCACAATGGGACCTCCTGTTTAGGGACTTTTCTTAATGCCTCAAAGAATGACTTAATGAGAGGGGCTGGTAGTCACTATTCCTAATCTAGTTGTTAGTCCTTTTTGTCATCTGAGTACTGAGTGTTACAGATTTTTAAAAAATGTATGGCACCCATCACTCCTGTATGTTTTATGTCTTACACACTCCTTTTCACTCACCTGTCTAGCCATTAATCTTTTGAAAAAACAATGTGGTACCCTATAGGATATAATTTTTAAATGTCCCTTGAGAAAACCTAGCCAGAAAGCCTGGGACCTGATGCCAGGCTTTCTACAAAGAATTTTATTTAACAGCATGACTTTTGTACATGAATTCTTCACATTTTAAATGAGAAGACTCAATAAAAATCTGCCTAGGAAAATTATTCAGACTTTCTGGAGATTTAGGTAGGCTTTTACTTATTTATGCATATGCCTTTTCCCCCATAATCGAGCATCTAAATGGGTCTTAAACAGGAAGTATTGCCTATTAGAAAGAATTTTATTTCTTGGTGAAAGACAAGACGTCTTTTTAAAAAACCTCTCAATCTAATGACTAACATTTTTTATGGAGCATTACAAAATGCTTCCATTTGCATGACATCATTTGATCCCCACAGCAATCATGTAATGGAGGCAATTCTGTTTTCTTCATTTTATATATAAGGTGCTGAGATTCTGAATGTAGTAGCTGGTTAACATAGCCGGTAAACTGAGATCGGCACTGGACCCAGGTCCTTGGACATCAAATCTTAGACTTTTCTTTATTCCACATGACCTCCTTTATAGGCTTGACTCTTGCTTTTCCTGGCCAGTAAATGAGTAGGTAACCAAGACAAGAATCAGATTATTACAGCTGTCAAGGGGGTTGGTCTCGACCCTTCATTTCCATATCAGCTTAAGGCGGTTAAGTGATTTCTCCCAGGTCATTTTCTAATTAGTAGCTGAGATGGGAGGACAACCTTGACAATGACATTAAAGACATGAATTACATGTGCCTTTTGAAACCACATGTCTTTTATCAAATGCTGGAATATATCTCATGGAAACTTGGGCTTCTTTGAACCTAACTTGAATTAGGGCATTCTTGTGAGCGCTCTGAGAAGCCTCAGACCCAGTCCTTTCATCTCTGTGTCTAGCTCAGAAGTTCTTATTGATTGTAGTAAACTCTTAATTTCTGGTACGCAATTCCAAAACAATACTTAGATAATACATTGTTTTCAGGGTTGTTAGTTTATCCACAACAGACAGACACTCAAATGCTCAAATTTGTTTGTTTTTTTTGTTTTTTGTTTTTTGTCTTTTTGCCTTTATGTAGAGCCGCACCCGCGGCATATGGAGGTTCCCAGGCTAGGGGTCTAACAGGAGCTGTAGCTGCCGGCCTTCGCCACAGCCACAGCAACACGGGATCTGAGCTGCGTCTGTGACCTACACCACAGCTCACGGCAACGCCGGATCCTTAACCCACCGAGCAAGGCTAGGGATCGAACCCGCAACCTCATGGTTCTTAGTCGGATTCGTTAACCACTGAGCCACGAAGGGAACTCCGAAATGCTCAAATTTGAATATTAGATCATTCAAAGAGGATCTGAACTTTGATTGGACATTGATTTAGGTTTTACCTTTTGTTGAGTTCCGTATATCTGTTTGAGTGTGCAGAGTTTAAAGAGGAAAATTATCCAAATTATACTGTGTTATGTCTTTTCATCTTAAAAGTAGTTATTTTAATACCACTACAATGCATATCATAAAAAACACGGTCATCATTTGATCCATATTTTTACCCTTTTATATTCATTTGTTGTCTTCATATTTGCAGATTTATTCCATAGATGAAGATGAAAAATTAACCCCTAGCTTGGAAATTATCTTACCTCGTGATTTGGCAGATGGATTTGTGAATAATAAGCGAGAAAGCTACAGATTCAAGTAAGCTTTTCTTTCTCCTTATTCATTTCTGTTTTTCTGTTGAACTAACTCTTATACTGCATTAATAGCCACTGTGAAATCATTGGCCCCATTTCTTGGGGAAGAATGTAAGTACAGTTCTCTGTCTTATCTAGTAGATAGAATTCAAGTTGTCTTTTCTCTGCTGGGTCCCAAGTAAATTGCTCTGTCTCTTTGGGCCTTGGTGTCTTCCTCTGTAAAGGATTAGATTGATCTTAAACTCTGTCATCATTCTATTTAGCTCTTCAGTGGTTTTCAGAAGATAACTAATGACTTTTCAGATACCTCTGCAGCTATGTTATATAAAATAAAATGTTTGGGGGTGATAATATTTGATGTTTCATGCACATCCTGTGATTTATTGAAAGTGCTTCCATCTCTGGTTGACATAGTGGTAGATGTCATTCCTTAAGGAAGTGGGATTGGGAATGACTGATTCATTCATTCAGTCATCATCAACTGGGTAAAAGAAGCAAAACAGCCTTAACATCATCACCCACAGGCACCGCCGAGTCTGTGTGCAGACAGCATCGTGAAGAGCACTTGAGCAGCTGTGTCATTTCAACCTTTGTATCCGAAGCCCTCACACCCTTGTAGAATTCTGACAAGTGTTCTGGGCACACTCAGTAAATATTGCTAAAATACAGTCTTGCCTTCTAAATGAGTACCCCAAGTGCCTTACAATCTCTCTTTGTATATTTCACTATTTGTTCCTTTGAAAGGGTGGCCGAATGCCATAGGAATCTTTTGAGATGAATGTTGATCAAAGACAATGAATTTCATTCCATTTTACATTTCCAGCCTGGCTCCAGACATCCTTCTGACCTCCTCGGTAGTGAAAACAAACCTGCATTTCATGTAGTCTCTCCTTTAATTGAACGTGTGCCCAATGGATTGGTGTGGGCAGACACATACACCAAAGGCTCCTGAGCCACTTGGAAAGCTGCTCCAGACGTGTGTGTTTCAAAGGTTTTGCTTTTTTATTTTGAAAACTTGCAAATATGCAGAAGAAGTAGAGGAACTGTGCAGTCAGCTGTCCTCTACCTTTTGTGGGAGATTCACCGACTGTTAACGTTTTGTCCTATATACCTGTGTTCTCTCTCTCTCTCCCTTCTCCTCCTCACCCTCTCCTCCTTTTTCCTTTCCTTCTCCTTGTTAGTCTTGCTTCCTGTCTCTTTCTTTATGATGCTTTAATGGGGGCCATTCTTGCTGGTAGCAAGTTAATATCCTGTGCAAGGACAGTCTGTGAGTCTCCCCCAGGCATTCCACCTGTGCCATTGCAAGGAGGCTGAATGGACATGCTACCTGCCTAGGCCCCTAGCTCTGCCATTCTGACCAGGATTTCCTTTGCAAGACAGGCCTATCTCAGTTTTCAGTTTGACTTTCGACTCATGATCAGCAAAATGGAACAGACTGTCCAAGAATTAAGTAGCTGATACTAGGATGCAGTATCTAATTAATGGAAAGCTGACTTCGGTTCAAAACTTTATAACCACATTCAAGAATCACATATTTCGCAGCTGTGTTGTTTTCTTACAGGTCAGACATTAGAAGTTCTTTGGCTGTTTGCATCCTGTCCTTGGATTTCCATCTCATGCACTTCTCTAGATTTGAATTTGATGCCAGTTGCAGACACTATCCCTCTTGAGAGCTAAAAAACACACAGTTTATTATTTGGTTCAAAGCTGCTGCAGTTTTTCAGAGGGATTTATTGTGCAGATCTTGTCAAAGCAATACTGTTTACCCACCATTTGTGTATGGGGGTACAAGAGCACTGTGTGTTTGGGCTACAGGGCAAACATTGTGTTAGGTTAGGTAAGCCCAGTGATGTAAATATGGGGTAATTTTCAAAGCTTTTAAGGGGGGAAATGTGTTTATCCAGTAGTGTTTGAAGGCTCAGCTTTTAAATAATTACTGTTTTCACATTTGCAGATTTCAAAGGATTTTTGATCAGGATGCAAAGCAAGAGACCATTTTTGAAAACATTGCCAAACCAGTTGCTGAGAGGTAGGGTTTCCTGTATTTTTTTGCTGCGTGAGTCAATGGTTTTCATATTGCCTTCGATTCTCGGATAATTGTGTTGATGTACTTAAGTATATCAATTATATACTCAGGCTGTAGGGCATGTGATGATGGTAGCATTAGTGCCTTCTGTGCTTACAGCTTGTTTGTTTTAGATTTAGATTCTGAGCCTCAAAACAAACCAGTGAGAGAGACAGAATAGCTTTTATTACTCCCATTCTGAAAGATAGGTAAATCTCAGGACTGGAGAGATTAAATCTCATAACTTGGGGTTGGTGGCTGGGTGGTGGCAAAGTCTTATTTGGTTGTCTAGCTATTGAGTCTAGTGCTGTTTCTCCAGTATGGTGTTTTGGCCATGTGGTTAGATGGAAGCACAACTGGGTACGGGAAACCCTTGCCTCGGTGTAATAACTCTGTTCTTAGCTTAGGCCTCTCTTGTTTCTGTAAACCCAGGTCGTCCCAGCCTGCTGACTACTAGAACCATACTCACATGAGAATGCATAATTTTAAATAAGGCAGAGTGCCATTTTATTCATATATATCAACAAAGTCTACTTGCACTGGACTCTCAAGCCCTTAGCTAAGCACACACTCCTTTTGTAGGGAATCCATATAGAAAACTACTACTAATAAGGTTGCTTTTGGATCCTGAAATCATTTGGATGATTTTAAGGACCTAATTTTCCCCAGATAGATCTATCTTTACAATTAAAATGAAAAATTTATCTGCTGAATAAATTCTCCAAATCTGCTGATCAGTACACCCTCAACCACAACATTACTGAAAATATAGTGACACATATCAAATGCCTGTCTCAAAAATCTTGCTCAAACCATGCCCTTTTTTTCCAGTTTTATTGAGATGTAATTGGTATATAACATTGTGTGTTTAAGGTGGTTTGTGTTGATTCGATACACTTGTGAGTTGCATTGTAACTATAATTGATTATCACCATAGTATGAGCTGCCACCTCCATCCTGCTATGTAGTCACCATTTCTTTTTAATGGTAAGAACGTTTAAGATCTGCTCTCTTAGCCATATTCAGATATAAGGTACATGTTGTTATACATTCTATTGGCTGTAGTCACCATGTTGTCCATTAGTTCCCTAAATTTGCTAATCAGACCATTCTCTTTTTATCCAGTCTTCCATCACAATGGGTAAAATATAATTGAGTAGGCCGACGATATTTTAGTTGTAGCCACAATCCAGTAGCATCTCTTTAGACTAAATCCAGATCTCCTAGACTGGATGTCACACGTTTCTGAAATGCTCTTCTTTTTAGTAATGTTTTGGGTTATGCTCTTTTTCAGGTAGATCCTTGTATATTTCGACTTGAGACTTCCTCAAGTCGGTCGGGGAGAGAAACCTTAGTTTCGTGGCTGTCTGTTTTTCCCACCCATCACCCACCACCTCACCCATCTTGAGGGCACTTCACCCCTCAGCTCTTGCTGTGCCCTCTGCCTGGAATTCTCTTCCCTCAGGAATCTGCATAGTTGCTTCCTCAGGTCTTTGGAAGTCTGTATTCATGTCTCCTCTTCTCTGCAGTGCCTTCCGTTATTAGCACCTGATCTGAAACTGCATTCTCTGTCACCCTCCCCTATTTTATTTGTTTTAGCATTTATTACCATCTGGCATAGTATATAGCGTACTTCCTAGTTTGTGTGTGTGTGTGTCTGCTTTCTACTAGAATGAAAACTCCATGAAGCCTTGGGATTTCTTTGTTTTGTTCACTGACATGACAGAAATACTCGACCCGATGATGACAAGATTTCAGAAATGACAGGCAACAGCGTTTTGATCCAAGTTGCTCAAGCTGGTCCCAGGGGATCATATCTTTCATCAATAGGAAACATTCTTCTTTGTCCTCTTTAATACTTTTCTTCTGAAATTTTATCAGTGAGTCTGTTGATAGCCTAGGTCTGGGTATTTTTTCATGTATTCATGTATTCTGGTCTCTCAGCTACTTCAATCTGAGAACCCTTATATTCAAGCTGAAGGGTTATCACATTGCTAGTTTCTTTGATAATTAAAAAGTTAATTTTCTTTCCTCCAACTTGTTTATTCTTTCTTTCTGGAACTTCTAGATCCAGAGCTACCAGTTCTATCTTTCAAATATTATAACTCTCCTTTCATGGTTCCCCCCTCTTTGTCTTTGGTTCTGAGTTCTAAGAGAAACTGTTAGCTCCATCTTCCAGGGTGGTAATTTGCTTTTCATCCATGGGTATTCTTTGTCACTTACCGCTTACATATTTAATTTTTAAAATTTTATTTTTCATTTGTAGAAAATAAAAGAAGTCTATTCTTCTTTATTCATATGATAACCTCCCTTTTCCTTCTAAAAGAAAATTATTATCATTTTTGGAAACGCTGGCTTTTTTTTTTTTTTGGTCTTTTTAGGGCTGGACCCACAGCATATGGAAGTTCCCAGGCTAGGGGTTGAATCGGAGCTGCAGCTGCCGGCCTACACCATAGCCACAGCAGTGCCAGATCTAAGCTACATCTGCAACCCACACTGCAGCTTATGGCAATGCCGGATCCTTAACCCACTGTCCCTGTGGGGAGGGAACAGTGTGGGCTGTGGGAAGGTATGCCCTGAGCCTGTCTTCTGGATGTGAGAACACTCTTTCCTCCTGGGTGTTGCTTACCCCCTAGGGGCTCTGGTCACTGTCACTAATCCAATCTCCTACTCTGCAGGAGGGTGGGGGGAATGTTCTTCAACAGTGGACAGACAGATTGAGGCAGACTCATTTCCCTCTGATTCATCTGCAAAGGAGAGGGTTATTAAGCAAATTAATGCCGAATTAAGAGCCTGGGGGAATCACTATTTTCATTGCCTTTAAATATGTCACATACAGTATGTTCGCACTTTATGTAAACTTGAATTGTGTGACTTTGAAATGGTAAAATACAAAACATCAATAAAGTCTCCCACACAGCATTTGAAGTAATATTTATCCCCATACATTGAGACATATATATTTTTTAAGAATTATATACTTTGGCAGGCTGGTCAATAGAAACTGTGCTGCTTTAGATGTTAAGCAGAAATGCCTGATGCTTCTGGTGAGGATGAGTCTTTAGGAACCCACCCCAACATATATACAGCTCATCTACACAGTCTCTTTCAAGCTACTCTTCTGGGTTAGCCCACCACAGCTTAATCCTTGTTACTGTGTACAATTAAGGCTAAATACAGTTCATCGTGTTTCTTTCCAAAATTCTGTAATTCAGGAATTTTAGTAATTTAGACTCATCCTACTTAATTCAAATCAGTGATATGGCTCCATGACTACATTATTATGGGACAGGTGGTGAGAATCTATAAAGCTTTAAATGTGTATCGTTGGACATTAATTAAAAGAATCTTTGTGGTTATTTATTATTTAGCACATTTCCACTACGAAGTATGTTCTGCCTCTCCTGGACTTTACTTTTCTGAAATATATCCTATGTGGTTTGGTAACAGATTAAAAACTGCCTTCTGCTGTATTTATCTTGCTCATTGATTTTGGAATAATTTTTTGTAAAGATAAAACTTAGTAGGTCCCTAGATGTGTATAGGGTATAGCAATTCACCATATAAAAGAGTCTGTAGCTTTATTTGATACTTTACCCAGTGCTGTGCCTCTTAGACTGGAAGGCATTGACCTTGGGAGGGTATGGTGCTCTGTAAGGGGCTGCCTGAAGCCACAAGCTAGACATATCACTTCATTCTGGAGTAGGAATTTTATTTAAAGACTGAGGGAGGGAGTTCCCGTCGTGGCGCAGTGGTTAACGAATCCGACTAGGAACCATGAGGTTGCGGGTTCGATCCCTGCCCTTGCTCAGTGAGTTAACGATCCGGCGTTGCCGTGAGCTGTGGTGTAGGTTGCAGACGCGGCTCGGATCCTGCGTTGCTGTGGCTGCGGCGCAGGCCAGTGGCCACAGCTCTGATTAGACCCCTAGCCTGGGAACCTCCACATGCTGTGGGTGCGGCCATAAACCCGCGGCCATAAAATGACAAAAGGCAAAAAAAAAAAAAAAAAAAGACTGAGGGAGAAAACTTTGAAGTCTAGACTTTTTGGAGATTTTAGTCACGTGCCCTTGTAAATCTGCAGAATCCCAGTTTTCCAGAAATTTTATGTTACCTGAAAGGGGTGTTGGAAGTTTATTTTAGGTACAGTAGGTGCTTTTAGAAAAAATCTGGAAACTTAGTGTTAGAAAAGAACATGGTTTGACCAAAATGAATAGGGTGCACACTCCCAGGAGGCCTGGCTGTGACAAAGACAGAGGTCTCTGTGGGTGGTACCACTAGACAGCTGCAGCCTCTGCATTGCAATAGGGCCAGCCAGGTTGGATTTTGAAAAGCTACGGCGAACCATTGCTTTTCAACCTTGGATTTCATGAATGATAAACAATATCAAGTGCAGCCTTTCAGTTTATGCTAAGAGGATGAAGGAGAAGAAAGCCTCTAGCACTTGGAGAAGGATGTCAGAGCTTATCTGTCCACCGGTACTCTGGCTGGTTGGGAGGCCAGGGCTTGGTAGAGGGATTTTTCTGACAAGAGGGGGCAGTCCCACACCCCAGTAGGACCAGGGCCAAGCCCGGCAGGGCTTTCACCTGTGCTGCAGTAAACAGTCTTTGCTGGATGTTGCTGTGGGTCCCATGGCTTGTCCAGTCCTGCTATGCAAGCAGAGAACAGATCCTGCAACTTCAAGACAAGAGGACCTGAATGAGGAGAAGGAGGGCCATTAGGAGAGGATTTAAAATAAATCTTGGAGTTCCCTGGTGACCTAGCGGGTTAAGGATCCAGTATTGTCACTGCTATGACTCAGGTTCAATCCTGGTCTGGGAACTTCTGCATGCTGCAGGGGCAGCCAACCCCCTCCCCCCAAAGGTATTGGTCGGTTACTCAGGTTATTCACCTCCATTTACTCATGCTTCTGCCTTGTCTGGCTCAAAAAAATTGGCAGCAAGTAGAATAATCTAATTCTGGCCTCAGCCCTGTGACTAACTCACTGTGTGACTCTGGGCCAGACCTGTCACTTCTGAACCAGTTCTCCCATCTGAGAAAGGAGATGCTAATAATACCAAGTTTACAAGGTTGTTTTGAGTATGAAAGAAACAACGCATATGAATGTACTTTATGTACTTAAGTGCCTTGTTCAGTCGAGAGGTTGAAAAGTTAGAAATCTTTATTCTTTTTACCACTTTATGCCCAGTGACATCTGGCTCCAGACAAAGATGAGGTAGACACATTTACCTCTATTTTTTTCACTAAGTACAGCTGAAAACTCTGGGTGTTATATACGAAAGAAATAGAAGAAGACCCTGAAAGGTGGAGAGAAGAAGGTAGGGGACCTTGGGACCTAAAGCAATGACACAGCAGTGAGTTCCCTGTATTTTTTTGTTTTGGTTTGTTTTTTTTCCTCATGCATCCCAGACTGGATGCTGGAGAAACTGGTGACCCAGAAACACCAACAGACTCAGACAAAGATGCCCCAAAAGTTCTGCTCTCTATAGCCAGAGGACCAGGAAAGGGGCAACCCTGTGAGGTAGAAACTTTTAGGCCCTGACTGCCCTACTCCAGCCAAATACCATGGAAACACACCCCCCTTCACCCAGACAACAAAAGCCTGGCTGTGACAAGCAGCCCATTCTCCTGGTGCCAGGGTGTCAGCTGAGGCCTAGAAGGAGCCTGAGGTCTCTCCTCCATCCACAGGAATGAGGTCCTTCCACAGGTGTCAAGAGGCAGAGTGGAGAACAGTGACCCTTCCCCACACCTGGCAGGAGCGAGGTGACACCAGCAGCATACTGTCAGAAGAGGCCTGCTAAAACAGAAGCTTTAGGTATGATCTAGAATCTGACAACTAATGCCTAAACTATATCCAGGATATACTTTAAAATTATGTATTAAATAAGAAATATCAAGAACTGGGAAAATATCAACTTCCATAAGAATAGTCAATAGGTGCAAATACGTAGATAACACAGGTCTTAAAATGATCTGACAAAGATTTTAAAGCAACCATCATAAAAATGCTTCCACGAGCATTATGAACATGTTTGAAACAAACAAAAAGCTATAAAGTCTTGGCAAAAAAATAGAAGCTATAAAGAAGAACTCAATGGGAATTTTAGACTGAAGGCCACAATAGGTGAAATTGAAAATTTAGTGGATAGGCTCAACACAGAATGGAGAGGTCAGATGAAAGAATCAATTAATTTAAAAATGTAACAATAGAAATTACCCTATATGGACAACAGAAAGAAAATAGACTGAAAAAAAAAAAAATGAATAGGCCCTCAGGGACCTGTGAGAACTACAGCAAAAGACCCAACATTCATGTCATCGAGTCCTGAGGGACGGGAGAAAAAGAGTATGGTTGAGAAGTATTCAAGGAACTAATGACTGAAAATTCCCCAAATTTGGCAAAAGGCATAAATCTAAAACTATCAACCTGAGAAAGCTCCAAATGGGATAAATTCAAAGAAATCCACTCTTAAACAAATCTTAGTGTAACTTCAGAAAACTAAAGACAAAGAAAAAAAATCTGAAAACAATGAGAAAGAAATGACATCTTATCCACAGGGAAAAAATAATTTGAATGAAGGTGTATTTTTCACCGGAAGTCATAGAATCTAAAGCAGTAGAATATACTCAAATGTTGAAGGAGAAGAATTGTCAGCCCAGAATCCTATCCCCAGTGTGATTAAACTTCAGGAAAAAGGGGGAAACTAAGAGAATTAGATGCCAGCGTATTTACCTTAAAAGAAGGGATAAAAGAAGTTGTTAAAAAGAAGGGACATGGAGAAAGAATGAGTCTTGGAACATTAGAACAAAAGAAGGAAAGAGAAAGAACAAAAGTATGTATTAGTAAAATAAATTTTTCTTCTCTTGAATTTGAAAAATTATGTTTGATGAATCAACAAGCAAAGCATTGCCTGACAACAGCTATAAACGGGGTAGGGTAAGGGGATTTAGAGAGAAGTAAGGTTTCTTTCATTCAAACTGGTATTTTATGGTGAGGGAATAGTTCTGTGTCTTGATTGCAGTGATGGTTACCCATGTGATAAAATGGCATAGAACTCTGTATACGTCCTGTACCAATGTCAGTTTCCTCATCTTGCTAATATGCTGTAGTCAAGCAAGATATAACCATTGGGTGAAACTGACACTCCATACTTTCTGCATCTTCCTGTAAATGTTGAACTGTTCCCAAATTAAACATTAATATTCCTAGATATGAACATTTTAGTGTCATTTGTGATGTTCTATTCAGTAAATGCAGTGATCTGAATAATTACTAGAATTTCTCCCCAGTGGGACTCCATGAAGCAAATTTCATTAGACATTTATCCAAACATGCCTGCCAGTAAACCTTTTAGTTGTCTCATCATTGGCTTTCAAACAGAAAACACTAGCCAACCACCAAATTGTGCAAAAACCTGTTGACTCCCACAGATCTGTTCAACTTCAGGCCACAGTTTCACCTCCCCAGGTGCCTGTTTATAAACATGTACCTATACTCAGCTCCACTTCCTGCTACACCGAAGTTCCTTCTAACATTACCTTTATGGCTTTTGTGATGTTACTAGTATTCTTAGCATTTTAACTCTTTTTTTAAAGTTATACTTTCAACCGAAAACATGGCTTTGTGTGTAAAAACCAGAACACATCCACTTAAGACCATGGAATTATAGAAGGTCATGATCTTGAGGTCCTCCAGCAAGATCTTAATAAGGAAGGGGATGATAACGCCACTCCACCCGCAGCTAATGAATGTGGCGGGAGCAGCCGCAGTCCTCCAGACAAGCACAGATTGTCCTAAGTACGCACTTTTAAAATATGGATTTAATTATTGTAGGTAAACAAATAAGCTAAATCTGAATGTCTCTTCTTAAGAATGACCAGTCCAGATATGGTAGGATACCACCATTTTTGCAATGATAACAAGTTAAAGCTATTTGTCATTCATTTGATAAAATACCTCTGAAAAAATGGCCTGAGACTTGTGTGGAGCAGTTTGATTGTGGGGACTCTGAGTTCTCTGACAGAACATACATGTGTGACAAAAATCGCTAGGTCAGTGGTAAAATCAAGAGTCCAGCTTGTGCATCAGAGATGCCCTCACGGTCATGTGACTCCCTCGCTAGAAGGTTCTTGCATTAGGCTGCCACCCCACCCCCCTCAAGCAGATCCTGAGGTTGGCATTTGAGTGAAAGTGGTTTACTTGGGAGCTGAGCCCAGGAAGCACCAGTAGGGCAGGGAAACATGAGGCAGGGAGGGAAAGAAAGACACTTGTGGGTACGTTAATGGCAGTTACCATCGTGATCCGCTGGGTCTCAGTCCCACTGGCATTCTCTGGGGGACTGCGAGGGGCGGGCCGCAGAGCTGTCCCACCCTGGGGGCTAAGAAGTTAACCGCCCGTCCGTCCATCACAGGTCGGAGGGCTGCCTCCAGGCTGGCCTGTAGGAGAAATAAGGGAGCACCTTAGGCGGGGTAGGTGTGTGGGCAGCGAGAAGCCATTGGCGTGAGTGGGAGCAGGGGGTCTCGGGCCGATGGGGGCGGGAGCGCTGCTGACTTCCGCAGTGCGCCCCCATTTCTGCTCCTTGTACTGGAATGCTCCTGGGCTGCTCTCCTCAGCAACGACCTGACAGAGAAGCAGATTGAAACAAAATCCAAAAGAAAGCCCGGAAGCCGGTATCATTTGTATCTACCTTTTAGATTTAAATGTGAGATCTGAGGTGTTTATGGGTTCTGAAAACAGTGGGGCACCAGCGTGGAGCAGAGAAGGTACCTGCCTACTCACTGAGTGTGGACCAGAGCCCCCCTCGTGTCCGTCCCGCTCTCTGCCGCTCGCCTACCCGGTACCACTCACTTTGCCCCTTAATCCTCGGGGCGGGTAGAGAACTTTCCGCTTTCACAATAATTTAAAACATAATATTGCTATTCCTCAAACATGCCAAGTGTGTTCCTAACTCAGATCTTGCACTTGCTGTGTTTTTCCCTCTGCCTAGAACCCTCCTCACCCAGGTTTGCCCCTGGCTTGTCCCTTCCTGTCCTCCAGGTCTCTGCTCAAATGTCTTCTCCGTGAGACCTTCCTTGACCGCTCGATGAGAAAGGACACTTTGTACTGTGCTCTGTTTTTCTTTACAGCATGTATCTCCAGCTCACATACTACATGCAGTATTTACTTGTTAAATTTGTTTACTGCCCGCCTCCGCCCACTCGGATGTAAGGCTTGTAAAGGCAAGGGCTGTGTTTTTGTTCACTGCTGGACCCCCGGCTCCTAGAACAGTGGCGGGTATGTGCTGGCTGCTCCATGACTGTGTGTTGAGTGACACAGAGAACTAGCACGTAGAGGGTTCTGCTTTGGAAGCGAGAGCCTTCCCATTCTTGCTGAATGCAGAGCAATGAGTTTTATTTCTCATAAAAGGAGTTTTGCATTTAGTTCCCTCCTGAGCTATTTTTCAGACAGAGGCCTTTTCAGTGAATCGAAGGTAAAACAACAGACAGCTGCTTTTTTATCTAGTCTGATGGTTCTCAAAGTGTGGTCCCCGGACCAGCTGCATCACTCTCACCCAGGAACTTGTAAGAAATGCGCATTCTCGGGCCTTACCCAGACCTACTGAATCCGAGCACTCTGCATTTTAACAAGCTCTTTAAGTGATGCCAATGCTCTAAACTAGAACTAAAGTTTGAGATTCTCTGTTCTTGGCACAGAGCTTAATACAGGTTGGGAGGGTGGGGGTGGGTATAGGGACAGCTGGTACTCATAGTATTTTAATATCTTTCCCAGTTGTGTAGATCTGAGATGTACTCTACACAACTTTACAATTCTGCAATTAGTGTTTGTTTGTTTATACTTTACATGCCACTCATTTATAAATTAAATCCAAGCACCTTCCCCTAATGCTAGGGCAGGCCTCCTGGGCAAGCAACATATGTGTTAACACAGGGTTCCGTGTTCTGAAGGAGACCAGTCTTGTTTTTGTTTGTTTGTTGTCTTTTTAGGGCTGCAACTGTGGCATAATGAAATTCTCACGCTAGGGTCAAATGAGAGCTGCAGCCATGCCTGCGACCCACACCACAGGTCACGGCAACGCTGGATCCTTAACCCACTGAGCAAGGCCAGGGATCGAACCTTTGTCCTCGTGGATATTAGTCGGGTTTGTTACTGCTGAGCTACAACCAAAACTCCCCCATCTTGGTTTAATACTCTGTTGTTAACGTTTTTAGGAAGATTAAAAAGTAGCAGAAACATCAGAACTATTTGGATTAGGTTAGGTAGTTAATTCGTTATGATTACTTTTCAGGAATTTAATAATTCTCCCTAAAGAAATCCCCTGGGGGGCTGTCTAACACATTGATTAAGACCATGGGCTTTGGAGCCGTACAAGCTCGGTTTAGCTCCCAACTTCAATACTTAATAGCTGTGTGGCTTTGGGCAATTTGCTTATTCTCTGTGTCTCAGCTTTTAATCTGTAAATGGGGGAAGTAGTACATTAACGACTTTGTTTGCCGTGATGACCGAATGAACTGTACATGAAAACTAAATGCCCCAGTACATAGTCTGTGCTCAACAGCTATTAGCTGTCATTCATTTTTGGCTCCTTACCAGTGTTTTTATAGAAAAAGATTTTTCGTTCCAATTCAGGATCTTACCAAGTTATGAATTTTTTCTTTATGGAATTTTTTTTCCCCCTTGACTGTTTTTAGATTTGGTTTCTCCTGAGGCACATGTTTGCAGTTTTACCACAGATCTTTATTTCAGGATTGGAGGAAGCATTTACAGATGATCCAAAGACTTTTCTAGTTATTGCTCTTCACCTTCATATCCTCCCAAAGAATGATATACAAAGAAAGCAGACAGAATGCCAAGTCTTCTGGAAAATCCTTCCTACACAAATGTGTAGTGATTGATGACAATTGGCAAGACTGTATGATAGTTATTTGAATTTATAATCGACTGTGGCAAAAAGCACAGCCATAGTTAAAATACGTTGCTTAAATTGTTGGGGAAAATAGAGCAGTAAATTTATCTCATGCTTTATCACTTGCAGATCTAAATAGCTTCCTCATTTGAAAGTCGCTTTACTTGGAGCATAGTTCTTTTAGCTGAATTTCTGTCATTCTCAGTGAATTTGGCCTTTCCTATTTTTGGCCATGTGGTTTTGGTCAGATTTTTAGTGTATTTCTGGCTAAATAACATGATCAAATTTACTTATTGTTATAACAGTGAATACATTTCATTTTATAGAGAGCGTTGTTAGTCTTATAGCATTGTCACGTGTATTATCTCACTTAATTTTTACCATAACCCTATGGGTACATAGGTGTTATTCCCATCTGAGGTGAGAAAACCAGGGCTCTGAGCATTTAATCTACTTCTTCAGGGTCACACAGTAATTAGGTTGTGGAGCTGAGACTAGAATAGGCCTTGTTTTCATCGTCCTTTGATCGTTACACACAGCTGCGTTTATGTATTTCCTACCATTTCACAAAGATTGCCCTGCCTAAACTCACCGGCGATGTTCTAGTCCCTGAATCAGTGGGCGGCTTTCAGTCTTCGTCCTATTTGATCTTCCAACAGCACTGGAAAGTATGAACCCTTTCCTCCCAGTCCTTATAAATAGGAAAATTGAAGTTTTTTTTGTCTTGCTCAGTTTTGGGGTTGGGGGGAGGGGGGAGGCTGTGACAGACAATTTCCCTGTTACCTCCCACCAACTCACCTCCCAGAGTTGCTTCTGGTATGCTCCAGGCATCCGCGATCTCTGTATGGTTTTTTAACCACCACACCTTCTTCCCTGGCTCTGTCAAATCTTTATGTGCTCCCAGTGACATTTCTTCTTCTTGCCCATAAAAAGTCTTCATTCAGTGTAGGTGTTCTCAGAGGAAAACAAGTAGATTAGATGAATTAAGCTTGCCTCATCACTCGTTCAGCTGACACTTATTGAGGGCGATCTGTATATCGGGCACCACAAATAAGTTCTAGCTTTCATAGAGGAATTTTTGTTATTAAAAGAGAAGACTGCATGTATACAGTGGACTGTTGCTCAGCCAAGGAGAGGAACGGAATGATGCTATTTACAGTGGTGGCACTGATGGACCTAGAGATTACCGGGCTAGTTGAAGTGAGTCCGACAGAGAAAGACAAATGTCATGTGATATCACTTACATGTTGGAGTCCAATAGAAGGTGATACAGGGGAACCTGTTTATAGGGCAGAGGCAGACTCACAGGTTCTGGGACCCAACTTGAGGTTTTCATAGGGGAAACTGTCGGTAGGAGGTAGGGGGTGGAATTGGGAGGACAGGACGGGAAGAGCACATGCACACTACTGCATGGCATGGATGGTTAATGGGGCCTGCTCTGTGGCACAGGAAATCTGCTCAGTAGTTGTGTAACCTATATGGGAAAAAAGAATGATTATGTGTACAAGTGTAGCTGATGAGCTTTGCTGGGCACCTCAGATTATTATAGCACTGTAGGTCAATTTTCCTCCAATAAAATTAAAAGTATATATACACACACACACACACACACACACACACACACATAGAGAGAGAGAGAGAGGGAGAGAAAAGAAAGCCTTTTAAGGCTTATTGATAGCACGTGGGGGGAAAATTATTTACTAAATTTAGACCAAGACTGATAGAATTCCAGGCACAGTGGTACACTGAAATGTAAGGTGCTAAACTGTGCGTCAGAAGACATTTTGAGCAAGGGTTTCCATGCCTGTCATCCTCACAGATTCTGATAAGGGAAAATTGTCCCACCCACAATTTCCAGTGCAAGTGGTTGTGACCCTGGGGTGTTGTCTCCAGCAGCCATGGCTTATGGGGACAGAAGAAGGGTAGTCAAGGGCAGCAGTGCAGAGGCTGCTCGTGCCTTAGGAGGTGGATCTGGGCTAACAGGGTTACCTAAGTAGAAATGAGCCGGAGCTACCTGAGTGTCACCCTTGGAAGGGTGAGCTGGGAAAATCTGGACAAAGCCCACTGCTGGCAGCAGGAGCAGAAGCTGAACAGGTAGAGGATGGGAGTGTGGAGGGATCACTGTAGATACAAGGGGATGACAGTTATGGGTCAGTGGAGACAGGACCTAGACAAAGGTTTACAAGGGGAAGGTCTAGGAGATCTAGAGGCTTGGTGGCAATCTGCTTCCACATACCTTCATCTTCTTACAATGACTATTTTTTTTCTTAGTTTTTGTTCATTACAACCAAATGCATTTAATTAAATTAGGATCACGTTTTAGAAGTAGACTTGATCTGCTTTGTTTATACCTAATGTTTGCCTGAATAAAGATGTAGGAATTACTTTTCCCCCAGTTTTGTTGAGGAACGATTGACTAGATAAATAGTATACATATTTAGATTGTACAATGTGATTTTTTTAAAAAATTACTTTTGAGTATATTTGGTGTCCAAAAGCAAAATGAGAGTTGTGCAAATCAAGTTTAATCCTTGAATACCAGGAGTTTATTGAGTCTTGTTCTCTAGTGTGAAATGCAAAACCTGTATTCTTTACTAGTGACTGTGAGTCTTTTTTTGGCCCCAGTCTCTTCAGTAGCCTTCCTATTTCATTCAGAGAAAAAGCCCAGCTCTCCCTAAAGGCCTGGAACAGCTCTGGCTTCTTGAGCTTGAGCTATGCAGTGGCTCAGGGCTCCTCACTGAAAGGGCCCCATAATTGGTTTAATCCTCTGCTGCTGTCATCTTGAAATTCTTAAAAATTTTCTCTTTGAACTTGCATTTCATAATGGGACAAAGCAGTGTATTCACGAAGAGGGGCAATGCTGGAGCCGCAGCTGCACATGTGGCTGGGGGCTAGTAGCAGTTTGCACACATGCAGGCTCAGGCAGCTGGCGGCACCCATGCAATAATAGCGTTTCGCACACCTGGGAAAAGTCTGGGCGCTGCAGGAGGAGGCAGGTGTCCTGGGACTTGGACTTAAATAAGTGGGAGTGACCTCCACAGTATCAGCAGAAGTGGCCGCGTGAGATAGTGGGGGCTTTTCAGGGGAGCAGCACCTGGACAGCCATCCGAGGCTGATTGTCCCTTGTGTCCCCAGAACTGGTCCTGGCAGCATCTGATATTTGACTCTCCAGCCTGAGCACTGGGACAGGAACTGCTGGTGCTCAGACTGAAAATTTTATTAGGAAGTCATTACAGAATAAAAGCAGACATACAGACATTGCAAGAAAGCAGATCAGAAAGTGGTTAGAGTTCTTCAGAGAAGTGAGAATTTTCAGTTTTGAAAACTACTGCAACATCGTAAAGAAAATATCTGCAGGCTTAGAAACAGAAATTAAATTTAAAGATCATATTCAACAGCAAAGAATGTGTAATAAATGAATATGTAGAAAAACAAATTAGCTTCAGATGAACCAATTAATGAAGAAGACAGTTTTAAAATGAAAATTTCCCTTGTAATCGTATAGATGCCGTGATTGAATGCATAAACAGGTGTTTTGAGTTATGTACAAATTATAAAGCCACTCTCAGTTCTCTTGTTCAGCCTCCACAAGTTACAGGAGCTGTCAGAGGAAACATTAAAATGCATTGTATATATTTGCATTTAAAATTAAATTCAGACTACTATGAAACTTATTTGTTTGAAGAGTTAAATCTTTTCAGACAAATTATTTTCTAAGATTCATCACCTTAGATGTACTAAATTTTATATGTGAGGTAATTTATAGGAAATTTATCTCAATGTTGTTACAGCCTGTGAAACACTCAACTTCAGTACCAGTTGCATCGGCAGAAAGACCTTTCTTAAAATTAATACTTATTTGCACGTTACATCACCATGACTTACTTATTTTAGAACTGGAAGTTTGTATCTTTTGACCACCTCTGCCCACCATAGTGACTCTAGTTATTAATACTGTATTTTATTTGAAAGTTACTGAGTAGATCTTAAAAGTTATCATCACAAGAAGGAAAACTTTTGGAAGAAAAATTATTTGTGATCTTGCATTTGCTAAGAGGTTTCAGTTATATCAATTGAAAATGAAATTGCTAAAATATAAATTTTGATCTAATGAATATGTAGAAAGACAAGTCAGGAAAATTGTATGATCAATCATAATATATTAATAAATTATTGTTATTTGTGTTTATAAAATTAACACCAACCTACTATGCAGTTTGAAAGTTTATCATTACTTATTTAATATTATTGTTCATCTAATTATAGCAGTCATTATAAGTACTAAAATATTTTTGAGGGAAAAACTTTATATATTAATATCTTTGACAACGCTTTTTCCATTTTGAAGAGGGGCCCTGCATTTTCATTATGTATTTGGCTTCACAAATATTATAATTAGCCCTACCCAAAAGGCCCCCATGTTCTGCTTCCCCTTTATAAACGAAGGGGCCCTTGCCTTATGGCTTTTCATTTTCTCACCTTTGCTCACTAGGAGTCAGGATTCAACACTCCAGAAATCTTGAGCCCTAGAGTATTTGCCCTGGCTATTTTCTCTGTCTACAATATTCTTCCCCTAGATACCCACATAGCTCACACTGTCACTTCTTTAAAGTCTCTGCCTAAATGTCACCTTCTTGGAGTTCCCTTCATGGCTCAGCGGTTAACAAATCTGACTAGCATCCATAAGGATGCAGGTTTGATCCCTGGCCTTGCTCAGTGGGTTAAGGATCCAGCGTTGCCAGGAGCTGTGATGTATGTCACAGACTTGGCTCGGATCCTGCGTTGCTGTGACTGTGGTGTAGGCCAGCAGCTACAGCTCCAATTCGACCCCTAGCCTGGGAATCGCCATATGCCATGGGTACAGCCTTAAAAAGGAAAAAAAAAGAAAGTCACCTTCTTAATGACGGACTCCCTGACCACCATAGGGAAAGCTACAGTCCACCTCCTCCTTCACTACTATTGATCTCCTCATATTTGTATACATTCTTTTTTCCCCCATAGCACTTGACATAGATAATTTACCTATGTGCTAAGTCTGTTGTACCTTATCTGCCTCCTCTGCTAGAATGTCAGCTGCACAAGGACAGGGACCTTTTTCTATTTTGTTTGCTGATGATAACCAAGCACCTGTAACAATGCCGACCCATAGACGATAACCCAGTGAATATTTGTAAAATGAATGAAGTCTGAAATTATTAAACATGCAGTTGCTGTGTGAGCCAAAATTATTCACATAACTACAGTGTATTTTTATTTGTTGTGCAGAAGGCAAATTAGATTCTTGATTCCTCGAATTGTTCACAGCTAATGTTTTTGTATTTCCATCTATTTTAATTAATGAAAATTCCTATTATCGAGCCATACACTGAATGCATGTTAATTAAATTGTTCATGTAATTGTAGCTGTAAAAGGCTTTCAGAGCACTAAAAAACTTTGTTATAAAAGCTTAAATAATTGGAATAAAAAGAAAACCCCAGTGGCTGAATTCTTTTATTTGCTGGTTAAGAATGTTTATCTCTTATGAGATGCTGTTTTGCCTCAATCTAAATGATAAAAGAAATACAGTGTGTTTTCCCTTGAGTGTCTATATTTTCTTAATTTAGGTACATAGCCAACTAACTGTGTTAGGACTTAGGAGTTATTCTTATTCATAGGTAAAATATACTTCACCCCCATAGCTCTGTAGAAAGTCAAATGTGTATTCACTAACTTGTGTTCACTCTTAAGCACAAGGACCTTTGAAAATCAATATTTCTTTTGTGACTTAATTTTGGTTCTATTTTCATGAGAACACCAGCATTTCTTCTCACTCAGTTGAAATGAGGATTATTGTTACAACTAGCAAGTATCCATTTTTAAAATAACAGACCTGTGCTGCCTGCTACTTTAAAGAAATGGAATTCCTTCTCTGATGGGAGAAATTGTTACTGAAAGTTGCTGTTCTATCTGTATGTTTCTAGTGTTTATATCAGGACAATAAAATTTGGATTTCCAAGAAGCCACCAGAATAATGAAACACTAAAGTAGCAAACCAAAACTGTTTTCTGAATGTGGGATATGATGTAAAAACATGATTAGTTAGCTTCTTTAAATATAATTAGAAAGAAGAAAATTATAGCAGTAGTTTCATATCTATGGTAGGTGGGAAGGCGTAGCTCCAAAGATTTCCCAGTTTCCATGTGATATTAATACTGTTATAAGACTAACATGAGTAATATGAATCAAAATTTTATAGTACTAAGAAGATATCAATGCAGATACTAAAAAGTTGTTGATTCTGTAGTTTCCTAATCTGTTTTATCCTTAATATGTCATTGAATACCCATCTAATGTTAGTCTACCAAACTTTTGCAGTGGCAAGAGATAAAAATCCACCTCAAATCAATGAAAAAGAAATTTAGTGGCTTACATGACTAGGAAGTCTAGAAATGAGTTGACTTTAGTCTCAGTTTCCTCCATGTGGCTGGCAGCTCCAAGTTTACAGATTTGCAGAACCATGACCTTCAAAACAGGACATTTATCTTTCCTACTAATATTAGAGTGTCCGTGTGAGGATTCTAGAACCCATTCCCAAATTAAGCACTGTCACTAGAGGAGAGGATGGGGTGCTCTCTTTCCTAGATTTCCCCAACCTTACTGATGGTCCTGCCTGTACAACTTGGAAATGAGGAGTAGTTCTGCCTCAGGACAGGATGTTAGTGATATCAGAAGAAGAGGGGTGAGGAAACAAGCTGGACAGATAAACCTCTACCTTGAGTAAGTAGGCAAATTGAAGAAAGCCAAGTGAATTTGAGGATCCCTATGAGATATTGAAGGCCTGAGGGCTTTCAAGGGTGACTGTAGAAAATGAAGAAAAAGAACAGAACTTGTTCATATTTTGGCTGTGTCATTCTGTGGTATCTGACACTTAGCTCATCACTCTGATAATGGGAGGTTACTAGATGTCTATATCTTTGGTGGATTGTAGTTAACGTTGTACTAGATAAAGAAGAACTAACGTGTATTAGATTGCTACCATGTGTTAGGCTATAAACACCTGGGGATATTTTATATACATCTATATACATTGTAGTATGTAGTATGTATGTAGTTGTATGATTTATTTGTGAGTAACAGAAAAACTTAATAGTGCCTTTAAGATATGAGCGTTTATTATCGCACATAAAAGAAACCTGGATGTAGACTTTCCAAGACTGCCTGGGCAGCTTCACGACCACCATGCTTGTCAAATCACCTTGTGGTTCAAGATGGCTGGTAGCACTCCAGCCCAAAGACACACCTTCTGGGTAGCCTAGAGGAGAGAGAAGGAATAGAAGATTGCAGCTGCTCCTTTTAAAAGAGAATCATTGGTATTCCCAGGCAACATTTCCACTTAGGTTTCATTAGACTGAAATTAGTCCCACGGCCACACCAAGCAGTAACTGAGGCAGAGAAATTCAAATCTTTTAGCTGGGTGGCCACATGCCCCCAAATGTGGGCTTTGGTTACTAAGGAAGAAGGGGGATCAGGACTGCTGGGAGGCAGCTCAGAATGTCTGTCTCATGCTGTTATCTCCTGAAACATACACCAAGCACTGGTCATGGAGTTGGAAGGCCACGTGACCAAAGTTAAGAAAGTTGTTTTGTTTGTTTGTTTGTTTGTTTTTTAGGGCTGAACCCATGGCATATGGAAGTTCCCAGGCTAGGGGTACAATCGAAGTTACAGCTGCCAGCCTATGCCACAGCCACAGCAATGCCAGATCCGAGCCGTGTCTGTGACCTACACTACAGCTCATGGCAATGCGGATCCTTAACCCACTGAGCGAGGCCAGGGATGGAACCTGCGTCCTCATGGATACTAGTGGGGTTAGTTACTGCTGAGCCACTACAGGAACTCCCAGAAAATCTTAACGTCTCTGGATTTGTGCTAATCTGGTGCTTTTCGGAGCTCCCTTCCTTTTCTCAAAGGCTTCAGACATACTTTAAAGAGCTGCCTTTAAGAGAAGCTGCAATCTTCTATTCCTGCTATGTCCTCTGTGCTACCTAGAAGGTGTGTCTTTGGGCTGCAGTGCAAGCAGCCATCTTGAACCACAAGGCGATGTGACAAGGATGGTGGTCGTGAAGCTGCCCATGCAGTCTCGGAAAGTCTACCTCACAAAGCCCTGCCACCTACTGACTTTCCCCAGGTATGTGTATGTGTCGATCCAGGAAGTGATTCTCTTTGCTTAAACCATATGTGACCACTGTTTTCTCAGATGCCATCTCGTTACCATCGCCATTCTTCCTTGAGTGAATTGCTGTTTAAGAGTTTACGATAGTTATCCTTTTGAAGCTGAGAGGCGGCTTTCTTTTCTAACTAGTTTGTGCACTGTTGTATCACTTTAAAAAGTGAGGCGCATATATATATATATATATATATATATATATATATATATATATATTTTAAGTATAGCACGTTCTTTTCTCAAAAAATATCGAATATACCTCTTCTGCTTCACCTCACGTATTGCAAATCTTTAAGGAACAGTAAGAGTACAATAGGGTTGTATATTAAGTAGCCTCCAATAAATGTATTCGAAGTGTAGGTAGGTTAAAAATATTTCCCCTTAGAGATTGCTTGACACAATAAGTAATGAATAGAGGCTCAGAAATAGCTCATAGATAAAACCATCATTCTTTGCTAGACACATAACGTATTTTATTTGAACTGTAAACATGCTCAAATGTGTTTAAGGTCTCACTGTTATGAGTCATAGATCACAACTGCAGTGTATTGAAAAACCTTTTGGCCATTTACTTGATATTTTCAACCTCTCTAAGATTAGAAGTACAGACAAAAAAGCCAATGTGAAACTTCCTCAATAAAATTCTTTTTGAACATGATTCTGAATGATCTATTATTACAGTGATCTTATACTAATCCAAAGTCCACCGTGTCTCCTTGTGGCCATCACACTGCCAAAAGAATGGCAACATTTACTTTGGGGAAATTAGGTGGTTTAGCAGAATCTGAGCATAGAAAGACTCATTTTCTTTAGCTTTAAATTTGAGTTTCTTTTTACTAAATTTACCACGTAGAGCTTTGTCTCCAGTTCAGCCTGCCCCTTTCAGAAGTTCATCTCCTAATTCACTTCCAGCGAGGGTTGCCAGATTTAGCAAATGAAAGTGCAGAACACCCAGTTAAATTAGAATTTCCGATAAACAGTGAATAAGCTTTTAGGATAAATATGTCCTAAATGTTATCTGGGTCATACTTATAACTAAAAAATGATTCGTTGTTTATCTGAAGTTTAAATTGAATTGGTCATCCTGTATTTTATTTGGCATTCCTGCTTCCAGCCCTGTTGTGCTATTGTCTGTATATTTTTTTCATTGAAGTTCACATCTCCATTAGTGGATTTCTTCCATCCCTGCATTCCTCCCCACTTTTGGCCATTTCCTCCCTTTGTTGCTTTATCAGCTTAATGCAGTGCATGCTCTGGGTGCATCTGCCCCTCTCCTTGATCCCTCTGCTGTTACGATACGGCAGTATTTATGTTTGAAACTTTGAGGTTATTTTGAGACCTCCTTTACCCTTGTTCTCTGCATTTACTCAGTAACCAGTTCTGTCCATTATTTCTTCACTCTGTTTCTCCCTCCCCGCCTCCTCCTCTTTTTCTCCCCCTCACTGTTTCTTGTCTGCCCCTCTCGGTCCATTCTCTACTACCCTGCCCTCAATTCAGGTCCTTGCTCACCAGTGGTCCCTGCCCTTCTGCTTTTCCAGCTGTGTCTCTGCTCTAGCCTCTCGATACCCCCTGGTTCATCATTCTAAACTATTGCACCATTTTATTTCATCCAAGCTGAAAATCTTCTGTGATTTATGATTGTTTACATTGTGAGGTTTAAGCCCCTTATTGCAGGCTTCACATACAAGACTTACCAGAATTGGCTTCTGCCTATTTCTTTAGTTACATCATTAACTTATGCTAGTGTTTATCACCCTTTCAGATTCACTTGCTCTTTCATCGTAATATAATATTGAAAACCCCCTTCGAGATGTTTTAAATTATGTAATCATTTGGCATATAGATTAAAAGGAAGAATTATCTAAGTTTATATCATTGTATTAATAAATGTTACATTATAGAGTTTATTTCAATAAAAACTTAATATTATATATAATTTACTAAAAAAATTTAAGATGACACCTTGCATTATGTTTGGTTTTGTGACCAAACATATACGGAAATGTGCATTATTATTAAATTATGTGACAACAGTATTTCACAATCTGATGTTTAATTCTTACATTTTGCACCTAAAAATCAATCTTCTTTTCATTTTAAAAGGTTTTATTGCAGTATAGTTGATCTAAATTGTTGAACCTTTTTATAATTTCAAAACTTTCATACCTTTCATGGTACATTTCTAGGTGATGAGATAAGAAAATAGGTTTCAGGTTGCTATTTCCAAGCGTTTTCTACAATGGGTCTATTTCAGAATTAGATAGTCTTCATTCACAATAAATAAAAGCCAGATTGTATATGGTCCCCCCCTCTTTCCCCCTCCCCTCTGTCATGACTCTCCATTGGTTCTGTCGTAGAAACCCAAGGCTCAGGAGAATCCATCCCAGACAAGCCCCTTCCCACACTTCTCTTTATGAGTCTGGCTTGGTTACAAGATACTGTAGCAGCTTCTCATTGCGCAGTCTGAGAAAGGCTACAGCTAGCTCCTGTGATACTCTTTTCTCATTCTTTTCTCCTGGGTCATAATACATTGAATAAATAAAGAGTTCCTGGTCCCTGGTTTATGCCAATCAAAATGCAAATAGGAGTCTATTCATCCCGAACTGCAGTCTAGCTGAGCCTGTCTTCACAATTGGTACTGATTGGTATGATGTCATTAATCACAGTTAATATGTATCAGTAGAACTAAAGATGATTCAAATCATCAGATGGTTTCTGTACATGGAAGTGCTTAAGCTGGATCTCTTCCTTTGCCCTCCGGACATCCAGTCTTCCCTTTTCCACCTGGTCTCTGTCCTGGTTGTTGGGCCAGCTGGGTTCATCAGCCTGGTTCCTGCCCTCTGGTTCCTGGGTGGTGTCAGCGAATGGTGAGTCCCAGCAGAAGATCACCACCACCCCAAACCCTCCACAGCTCTCTCCCTGCAGGGTCACCTTGGATTGGCTGTTTTCTTCAGTCTGAAGATCTGTTACTTCTCAAGGCAGCCTGTTCTCTCCTTCTGGATGTCAGTAACCTCTCTTTCCCCTTGCACTTTCATCCCTTGGTACGATATCAAATCCACTACTACCAGCCCCAGGTCTCAGCACTGTCCCCTGTGGCTCCTCTGTATGTCCCATGGTGAATAAAGGCCCTCAATGAGTAGCACGTGGCATCTGTTTACTGTTGGGATCCTCATGGATACAGTGCTTTAACTAACCAATTGAATCCCTTCAACGATACTATGAAGTGAGTATAAATAGTATCCTGGTTCTAGGGGAAAGGAAAAGTGAAGCATAGAAACACTCAGTAATCTGAAAAGGTCACAGGGCTAGGATGTGATGGAGCCAGGACTCAAGCCTGGCTCCAGGCCACATAGTCTTACCCACCATGCTCTATCCAGGTATGACAGTCTGATAAAGGATTTCGCTGATGTTTAGGGAATATTCACAATAACAAAATATATTAACATTAATCATGTTGATGGCAGATAAGGTTGATCAACCAAATTATCACCAGTGCTCTCTCCTCACCTAGCACTTTCATCTGAATACTTCAAAAGACAGTGATTTTTTTTTTTCTGTTACCCAGGAAAGATTCAAAGAATGATATTCTTTGATGTTAGGAATAAAAAGTTCAAATTGTACTTATTATCCTCAGCCCTGTTTGAAGAAAAAAATTCTTTGCCAACAACGAAGCATTCTCTTTAAAATATGAACTCACAAAGGCTCAAATTTAGCTTCTTTCTTTTCTTAAGAGCCTGATATTAGGCATCAGTAT
The DNA here is from genome assembly GCA_004024745.2 of Catagonus wagneri. Classification (NCBI taxonomy): domain Eukaryota; kingdom Metazoa; phylum Chordata; class Mammalia; order Artiodactyla; family Tayassuidae; genus Catagonus; species Catagonus wagneri. The sequence goes on from PVHT021183524.1 coordinate 2,049,810, forward strand.
TCCTTTCTCACCATGACCCAGTTTTTGCATAATTTCTGTCCTGTCAGCTCGCTCCCAGAACTGACGCAGTCATCGTTTTGTCATCTGCTTTGTGTGTGAGGGGGTGTCTTCTGCCCCCCCCATTCTTCATTGTTCATTGTCCCCACATTCTGCGGTGGAACCTGTTGTGCTTTCCACCCTCCTGGCCTTGTGCTGTGGCGCCACTCTTGACTGCAGCTGCAGGATGTTGATTCTGGACTCTAGGTGCCCTCCGTTGCCACAGTATGCTGCTTCTGGATGACTTATTTGGCAGTTCACATTTTTTCCAACACAGCAGCTTCCTAAAATATAGCTTCATTTCTTCATGCTAAAAGACCGAAAATAAAGGAATAGCCCTCTCACAGTCCCTTTGGGATCCTTGGATCATTAAAACTTCATAGAATGATAGCCTATAATTTTTTTTTTTTTGGTGTGGTCTCAGGTATACACAAACTTTAAAACTGCAGTTGGCTTTTGGGAGTTCGAAGAAGAAAAACATACATTTATGATTCAGGTGTTCTTGTTAAAAATAGTACATTTGAATGAGCGGCTGTTTATAGTTTGGGTTTTGGGTGGTTGTTCTGTAGCGAAGGTCCTGTTCTTGACAAATGTGCTTCCCGGTCATTTTTCCTAACGTGGGCGGTTGGGTCATGGGAGAAGGCCAGAATTTCTTGGCAGTTCTCTGTTCTTATTGCCTGGAACCCCATACGATACTTCCATGGGCTTAAACTGCCAAGTTAGGGAATTTGACCAGAAAATTCAAGGCTGTGAGCACAAGCAATTGTTTATATTTTCTCAAACGATGTGCTTTAGTGTCATATTTATTAAGAATTAAGATTTATTCTGCAATAAACAGGAGTTTTAAGGCATAGAAAGCTGCTGATGAAAAGGTTTCAATTTTACCACATGATTGGTGTTAATACTTGTATCTTTTTGGTCAAATGCTTTTGTATGAGGAGAGTATAAAAGTGCATTTTCAAAGATTTGATCCAAAAAATGGGGAGATTCTAGTTGCACCTACTTTGGGAAGATTGCCAAAAAAGATAAAAATAAAAAAGATGAATGTGGTGGTATCTCCTCTTTAAGAAATTATCTTCTTATGTACATTTGAGGTCTAGACGGATCTGTTAAGCTGAACAACTTACCAAATACAATTTTCTCTATTTTCCTGGCAAAGACTTAAGAAGAAGATGTCATGTTGAGCTATTTTGTTGATTTTCATCAAAAGGCCCTTTCATTGGCCATCCAAATAAGGCATAATATTTAAATTCAGTGATGTTTCAAAAATCCAACCCTCATTATATCAGAACACAATTTTAAAAAACAATCATTAAATCCTGTTGAAACAAAAAATAAACCTATGCAGCAGCTTTTTGCATTCCATTCATTATAGACTTTGATATCTGTGTGTTTCGTTAGCAACAGAGGGTTTTTTTAATTTGTTTTTTGCTTAATGATTTGAGGATTGGAGGAAGGGGTAGCTGAGGAAGAGAGAAAAATGAAAAGACAAGCATGATTTGGTGACAAGATCCTAAAGTTATTTTTTTAAAAGTTGAGAGTTGTCCCCTTCCCATTTTCCATGGCATGGAAAGGTGCTTTTTTATACACGAAGATACATGTGACCGGAAAATTAAAGAAGACAAAACAGAACACAGCTCCTATGAAATATTTGATACTGTCAGTTTGTTGTAAACAGATAAATGAAGGGTTTTGTGCTTGTTTTTATTTTTAATTATATATTATTATGAAATGTAAAAGCAGTTTTGATATAAAGATCTTTCTTTCATTGTAATGGTAATTTTGTTCAAATCAGGTCATCAAATTTTGTTTTAATGGCTCAAATGTTATGATCTGTATAAATGTTATGTTATGTAAAAATGCCCTGTGTTATTTTTAAAAGTCATTTATCAAGAAATTTTCTGGTCCTTTCAGATAGAAATGTTTATACCCTCTCCCTGTAACCTTGATACTTGATCCATGGTCCTTACCATGCCGTCATTTTGCATATCTGTCTGTCTGTATCATGCACAATGAACATACTAAGGATAAGGGCTGTATTTTATTCATTTTTGTATTCCCCACTTATACTGCCCCTTGCCCTCCCCATCTTACCTAATAAAACAGTGCCTGGGGGGTAAAGGGTTTTAAGTACTTGTTTGTGGAATGGTAGTGCCTGTTTCTGTAGTTATCTTAATCTCTTGCTTATACCATCCACCACTTCCAATCCTGCCCTGTAAACAAAACTGCTTGCTTTTTTTTGTGTGTGTGTGACTGCACCTGCAGCATATGGAAGTTCCTGGGCTAGGGGTCAAATCAGAATCTGTGACCTACACTGCAGTTTACAGCAACACTAGGTACTTAACCCACTGAATGAGGCCAGGGATTGAACTTGCGACCTCACGGACACTATGTTGGATTCTTAACCCACCGAGCCCAACAGGAACTCCAAAAGCTGCTTGCTTAATGGCCAGTTAGTTCTAGTCTTTTTCAGGCTGTCGAAGTGGAGAGGGGGGTGTTTGGCTCATCCCCAGCCTGTTACATTCCATTCTCCCACTTCTAGTTCTTACTGTTGAGATCATCATTGATAAGCCCATCTTGCCTTCTTCTACCAGGAAGCACAATCTACCCACTAAAAAAGCCTGACCCATTTCCTTTCTACAGTTTTATATATGCTTCAGTGGGTTTTGTGTTGATGCTGTCTTATTTGTCTTTCTCCCCACAGTTATTTGTCTGATCAGAAGTCATCTGAAGGCCAATCAAAACCCTTCAGTGTGCACTCACTGAAAGTGCCAGGGTAGATATGTGGTAATGGCAAGTACTAAGATGCCATGCATGTGCTCAAGGAACTGATAGTTTGCTTGGGGTATTAAAACTAACTATTTGAGAATTCCCGTTGTGGCTCAGCAGGTTACGAACCTGACTAGTCTTCCTGAGGATGTGGGTTGGATCCGTGGCCTTACTCAGTGGAAGAATCTGGCATTGCTGTGAGTTGTGCTGTAGGTCACAGACATGGCTCAGATCCCACGTTGCTGTGGCTGTGATGTAGGCCGCCGGCTACAGCTCCGATTCGACCCCTGGCCTGGGAACTTCCATATACTGCGGGTACAGCCCTAAAAAAAAAAACCAGAACTAACTGTATTTGCTTTATTTGACTTTTTAGGGCTGCACCCGGGGCATATGGAAGTTCCCAGGCTAAGGGTTGATTCAGAGCCGCAGACGCTGGCCTACACCACAGCCACAGCAACTCCAGATATGAGCCGCATCTGCGACCTACACCATAGCTCATGGCAATGCCAGATCCTTAGCCTACTGAGCAAGGCCAGGGATTGAACTCACACCCTCATGGATGCTAGATGGGTTCGTTAACTGCTGAGCCACAACAGGAACTCCTGTATTTGCTTATTTGAGATGCCCAACTTGACTGATATATCATTACGTTACTGGTAGCTCTCATGTAAGCAAAGAAACCCTGCCATGTGATATCTGTTCACTGATTATAAGACTGATCTCAAGTTCAGAAACATGGACATTCTAGGGAGATGCAGTGTCATGTGCAAAGGTCTAAGGGAATTTAAAAAAAAGCCATGGGATTGGAAGCTCATAATTAACAGATGATTCTTCTGTTAATTTTTTCCTCCATTCTTCTTGCCCCTTCCCCACAATTGCCCTCCCCAGCCTCCCCATCCGGGAGGTAAGATCAGCATTAGATAATACCTCCCTAATGCTTCCCTTAAAAATGGTAGAAGCTAAGCAAATTAATTGGACTCTAAAAGGGGACACTGAGATATCATAAATTTGCAAATGTAAATTCATACATCAGTACACACAGCACTGTTTTCCACACAAGTAGTTACTCTGTGAACCAATTAAATGATGGCTCCCTTTTGTCTTTATCTGTTTTTATAACAGTAGAACTATAATTGCATATACAGGCTGATGTTTGGACCAAGTCTGTATATAAATATGTTAGTTATAAATTTAGCCCATGGTATTATTTCAACATGTGCTCTCGTTTATTTTTCCTTATAGAATGCCTCTGTCATTTGTTTTTTGAACATCAGTACACAAATTCTTTCTCTTTTCCCCGTGGTGAATATCCGGGAGGAAATATTGCTGCCTGGCAGAGGGTACTGGGGCCTTGTATGATTTATTTCTTCTAATTTTACTCCATTGTAAAGACTCCAAAATGTTAGATTGTAGAGACTCCAAGATGTTATTGAAACTTGAATAGTTTTAAGTTAATTCTTTTGGAATCTAGCCTTTTGCTCATCCTTCAAACTGAACAGGGCCCTGACGTGTTTGAGGTTTAGGAAAAATTGGCTCCAGTTGATGAGGGGGGTCTAATATAGAACTTTGTTGCCGAGTGAAATTCAGTGGTTTTGGCTCTTGGGAATTTGTGCAAAATTGTTGGTTCGTTTGATTCGGTTCCCTTTGGGCTACACCCATGAAGTTTTCTTTGGGTTTAGCTTGGTGATCCCCACCCCACCCCAAACTCAAAGTGGAACACAGTGGGAATGCTGAGGTTTATACCTCAAGCTGTAAGTCATCCTAGAGCTTTACCCAGTTTTGAAGAAAAGGGGGAAAAAACCTGGATTTTAAACCTTTGAGTGAAATATTTATTGAAACTAGACTAAACAATCCCGGAGTTAGTTAGGAACTTAGAGGTCATTTGACCAGACTCTCTACCTGATGCATGATTCCAACATTTCAGATTGTTTAAAGTCTTAGAATAGCTAATTAGCTTCTATGCAGGATTCTGTGTTTGTCCTTTGGTTCAAGCTTGTTGACTTTGTGGTTGAAGTTTGCTATATCTGTAGAATTTTTTTTTTTTCTTTTTGATCTATCAAGAACCAATAGAGTTATGTAAAAACTTATGTATATATATAATAGAAGAATTACAGTTCTTGTAATTCTGCCCATTTATTTCTCGTATACCTGTATACCTGAAGGTTGTGTTATTCATTTAGAATATCTTCATCTTCCCGAGAATCTTTCTCTTAATCCTATGTATGCAATGACTGATTTTATGTCTAACAATTCTTTCTATCTTAAAGTCTATTAAAAAAAAAAGCTAATGTAGACACATATCTAAAGCCCACAGTATATGTACAGAATATTATATAAAGCACCAAAGGGTCTAAGCCAGTATGCAGTAATCAAATACATTGACCTAATCACAATATAATGTGTAAATGTCCATCCCAAGTAGGATATATAAGAATGTAATTTCCATCTTTTAATTTTTTATTATTTTTGTTGAAATGTAGTTGACTTACAAATTTTTCCACCCTTTTAATTTCAAACTTTCCATGTTCTTAGTTGTGTCTTTTTATAAATGTTGTATGAATAAGTTTTACTTTTTTATACAAGTTTTAGTCAGTTTAGTGATACTAATACTTGCAACTGCTTCTTTCATGTTTACATTCTGTTTATCCCTTTTCTGTGCCTATTTTGTTTTCCCCCTTATCCTACCTTCTGTCTTGTTGACCAACTATTTCCTATTTGTTCGCTTCTTATCTGGAAGTTTTATCTTTCTTTTCTTTTAGTAGTTATCACTAACTCCTTAACTTCATAAAGTCTCAAATTAATATTGAGACAATAATCTTCTTATCTATATAATTGTTTAGTCATATTTCTCTCATTTTATCTTATTATTAAATGTTTTAAGTCCACCTTGTCTTTATATGACTCAAATTAATCATTACTGTTACTTTATAAAAGAAACCAGTGGATATTTAGATTTTACTCATATTTTCCCAGTTTCTTTGCTCAGGATGGCTTTTTTCCTCTTCTTTCTGGTTTTAATTTCCTTGTCCCTGAAGTACGTCCTTTGGTAGCTCCTTAAGAGAGGGTCTCAATGCTTAATTCTGTCAGCTTTTATTTCATTTGATTCCTATATTAGCTGAATTTGGAATTCTTAGTTGACAGGTTTCCTTGGTACTTTGAAGATATCATTCCATCACCTTTTAACTTTTGCTTTTGAGACGTCTGCTTTAGTCTAATTCTTTCTGTTTTTTTTTTTTCTTTCAGGCAATGTCTTTTCGTGCATTGTTTTTAAGAGTTTTACTTTGTTTATGTGTTCCGTGGCTTCAAAATGATGTGTCTCCATGTGGATATTTTTATATTTCCTACTTAGGACTCAGGCTTCCCAAATCTTAGGATTCACGTCTGTCATCAATTTTGGAAAATTCTTAACTATTCTTTCTTTGACTAGTTTCTCTCCTCTACTCTCCTTAGTGTCTACTTTAGTAACTCATATTCAACATTCATTTTCCTTTGCATTCACTGCTACTTTTAGGTTAAAAATATGTATTTTCTATCTTTGTATTGTTCTTTGTTGCATTTTGGGTAATTTCCTTAGATAATCTTTCCTAGTTAATGATGTCTCTCCTCACATCTAATTTGTTTAACACTTATATTGAGCTTTTAAATTTTCCATGATTATATCCTCATTTTTAGAAGTTCTGTGTGGTAATTTTTCTTCCATCTGTCCTTCCTTTTCACAGTATCTTGCTATTTTATCATATTTTATTACTTATTTTAATTACTTTAACACATTTATTGAAGAGTCTTTATATCTTTTTTTTTTTTTTTTTTTTGTCTTTTTAGGGCCGTACCCACAGCATATGGAGGTTCCCAGGCTAGGGATCAAATCAGAGCCATAGCTGCCTGCCTACACCACAGCCACAGCAGCACCAGATCTGAGCCATGTTTGTGACCTACACCACAGCTCATGGCAACGCTGGATCCTTAACCTGCTGAGCAAAGCTAGGGATCGAACCTGCAACCTCATGGTTCCTAGTCGGATTCCTTTCCACTGTGCCACAACGGGAACTCCTGAAGAGTCTTTATCTCTAAACCTCTTGTAGGTCTGAACCTGCTGTTACCCCCACTGACTATTTTCTGTAGTTTGTGACCTTGTGGGTTTTTTGGTTTGGGATTATGAGCTCATCTTCACTGGAGCTTGGTCTGTCAGAATCCTATTCTATAGCATTAAGGGCATATTTCTATAACTAGATTTATTTTTGCATCTCCCAGCTGCTCCAGGGCTGTCATCAGCTTGAAACTACCTTTTATATTAATTTCAGCAATTGAGATTTGCAGAGCAGTTGGGTAGTGCACATTTTTACCTCAGTTATGCACGTGGGTAGGTCAGTGGTTACAAATACAGAAAGAAGACTTCTTTTCCTTCCCATAGTTCAGGCAGAGACAGACTTTTCCTTGCCATTTCCTATGCTGATAGGTGCACATGAGATTTTTTTTCTTGTTCATCACCTTTTTTTTTTTTTTTGCTTTTTAGGGCCACACCCGCGGCATGAAGAGTTTCCCAGGCTAGGGGTCTAATGAGAGCTACAGAGCTACAGCTGCTAGCCATAGCAACATCAGATCTGAACTGCGTCTGCAACCTACACATCACTTTACTGATGGCCCCAGGTTTTCAAATACCCCGTTCTTATTGGCCTAAGCCCTGGTTACTGATATCAGTGTTCTTTTCCTAGCCCTGTACTCCTAGGTTGTCCTAGCTCATACATTCTTTACATTATTTTTCATTTACTCCTTTGGTTTTGGTCCCTAGATATTTTCTTTACATTTGTGGGACAAATTCAGCTGTCTGCTTAAAAAGGTGTGTGTGTGTGTGTATATATATATATATATATATATGTATGTATACATTATATTTTATCCAGAATTTCTAAGTAGATTTTAGAAGGATAGATTTCAAGTTTCCTGGTCAGCCTGATGGGGAGAATTAGAAGTCACAGTCGTTGTACATTTCCTAATCCTATACTTAAGCAATTGGCTTATTTGTTATTATTACAGAGCTACGGGACATTTTATTGATCTCTTTTACTTTTTTTTATTGTTGTTGTCATTAAATTTGATCCCTCATTCTAGATTTTTTTAAAAAATCATGACTCAGTTATCTGCGATGTTAGTTTCACCTCCCAGACCCCAATCATTTGTATTTTTGTTATGCAAGCCATCTTGATATTCCATAAGCTTTTGGCAAAAATATTAAACCGGAGCAGTTTATGTACACAGCCCAGGGATATGCCACTAAAGAGCCCTCTGTCAGTGGACATTGATTGGAACTCTGACATTACTTACAAGTGTGTCCAACTCTCTTATTCTTTCAGCTTACATTTCAGTATTTGGCTCACAAGACTTAATGAACTTGCTTAAGTCAGTCTAATTCATTTCTGCCAATATTTCTAAGTTGTGTGTACCAAAGATATAAAGAAGAATAAGCCACAGCTCCCCCCTTCATGACACTCATAGTCTGGTAGAGGAGAAACTCAAGTAAGCGAAGAGGCTTACCATGCGATAACCTCTTCCTATCTTTTGCTCAGGGTCAGCTTCTATCTGACTGATCTGCAGTTTATGGCATCCACCCCTTTTCCTTTTTTAGGCTATGTCATAGGCATTATCAGTCAAGATTATACTATTGATTTGTAGGAAAAATTTCACAAGTTTAGCTTCTGTGTCTCTCTGTAATCTTTTTGAATAGAATCATTTTGGTATGTTGTACTCATAAATTTTAGAGCCTTTTACATCAATAAAGAATACTAAAAATATTGTACTTAATGCTAAATTACTTTCAGATTTTCTTTTGTTTTTATTCCTAGTTTAACTCTTCCCCTCTTGGTTAATTTTTTTTCTCAAAATTCATCTCCAAACTTCCTTTTTCCCAGAAAGGGAGTACGATATAGACATTAAATTGACATTAAATTGATTTTTTTTTTGTCTGGCCCCGTGTGTTGACTTTTTCACCCAAGGTTTCCTACTTGGTCCAAAACTTCACCTTGTTTTTTTGTTGGTGGTCTTTGAAAATTTGTCAGGTAAATTAATATTGTAACCACATTTTCAGTGAAAGAATTTAATTTAGTTAATAAGTATGTTCTTATCTGGACTAGAAATCTTGAATTTGATGACTCTTTATTTATTAATCAAGAAGCCCTGTCAATATTTCTCCTTCAAAGCATTTTGTATCTGCTCCAGTACTGTATTTGCACATTTAGTGCCCCCACCCACACCCTTACTCCTCCTGGCTGAGAGTTAACATTTGGATAACTTCCTAAATGTCTTTCATATCTCCCAACTTTAATCGTAGTCCTGTGTTTTTCATATTGCAATTCAGACCTAATAGGTTGTAAAATCAATTTATTTTTAGTGATCAGAAGTTTTAATGATATAAAATGAAAGAGAGAGGCAATATTAGAGTTCCTGGCAATGATAAGGATGTTGTTCAGTGAAACTTTTGTTTTGGTTACACGTATTCATGCCAGCTGTTAACTTACTGCCTGTAATAGAAGATGATGATTGTGTGGGTGTTTCTCATTTGGAGGAATATCTGCCTAGCATTTGAACCTTGTTCCTATGTTTAGAGAACTATGTAAGATATAAGGATTGGTGGGAGGTAGGGTCTGCTTTGCATTACAGAACCTTAAAAAAGCTCCAGTCTTGCTTTCCGAGCATCGCTTGCAGCTAGGGTGCTGGCTCGTGACCTAGGATTCTGAATCAGATGTCTGGGATGTTGAGTTAGGACTGACAGAAGCAGAGAAAGTGAGTACCTGGTGGTGGCAGTGGACTTGACAGTTGGCTTTCTAGGCAGCAGGGGCCGACAGCCTAAGGTGTGGCATCCAGTGGAAGCAATGGGGTCCTCATCAGAATGGTTATGGGCCAATTTGCAAATGTTTCTGGCCATCCAGCCTCCTTTGCTGTTGCCTGTTTTCTGAGTCTGATACTCTTAAATTTCCTGGAGATTTTATGAACTACTCTGTTTCCATTTTAACAGTCTCTTTTCTACTTGCTATGGACTGAACTGTGCACCCCCACCCCTAATTCATATGTTGAAGCTCTAACACCCCATGTGGCTGAGTTTGAGGATGGGGTCTTTAAGAGGTAATTAAGGTTAAATGAGGTAGTAAGAGTCAGGCCCTACTTGGACAGGACCATGGCCTTTAGAAGAAGAAGAAGAGAGAGATCTCTCAGCCGCGTGAGGAGCACAGGGGAAGGCAGAGAGCTGCAAGCCAGGAAGAGGGCTCTCATCCTGCTGGACCTGGATCTTGGACTTTCCAGAACTGTGAGAAATAAATATCTGTTGTTTAAGCCACCCAGTCTGTGGTATTTTGTTACGGCAGCTGAGCTGACAGGGACAGATCGTGATACAGAGAAACGGGGAGCAGCACACTGTCACACAGAGAGGGAAGCACAACTCTGGGGACTTCTCAGTGTCACTTTGGAGTGGAGACTTTCTCACCTACCTGAGCAGAGGCCTGGGCTAGCTTTCCCATTAAAGGGCCCTTTCTTGATGACTTTCAAGAGAGTGGGCCTTCTGCTTTCACTTCCTCCTGCCTGGGCTACTCGAAGGGGGTTTTAAAGGAAGAGAAGCGAACATGTAGTTTGCCATCACTGGAAACATGTCCACGTGTCTAAGTGCTCTGGGTACCAGGAGCCCGCCCTGCAGTGCCTGCCACCTCTGCCCTGGCCTGGCTGCCGGCTATGACTGAGGGCTCCGCGTGCATCACCAAAGGGCCAGCACACCACTGGAAACGTCAACTCTAGTTCTGGGGACCGTACCTCTTAACCCCTCATTTGAGGTACAAAGCCTAAGCACCTCGCGTGACCGAGATCAGTCAAGCTACAGAGAAAAACGCGAGAGTTTATTATTACAATTAAAGTTTTGAAAGGAGCTGGCTATGAATGAACAGTAACATTTTCAAAGGAAAATAAACTGAGAATGGACCTGTGTGAGATGTGGAAAATATTTTAAAGCAAAGGAAATGATTCACCGCCTCAAGGACGCGGCATGCAGATGAATTATGCGGGTCAGATTTTAGCGTCTGTGGAGAGCTTCTATGTCTTGGATAAATCCACATGTGCGCCTGCGTAACGCTCACGGAGGGTGTTTGACATTAGTATTCAGAAAGAAAGGAACCCCTTTGAATGATTTAGCCATTTCCTCTAAGAATCTAAGTGGTAGTAGGGGGATAGGGTGCCTTGTGGAATAGAGCTTTGTTTACATAATGGATGCTTTGTAAAGTAATTAAAAAGTGACCTTTGAAATACTTTGCTTTGTTTGTTTTGTTAGATTTTTCTCATTATTTCCCCCATGTGTTTTTTTTTTCAACTTCTCATAACTTCTAAATGAATGCTTTAAGAGAATATATTTTATCCTTTATTTCATGAATCAAGTATACTGGTATTAAGTAAAAATAAATAAATAACTTCGAAATGTAAAAATTCAAGTTACGCTCTAGCCATTACCCAAAATAAGGATTTTTATGGTATAGTCAAAGCGCTCAGTATTTAATCTTAGGAATAAATATTTCAGTGATCTTTATAATGTTAGGTGTTTTTCCATATAAATTTCATACTTAGTAGACTCTACCTTTCATTACTGAAAAGAGGCCAAAATAGTATATTCACAGAATCGTTTTACTGCATTGAAATTAACATTAAATATGTTACGTAAAATTATAATGGAGAAAGGTTTGAATTACATCTGTGTTTCTCATTTAAGAGAGTCACAGAGTAATTAATTTAATTGGGAGGACCTTATGAGCAGAAAAGAAGCAAGCAGGGTAAGTTACCATGAGATGCCCCGGAGTTCTGGGTGCAGAAGGCCTGAGGAGTGATGAAATTTGGCCAAAAGTGAAATGGCCATTATGTGACATAATGAGCCTCTCATCATAGAAAGTAATCAAGCAAAATCTGATGACCTTATGTCGGGATCCTGGCATGTACTGTGCCTCTGCATCTTCTGGGGACATGTTCAGTAAGGAGAGACTTCTGAGGGCTCTTTGGATTCTAGGACAAAAGTTTCTAAGCAGTTTTTAGTTCGTCCTGATTGGGTACTTTGTGTCAGATGAGTCAGTGTTTGAACTCATGCTATGATCACTCTTCTTTAGAAAAAGAAAGAAATTGCCCTTAGTTATTTAAGATACACTTGAATACTTAGCTTTTCTAATTTTCTAAGCCTGAAATAAATCACATAGGGGACAAAGGATTTATTCAGGTTTTGAAAGGCATGCAAGAAGGTCTTTCTAACTTGCTATGCTCACAACTTTAACTCAGGCTAGAGAAGAGAAAAACAAAGTTTTAGCTAATTTTCCCCCCTCTAGTTCCCCTGTGCTGGTAATTGACTGTTGCTCACAGCCAGCTCATGTTCCTTCTTTCCATATTTAAATCACTTCCAAACATGTTTCACATACTTTTGTGTAAAGTCAATGGTTGTGAAAAACACCATGTATTCTGGGGCCAGAGGACCCCGATTTACCCAGAAATTTTTGGAGAGGACCTGTAAAGACAGCTCCGTCCACAGGCAGCCATCTGTCAGTGAGATGTTCAGGGGGGAAAAGGAAGCTTAATAGTCTTCAGTCTCAGAATCAAGGCTGCCATCATGTGGGGAAATTAGAGGTAATTGTCGTGCCATCGTCTCAGGCTGAGTGATATTTCCTGAGACAGTGCTTCCCAGGACACCCAATGTCCCATCTCTTCTTCCTCCACCCTCAAAAGGCCAAGCTTGCCTCCCTGATCTCTTCCTCGTCCCAGCAATCCTATAAAATCCTTTCATTCTCTGTCTCCTTCACCTGCTTTATTTATTTATTTTCTTCATGGCAGTTATCAGCACGTGAAATTGTAAAAGCATCTATTTTATTTTTAAAGTGGTGTTAGTTCTGATCCTAACCATTTCCCTTGAGTGTTAAGTCCCACGTGGACAGTGAGCCCAGGTGTTCCGGTCACGGCTCTCTCCCTGGCTCGTGGTGTGGGCCCCGGCACATCAGGTACTAGGAGTAAATCCTTCAGCATTTTTATTGGATCATTTGTCTGCTCGCGTGTCTAGTAGAGTTGGCTGAATTGATTTAGATTTCTACACTTTCTCATCTGATGTGATTCCTCGCCCCCCCCGGCCCATCCTCTCTTCTGCTGTCGATATTCTCCTCAGTCTACACCTTTAAGAAAAGCCAAATCTCACAGCTTAAAAAACAAATAAATAAGAGGCAGTTGCTTCCCCAGACTTGGCTCTGTGTTTTTGTTTCTACTCCTATAATTACTCCCTTTCCCAGCTCAGGTCTTCGAAGTGACCGTCTATTCTGGCTGCCTTGGCCTCACTCTCTCCAAAATCCCCTGCAGCTTGGTTTGTGCAATATTTATATTTCATAAGCTCCTCTCTTCAACAGACATTTTTCCTGGAGCTTCTTGTCAAATTGAGAGGTGCCCCATGGTGCTCCTTCAGACCTTTGCCACAGACCCAGCACCTTGCAGCCGGCTGTGCTGCTGCTTTGGTTTCAGTAGCACGTGAGCATCTTCCTGAAGGAGCCCTGAGGCTGGCTAGTTTTATTTCTGACTCTGCAAAGTACTGCCAGCTCTCTACTTCTTTCTTTGTATAATCCATCTACAGTCACCAGCCAAGGAACTAACCCTTATACTCCCATGCTTACAGTTCTTGTTATCTGCAGGGTCCCTTGGCAATCTTGCTCCAAAATTTGAATTTCCTTAAATTTGCAAATACTCTAGAACACAGATTTTTCCATTAGTGTTGGTGTGACTGGTCACACAAATTTGATCTTTAGACTGATACGAGGTTAAATTTGGAGGAACTGTTCCAAATGGATTCCCAGTTCAAAGCCCTACATGCATGTCTTCATTTGACAAGTATTTTTGACTACTTGCTATGTACATTGTTTTAAGCTCTGAGGACATCAGGGTAAATATGGCAGAGAAGTTCTCCTACTTTGTTGGTGCTTACTTTCAGTGTGAGTATTTTATTGTCCAAGGGGAATTTTTAAAGGGACTTCTTACAACTAATTCGTTTTTAAGTTAATTTTGCTCTATTAAAGCTGTGCAGTCAGAAACTTACTTCAACCCACAAATCTTATGATTCCATTTTAAAATCTAATCATTTTTATGTAACAACAAGAACAATCGCATTTATTACTTCATTAATATTTGGTTAATTCAAGATTAAGAGTTGAAAGTTCTCTCAACAATTAGTACTGATTTCAATTTAGGTAATTCGGTTGCCTTAAACATCTTAAGCCTCATCTACTCATTTAATATACCCGATTTTTCAAGTACCTCAACTGCCTGGTAAGGCAGACTTAGCAACCTAACAAAGAGATCATTCTAAGAACATAAGCAACTTAATAACAATCAGGAATTCCCTTCGCGGCTAAGTGGTTTATGAATCCGACTAGGAACCATGAGATTGCGGGTTCGATCCCTGGCCTTGCTCAGTGGGTTAACGATCCGGTGTTGCCATGAGCTGTGGTATAGGTTGCAGACGTGGCTTGAATCTGGCGTTGCTGTGGCTCTGGCATAGGCTGGTGGCTACAGCTCCAATTGGACCCCTAGCCTGGGAACCTCCATATGCCATGAGTACAACCCTAGGAAAAAGCTAAAAGACAAAAAAAAAATAATAATAATAATAGCAATCAAATGTATATATGTCGTAAATCAACCTCTCAAACATTTCTATACTGTTTCCAAAATTAAATCAAATGTTCTTACACCTTCTGATTTAGTATCAGAAACCTGAAATCAATTATATGTTTCAAATTGAAATCATAATCTTTTAAGTATCCAAACTCTTTAAATAAACATACCTAGAATAGCCCAGTGATATGAAAATTGCTCTTAAACATATTCCATAAAAAGTATTAAGAGTATGGGTTTGATTTACTTTGTTATCTCTATTCTTATTTGTTTAAACTTTCCGAGGGTGGCAGAGTCATCAGCACAATTAAGGCAAGTTATTGTACTGTATTTGGTTGGCTGAAGTTACTAGGTTGAAAATCGAAATATCTCTATGCTGAATTATTGCTCAGAGATTGGCCTGATTTCTGTTTTTCAAAGCTGGCTCCTGGTTGCTGGGTGGTGAAGGACAGGGATGTCAGAGGATATCAATCTGATCTTTTTAACTCTTCATCAGCTTCTTTGTGGGAAGGGACTTTGGTTCTCTTAGATTACTCTTTTTTTTAGTGTTTTTTTAAATTTTATTATAGTTAATACTGTTGTGCTAATTTCTGCTGTACAGCATAGTGACTGAGACATATATATATATATAATTTTTCTCATTCTGCCTTCCATCATGGTCTGTCCCAGGAGACTGGATATAGTTCCCTGTGCTGTACAGTAGGACCTAATTGCTTCTCCATTCTAAATGTAACAGTTTGTATCTGCCAAGGGTCCCAAAACTCTGTTGCCTCTTGGACCCTTCTCCTCTGTTTTTGCCCACAGCATATGTCCTTGATTCTCATTTTCTCCCAGTTCTACTACTGGGGGTAAGATGCTATGCTTCAGATTCTAAGAGTGGAAGAAAATCAGGCTCTAGGAAGAAAATGAGATCGGGATTGGACTTAACCAAGAAAAAAAAAAGAAAGAAGATGTTCTTGATCCACAGGCATAGACAAAAATCTAGAGATATAAATAGCATATGCTAACCTGGGTTATCTTTGTGGGATAAGGTTAGGCAGGATTTTGAATTTCTACTCTAGTTTTTGTGGGAATCACTGCAAGATGCTGTCAGGAGACAGGGCATGAAAAGGAAGCCATCATTGGCCTTAGAAATCTTGATGTAATCGTGGAATCATTTGTAATGGCTTTGTGGACCAGAATAATTGTATTTTAACTTTCTATTTATTTGGAAAGAACATGGAAGCCTCTGGATCATATTAGTCTACTTAGTTTTATTATCTCACAGTAACAGTTAGCATTTTGAAGTTACTGCGAAGTTCTTTTACGAGGGGCCCAGTGTTGAGTATATTTAGACTAATGTCACTGCTATCACTGAGGAGAATAAACTGAATATCAGGGCTCCTCAGCTCAGTGGAATCTGGATCTGTAAAGTCTGTTTTAGATGACCTAGAGGGGAAAAAGTGTAAGATTTTGGCTGTTGAAGCAAAAGCTTCATTGACAAAATTGTGTGAGCATCTCTTTTATCTGAGCTCAGCAGCCTCCCCTCAAGAGCCCCCAAGGAGACCCTGGCAGCACGCCTAGGCCTCCTCTGCACTCACAGGTGGCTCCTCACACAGTCTCCTGATCCAGTGTGATGATACCCCCTTCCCCAAGTGATTAAGCAAGACCCTGTGGGCAGGACTCCCCCCAGGTGTAGGCTAGGTTGTACGCTCCATATGTGTAGGGACAACACGTGGATTTTCCCCATTTGTATTATATTGTACCTAAAGCAGTGCTGTGGAATAAGGGGAGTCATAATTCTTTGTTGTAATGAATGTGTGAAGAAATGGGTGAATGACGGGATAAATAATAGGCTTTCAACAAATTTTTTGATTGGCAATTTTGATGAAACATTTATTCTACTTACATGAATCTGTGGGTAAATATGATATGGCTAGGTTGGCCAGTTTTCAGCATGGCTAATTGAAGTCATTTCTTTGAGGCCAAGTAAATTGTACAAAAGACAACTTTGCTGACTCATATCATTGCATAATTGAGCTGATCAGCCCTCACTTGATCAACCGTGAATATGGTGAAAAAGCCAGTTTGACTGCTGTCCGACCAGGGCCCCGGTCTTTCTCTGTAATCCGCTCCTTTGCTGGCCTTAGACTTGTGGCCACATTGAAGGAAAGAAACCCAGATTAATGAGATGATATTTCAAATACTAAAACAAAATAGGACATATATTTTCTGTATGCAACACTTTCTTGGCCCGATATTCTTAAGTAACTGCTGGGAAATTGCTATAAAACACACAGAATATTGGTCCTATTGTGTGAGCTTTTATGGTACAGTATAACCTTCAGGTTAGGGGACCACATGTTAGAGTCACATTGGGGTCAGTTTTCCGGTTTAAATTTCAGCACAAAGGATTTACTAGAGGTACTGGGAAGGTTTCATGACAGAGCTATTTAATACTAGAATGAGTTATTGGGAGAAATCGTGGATTCTCTTGGCAGGCTCCAAATAGAGTTCAGTTTCTCCTCTGTTGGGGATAGTTGAGGTGGACCTACCCGAGGGCAGAAGCACACATAGGACTGGTCCTTCTAACCCAGTTTCTGCAATTCATTATAACCCAAAAAGAAGCCCTGGAACCTACATGACTCAGTAGTTCTTTTTTGCATATTCAGATAAGAACCACACACCGTTTTGGACTTCCATGCTCCAGCTTGGCTGACTGCCTTCTGCATGAAGACATTCATTACTGAGTTTTGTTTTCATTCACTCTAAACTTTTCCCCTTGGGTGGAAATATGTGTGCTTAGCCTCAGCTCATAGGGAAATTATGTAATGTATAACTCTGAACTTAAATAGTAGTAGTAGAACAAAATAAGTTTTTTTTTTCTCATTGTGAAACAAATTATGTACTCCAAGAGAGGTGGGTGCTTATTTCCAAGCTGACAGAATTCTTTCTAAAATTTCTGCACCAAAAGAGTTTAGGGAAAAAGTAAAATAGTAAGTAGGACTGAAAAGAAGCTGTAAGATGGTTAGGTATAATTATTTTGCTCTTTCAACCATTACAGAATTTTCAAGATACCTAATAAATTGTGAACCTTATTTTAGAAATAGTCGTTTTCCATATTTTTTTAAAATTTTTGAGCTAAGAATATACTGAAAATGCATTGCAGTTTCTAAAAAGGCAGTGTAGAGATGTTTTTAATGCAGTGTGAATATTCAACTTTAAACCACCTAAATATTGAAATGACGTAGGCTCTGTTCCAGCCTCCCTCTGTGTGTATCCATTATGCATATGGAAAATAGATCAGATTAGTGTGTAGTTCTTTTAAAATAAAAATAGATATGCTAACCAAGATGAACATTTGGGTTGTTTATGTATGTGTTCTTTTTGCATTCCAGCTCAACTTAACATTTTAGTATCTAAACTTAGCACATATATAGAGCACATAGAGCGTTAGTTAAGTTGCTCTGAAGGCCATAACTTCCCAGTTTCCTTTATGTTTAAACTTGAAACCTTAATGTTGTATTAATGGGGTTTTGTGTTTTATATGTACATGCACAAATCGGCTAGACGGATGGTAAAAATGCCAAAGTGGAACTAAAATAAGTAGTAATATAACTAAAAGCATTCTATAAATGTGATTATAGGGCTTAGACATTTTATGGAGATGGCTTTTTTGGTTTTTGACAAAGCTGGCATAGCTGATTGGTCTTTGATTTATGAGAAGAATGTTCACATGTGCCAAAGAGCATCCTTCAAGTCTTGTTTGGGTACAGGTTGTCTTCGCTTTACAGACTGCTAAACGCCTGTGTGGAAAGCAAGTATTTGTATACTTAAACACTTACTACCATCCAATTCCTTTATCCTTTTAGAGGTGAAATTTTAAAAATATATTGGTGTTAAGACAAAATAATCTTAAACACTTTAAATCAAGAGAGAATTGGTTTGTGGTATTACACAACTCTAAAAAGTTTGCCAGAGAACTAATTATGTAATTGTGTTCACTCTACTTGTTAAAATGCAGGGCAATGTTAATTCCAATCTCTCCCTGGAGATTGAGTTGTTTGGTCATGCTGCCGATGCTACAGCATAGACGTAATGAGCAGAATTCTACATGGCTCTAAGCTGCCTAAGAATAGAGACAGTGATTGATTCATCTAACGCTCCTCCCTTCCTTCCATCCTTCTTCTCTCTTACTTCTCTTCCTTCAGTCTAGGGATTATGTTGAATTCTTAAAGACTTCTAGTTACCCTGCCCTAGGAGATCCTGGATTGATTAAGATAGCATTTCTGTCCACAAGGAGAACGTGTTCTTATGGGTCAAATAGACAAGGAAATAAGTTACTTATTGATTCACTGGGAGTGAAGTGTAATGAGTGGAAAAGGGACACGGATAAAGAAAAGAGCCTCAGTCCTTTCTCTTGATGGTGGGATGGCGAGGGTGATCGTGGAGAGGTAGTTAGAAAGAACTATGAAGGGCAGAGAGTAATTGAATTGTCTGAGACCTGGAGTTGTAGGTGTTATACCAGCAAATACATATGAGGGAGGAAAGAAGAAATTTGATTGGAGCAGAGGGTTGGAGGGTAAGGTTTGTTTGTGGGTGGTGGGGTTCTACACAAACAACTTAAATTCAAGTATGGATGAATATGTAGGAAACCTATTGGGAACTGTAGACAGGTCAAGTGGCTAGAGAGGAGATAATGTGGAGGTTATGGGGACTGATGCATGGAAAGTATGCCAGGTTATGAAAAGCCTCATATGGTCTACAGAAAAAAACTGGGTCTTATCCTAAAAGCAGTCAGAAACTACCAAATGCTTTAACTCAGAGTGGAGACTCGGTTATAGGTGTTATAGAAAAAACATTCTGGTGGCCTTATGGAGAGAAGATGAATTGCAGGGACCCCAGACTATTTAGGATGTACTGTTGTCACGCAGGGTTCTTAGAGGCAAAGGCAGTCTAGGGTCCAGGCAGATAGCACAAGAAAGCAAAATGGGCCAAGTTCAGAAACTGGAGAACTTGACTTAGGCACTAAGTAAATACAAGGAGCAGTCACCACTTGGCTCCAGTCAGTTGTTGCCCTTTGGGAAAGCAAAGGCGCCCCACTGCACACATACACACACCCTTTTGCACATTCATTATTTGCTTTTGGCTCTCAGATGGGTGTCAAACATTTTTAAAAACATAATGGGTCAACACTGTACTGACCAAACAAAATAAATCTTTGGGCCAGATACAACCTAAGCCAATATATCACTGAAGTGTGTTCTCTTGAACAATGATCTTTGAAAAATGAGTTCTGTGGTTAAATAAATTAGAAGCAATTGGAACTTGACAAAACTGATTTTAAAATTCATAAGGAAAAGAAAATGTGCAAGAGTTAGTCAAGACAATTTTGCAGAAGAACAAAGTAGTATCTGCCCTACTAGATATCAAACCATATTATAAATTTATGATAATTAAAATAGTGTGGTGCTAGCACAGGAATGAACAAATAAATTAATAGGATAGAATGCGTATTTCAAAAAACAGTTTCATGTATATATGAAAATTTATGAAAAAGGTATTTTAACTGAGTTGAGGAACTATGGTTCATTTAATAAATGATGCTGGGGAAATTAGGTAACAACTGAGCAAAAACAATGTTAGAGTCTAACTCATGCCATTAGCAGAAAAGAAAGCACAAGATGAATTAAATAATTGTAAAAAATAGAGTGATAGAGGGAAATGGAGAAAACATATTTATGATATTGGAGGACATAAGTCCCTCTTACTGACCTAAAATGCAAGAAACAAATTTGACTTGATCAAAACTTAAAAAAATGTATGACAAAAGCTATCATAAACAGTATTAAAAGATAATCTGGTTTTCCCGTTGCGGCTCAGTGGGTTAAGAACCCTACTAGTATCCATGAGGATGCAGGTTTCATCCCTGGCTCACTCATTGGGTTGAAGATCTGGCATTGCTGCAAGCTTCGGGCGTAGGTTGCAGATGCAGCTTGGGATCTGGTGTTGCCACGACTGTGGCATAGACCAGTAGCTGCAGTTCCGATTTGGCCCCTAACCCGAGAACTTCCTTATGCTGCACGTGCGGTCCTTAAAAAAAAAGAAAAGGAAAAGAAAAGAAAGGAAAAAAGATAAGCTACTATCTGAGAGAAAATATGCAATATATACAGGATTTGTATCTATAACATGGACATAACTCCTCCAAATGAATGAGAAAGAGAAAAACAGTCCATTACAAATTAGTCAAAGGACATGAACAGGCAGTTCCCTGAAGAGGAAATGTAATTAGTCAATAAACATATGAAAGTGTGTTTAATATGATTATGAAAATAAACATATGTTTAATCACATTGCAATCAGATAAATGAAAATTAGAAATAGGAGAAACTTCTTCCACTCACTAAATTGACAAAATTAAAATTTGGTACTCTAAGAGTAAGTGAGAGAATGAGAAAACAGGAACTCTTCCAGTGCAGATGTGAACACGGCCACTTTAGAGGATGTCATTGTAAGTGCCTGTCATCACTATACCTGCACCATCTTCCAGAAGTTTCACTTTGATGCATCTACTTGTAGAGAAATAGTAAAGGCGGTTATCCCTTCTAGCATTATTTGCAATGGAAAGAAACTGGAAAAAAAATCCAGCTGTTCATCAGTAGAGAACTGGTTAAATAAGGTGTGTATTTGGGAGTTCCTGCTGTGATGCAGTGGGTTAAGGATCCAGCGTTGTCTCTGCAGAGGCTTGGGTTGCTGCTGAGGTGTGGGTTTGCTCCCTGGCCCAGTACAGTGTGGTAAGGATCTGGTATTGCCACAGCTGTGGCTTGGATTGGATCCCTGGCCTGGGAAGTCCATATGCCACGAGTGTGGCCAAAAAAAAAAAAATGGTGTACATTTATATTGTGACATGATACACAGACTTAGAGCATAACAGAATGTGGTGGATCTATTTATGGGATGACACATATTATTAAGTGAACAAAATAAGTCATCCAACAATACAGGGAGCATTAAACCAACTGTTTATAAAGATACATAAAAAATTCTATATGTAAAAAAGTCTGGAAGTGTGCCTGCAAAAGGGATAATAGGGATTAACTATGGCGAAAATTCAAGGTTGGTCAAGGGCAATTATGTTCAAGGGGAACTTAATTTTGCACATAATTTAAATTTTTAATAAGCTTATATTCATGCATTTATGAATTACTTGAACAATCGAAAATAAATAAAAGTATTTTCAATGATGGGAGAAACCTGAGACTACTTATTTTCTCAGGGGGAAGTAATCAATAGAAAGGCAGCAGGCAGAAACACAGAAGCGTTATTTGATGGAGAAAGGTCCCCAGGGAGGTAGGAGAGACGACAGTCCAGCATTTAGTTGGAAGAGGGTAGCTTTGGCTGGGAGGAAGGCCAGCCCTCTAGGATCAGAGGGGAGGAGGAAGGGATGAGACTGATGGAGATAAATTTATATACGTGGGGGTGGAGCCTGGGAGGGGAGAGAGGAGCTGAAGAATTTCCTGTGTGATGACCTCTGTCATCATTTTGAAGTCACAGGGTGTCCTGTCATCCTCACTGTGGATATCAGTCAGTGTAACGGGCTGGCTTCTCCACCCGCTCACCTCAAGCACAATGAATGTTGTTAACACCTCATCACTATTGGGCTCTTTCCCCTTGTCACCGTTGTAAAGACTAGCCGTTCCCGCCATTGCCTGTGCTCCCACAAATCCCACTGTCCCGTCCTGGGAAGCACAGGGACATAATAACAGCCGCATCAATGAAGCAGTTCCTCTTGTTTGAAAGAACCTAGAAAACTGCTTTCAAATGGTTTGTTTAATTCTAGCGTATCCCACTTTATACTCAGGAGTGTTTCTGTTTCCCGTGCACCCAGAGGCCCTAGTATCCAGCTTTCTCCCCAGGGAGATCTGTAAAGCCACCCCTCCACTGACATTCTCGGGAATTCCTTTTTTTGCAGGCTCGCAAAGGCCTCTGTTGCTCCTCTTTGCCAGTCAGCTAACTGTCAAATTGTGGAGAAGTGGTTCTGCCCTTCGTTCTCCTCTAGATTTTAGGAGCCTTCGGCCAACCAGCCTTACCTTTTATGTAAAATCTGTTTAGCCACTCGTTACAACTTACAATCCCTTTGTGATCCCTGGGTTCCAGATACGGAGTTGGAGGAGTTTTTAGATATCTAGGCATCAGAGGAAATTGAGGAAAATATCTGAGTCCTTTCTCCTTCTGCTCTTAAGCTTCTGACTTTCCTAGTGGCTGTTCCCCAAGTCCCTGGTACACCCTTCTTTTGCTAGCTGCCTTCAGGAGGAAACCCTAAAAAGATTCGCTATTCATTTCTGTTTCCTATGCTATTAATATCACTACTAACATGTTGATGTTAAAGGCACTGCCTTTTGCTTCTTTAGCAATGGGTGACACAGATTTTACATTGTCATTAGTTTTCTGTCATAACTTTAGCCATCCTAGTTAGTGATATGTTAGAAAACAGCGCTTTGCAGGATTTTACTCTATAATTAGTGAAAATCAAGGCACTCAAGGTGAAAGAATTTTAGCTCTGCAGTACACTCATACCTATAAGATGCCTACTACATGCAGTGTGAGCCACAAAAGTGCGGTTTTAAGATGAAAGCAAATGAAAAGTTTTAGAATGGGTAATTTAATTGTATACAACTTAATCTGCCATCTTAATCTATTTATAATGATTAACCCTCACATTAAAAAAATAAATCCAGTAAACTTAAGCTCTAAGACTTTTATTATTTTTTTCCCTATGGACTTCTGAGCAAAGCAACTTTGAGATAAATATTTAACTGGATAAGATTCTAATGAACACGCTGGATTATTAAGTTTAAAAAAAAGATGGATTCATTTTACAACTTAATTAGGTAGTAGAAGGAATATTATATTTGGAATTAGATAGACCTTAATTTTGGTCTTATCGCTTACTAAGTGTGACCTTGATTCAGTTAACTTCTCTAAAGCTCAATTTTTTTCATCCTAAAGTGGAGATAATAGAAGTCTCAGGGGGAATTCTCTAGAGAATGAAGGAGGTGGAATATGTTTGAGAGGAAAAATAGTATGTTCCGTTTTTAATCAAACTAAATTTGAAGTGCTGCAGAAAAATTTAGATATGTAAATTTTTATTGATTGCTTTACAACTAGAGATGTTCTCAGTTTATGAAGACTGTGTTGTTAAAAGTACTTGATAAGATGGTGTTTCAACATACTATCCATAAACTAATAACAGGATACGTTTCTCACAAAATTTTGTGAACACTGTTTCATCCTGTCTTTTCCCAGGTGGATCCTAGAAAGCCCCTCAGAGAATGTCTTCTCAACCACAAGCACTCTTCTCTAAACTTTCAGTCTCAAGCATATTCTAAATAAGTTAGAAGATCTTATTTAGAATAAGGCTTATAACTCAGCTGTAAACTAGAGCTCCATGTGGTCCAGACTGTATACGGTGTCAGGTTATTTTCAGGTTCTTGGGCAAATGCACGGGGTATGACAGTGCATTTTTAATGTGTTGCCAACATCTTTAACATCCTTTCTTCACTGCTGCTTCTCTCAGGATCTTCCACACCGATAGCAACAACCTGCTCCCCTTCCCCGCCACTGCACAGCTCTCATTTTCCTACCCTCCACGCTCTTTCAGAATTCTTCGGATAACTCATCCCCACAATGTAGGTCCCTTTGTCCCTTCTTCTCTGTGCCTGTCTTCCCCACCTCTTAGCCTGCATTCCTGAATTTCTGTTGCTACCTACTCAGAAAGCTGGCGAGCTCAAAAAGCTATGTTCCTCTTGAGAGGAAAAGAATGGAGTCCCCAGGAAAATACAGTTTTCTCACTTTGTCTTTCTAATGAGAAATCCTTGTAGAGGACTTTTTATAAATCTTCCATCTCTCTACAGACACATTTATAAATAAGTCATTTGGGATTTTTGGTTATAGAGGAATGTATAAATTAAAAGATTATATGTGCGTAATATAGGGATATGGTTGTGTATTTAAAGATTCTTATCTTGCTAATTATTTTTGCACTATAAGGTTTTTCTCCCTATAAATTCAAATAGCACATGGTGCCAGGCTTCTAATAAGATATAATAGATGCTTTAACAAATGTGATTGGTGTTACTGTCGTGGTGCAGTGGAAACGAATCTGACTAGGAACCATGAGGTTGCAAGTTTGATCCCTGGCCTCACTCAGTGGGTTAAGGATCTGGCGTTGCCGTGAGCTGTGGTGTAGTTTGCAGACACAGCTTGGACCTGATGTTGCTGTGACTGTGGTTTAGGCTGGAAGCTGTAGCTCCATTTGGACCCCTATTTGTCGCGGGTGTGGCCCTAAAAAGCAAAAGAAAAAAAATGTGAGTGATCAATTTACTGACAGAGGCTCAGTGTTACACTCTGAGGGAAAGAGTTTTCTGTTTTCTTTTGTATTCCTTCAAAATATACACAAATTAACAGCTCATACTTTATGCAAGTTTCTGCCCAAATAAATTTCTGTGGAAAGGGGATTTTTCCACAATATAGTATACAACTTTTGTTCCTTCATCTTAGTTGCCTCTTTAGATGGTCATCTGAAAATGATTATGTATTTAATGAATCTTAGTGTTTATTCTCAAGGGTCGCAGAAAAAAATATCTGTCAGAAATGCTCCAGTAAATGCATTTTTCATAATGTAAATAAGATAAAAAATAATGTAGCCTTCACTTTGTAATACAGTATACTGGACTTCAGACTAAAACAGTTCAGAACTGGATTGTGTTCAGGAGGGGTCATTTTCTTCTATTGAAGTTTCGTGCATTTCTGTTATGTTTCCAGATTTAAGCTGCTTATTATTAATACTGAGACAAAATGGTTTCTTCGGAAACTTGGGAAATAATAAACAACCTCATTTAGAGAGCACTTTGGCCTGGATTTGCTCCATGAACTTATGGATGTGAAGCCATTTAGTGTGCTTAAGATCTCGAGGATCCTTTCAAGGGAGACTGTTTGGATTATATACCCAGTGATATGTTTGCGTCTTGCAAAGTTTGGTTTGAAGGAGTTGGGACAAGACTGGGAACAAATCCCTGAGAATCATTGAGCTGAAAAGAACCTCAGATGGTCCTCTTTCTTAGCCCTTGTATCCAAGGAGAAGTATTTGCAAATCATTTAAGACTGACAGTCGCCAATCCTATTTTTGTGGCACAACCAAGAGTGGGAGCCCTAATTGTGCGAAAGTGACCATTTGAGAGGAAAGCACCCAGCCTTGTTTTCTATCACATTTTAAAACCTAGGAAATGTGAGCGATGATGGGAGAGGTATCCAGTCTGTTTCTCGAGTGGTTAATGGTGTGAGTGGGCTTGCCTATGACATTTCAAAATCTGGAAACCTTTTCTATCCTTATATCATTCTTATGTTTAAGTTTAGTTTAGTTTACAGAAAATCACAGTGTTGCTCTCTTAGCGTTTTTCTGAGTTACTTTTTACCAGGGGTTGTAAAACTCAAAATTCCATAGAGGGCAGGCAGCTAGTATGAAATAAGCCAGTGAGGACAGTGGGGAGTTGTGGTATCTGTGCCTGAACTGGGGGTCACAGGTCCCGGGGACTGAGAGCATTCAGATTAAATTAGTAAAAAAAAAGACAGTGCTGGACAAACAAAATGCTCTTTTCACTGAATTTGGCCTGTGAGTTTCTTATTTGTGACTCTAGTCCATAACCACAGGTACTCGTAAAAAGCTTTAAATGATGACCCCCCCAAGTGTATCAATTACCACTTACTCTACATTTGTAGTTTTATTTTTCTGACAAAACACATTTTAGTTGTGTAGGTTAATTGTTCTTAATCTAGATATCCTTGCCTTGGATATACCTTCCCAAAAAATAACTTACGATTTGATTTAGGTGAACTGAGGTTAGCCATATAACCCATTCTATTTCTCTAACAGGATTTACAGCTAGATCAATACATCATACAAGTGGATCTCTCAAGACCTTCGAATAATCTTGCCAGAACGTGCTTTTGAGGGGCTGTTCTCTAAACCAGGGCAACTAAGCTTACATGCCTTTTACTTCCTTATTACCTAACTCGAGCGAGGGGGCATGATTCAGTGCAGTCTGCAGGAATGACAGCACCGCCCAGCTCTGGGGGAGCGGTGGCATTCACATGGACCACACTGTGGATGGCACTCCGCTGTTGTACAGTGATGCAGCCCTGCCTTCAGGTGTAGGCTTGTATCATACATTTGGAAAGCAACTAAGTCTAAGACAACAGGGAGTATGGGGACCGTGGCAAACTGGAGAACACATGTCCTACATAAAAGCATTCGCTTATATCATATTTAGATTACACATATAATGTGTGATCGCGTATGATATTTGTATTCTGTCTGACTTAAACTTAGTATGATAATCTCTAGGTCCATATCCATGTTGCTGCAAATGGAATTATTTGGTTCTTTTTATGACTGAGTAATACTCCATCGTATATATGTACCACATCTTCTTTATCCATTCATCTGCCAGTGGATGTTTAGGTTGCCTCCATGTCTTGGCTGCTGTAAATAGTGCTGCAGTGAACACTGGGGTGCATGTATATTTTCAGATCATGGTTTTCTCTGGATATATGCCCAGGAGTGGGATTCCTGGATCACGTAGTAGAATCTTTAAAAATGATACAAACAAATGTATTTACAGAAACAGACTCACAGACTTCGAAAACGAACTTGTGGTTACCAAAGGGGAAAGGTGGGAGGGAGGGATGTGTTAGGAGTTTGTGATTAGCACGTGCACACTATGGCATATGGAATGTATGGTCAACAGGGACCTGCTGTACGGCACAGTGAACTCTACTCAGTATTCTCTGATAACCTATATGGGAAAGGCTATGTGTATATGTATAGCTGAATCACTTTGCTGTGTAGCAGAAATGAGCACAGCATTGTAAATCGATTATACTTCCATAAAATTTTTAAAAATGAAAAAAGTAAAGGCATTCACATTTAGATAAGTGTAAATATTCTTAGAGGCAAGATTTACTACCAGCTTGAGACCTCTGGTCTAAACCAAGGTATAAAAGATGTTTTTCAGATCATTATAGAAACTTTTGGTTACATATAATAGAATCCCAACCCAAAGAAAAGAGGATTTCCTGGCTCAGATAAATGGGTTATCTCAGAGTACTGAAGAGGGGTTCTGCAAAAATCAGGGTTGTTGCTACTTGAACTAGGTACCTGACAAGGCCAGGGTTCCTGCCCCAACTGTCAGATTGTGCTTGGCCCTGCCTCCCTGTGCAGAAGGGCAGGAGACATGGCCTCTGGCAGCCATGGTTCAAGGACCCCCAGCAAAAAGAAAGATTTGGTCCTCTCAAAATTTATGTAGGAGGGACACTTATTTGCTCTTCTTGAGGCATGTCGTCACCCTCTTCTTAGGATAGTAGCTGTTACAGACAGGGCAGGGGTCGGGGCGGGGGTTGGGGACTGTCATGGAATGAGCTGGTGTGATGAGCCAGGCCTGAGTCATGTGTCCCACACACCTGGCTCTGCCTCATGAGCTTGAAGAGTGGAATGGGGTGGGTTGGAGGTTATTACCCAAAAAAGAGGGACTAAGAAAGCTTGCTGGACAGAAGAATTTAGCTCTCCAAGTTTACTGCCTTCTCAAGTTTCCCCAAAATTTACATCCCCTCGCTTTTTGCTCTCCCTTCTTCTCCTTTACAGCAAAGGGGACGCCTCATGACCAGATTTGCTGCAAAGTTTACAGGTTACATGTTCATTTGGCTTAACCAATGGGAAGACTATTTTTATTTATGGCAAGACTGAGTTGTGTTAATTGTGAATTGCTGCTCTCTTGGGTTCAAGTTCCTCTTAAAGAATCAAGCTGCTGAATTATGCACTCAGAAATATTCTGGACGTGAAATAACTGAGTCAGTTGCCATCTTCTCTATAAAAGACAATGCGCTGCATCAAAGTGCTGCTTGAAGACCCTTCTGAGGGACTTTTTTCTAGGAGAAGGGCTGCAGTGGACAGAAATGAATTGTCCTGAGACTCAGAAACAAATCAAAATTAGTGAATTTCAGGAGTTTCCGTCATGGCTCAGCAGTTGGTAATGAACCTGACTAATATCCATGAGGACACAGGTTCAATCCCTGGCCTTACTCAGTGGATTAAGCATCCGGCATTGTCATGAGCTATGGTATAGGTTGCAGATGTGGCTCAGATATGGTGTTGCTGTGACTGTGGTGTAGGCTGGCAGCTGCAGCTCCACTTCAACTTCCATAAACCACAGGTGCGGCCCACAAAGAGAAAAAAGAAAAATAGTGAATTTCAGTTCCTCACACTCTTAGAACTATGTGAAAAAGCAAGATGAAGTAATAGCATAACTACACACACACACACACACACACACACACAGACACACACACACACTGGGGTCTTAAATTTGGTAATTCTGGTCCAGATTAGTCTTATTGACATAAAGATTTTTAGTCAAATTAAACATACAATATAATTTCTATTTGCTTAAAAAATTCTGCTTCTAGTACTAACGGGGTCTCTGTGTTTTCTGGTGAACTAATTAGATTTGTTCTGATAAAAAGTTTTTTATGGAAGTTCCCATCATAGCTCAGTGGTTAACAAACCCGACTAGTATCCATGAGGACATGGGTTCGATCGCTGGCCTTGTTCAGTGGGTTAAGGATCTGGCATTGCTGTGAGTTGTGGTGTAGGTCACAGACACAGTTTGGATCTCACGTTGCTGCGGCTGTGCTGTAGGCCGACTGCTATAGCTCCGATTCAGCCCCTAGCCTGGGAACCTCCATATGCCGCATGTGCGGCCCTAAAAAGACAAAAGACAAAAAAAAGTTTCTAAAATAACAAATATATATTTTTCTGAGATTATTAATTTTTCTAAGGCTCAACTTCATGATCTTTTAATCATCTGCCCCTCTCTCCTCAAAAATCAAGGCAGCCCCACCCAGATTCTGATTCCATCCTGCTCCTGAATCAAACAGCTGTTTAACCTTAGTTCAGGTGTCTATTTTTCAGAAATACCTTTGAAGGGATTCTTCTATTGAACAAAAAGTAGTTAGAAAACCTCTAATGACACCAATTATAAAATCCATGATCCTATTACTTTGTTGGTGTTGTTTTCAATTCTGGTTATCTCTCCAAATTTGAGTGACTCTAATATCGTTTGTTTGGTTCAGTGAACTAAATTATTATTGCAGTGGTAATGTGTTATTGGTTACTTTGATTTAAATGTTGTATAAGGAGATTCTTTAAGCCTTCTCATCTAGTTAAACAAAATGAAGTCTCACTTTATAGACAGCTTTCTTCTACTTGGGGCCTAGTTAAACAAAGAGTAATAAAAGTGAAAAACTAAACTAAAATGGTTTGTATTTTTTCTAGTATGTAAATGTGATGTGTGTGGAATAATACTCTAATTTATAATCTGCAAGAAGGGAGAAGCTTTATTTTTGTTTTATTCATGCAAATACTGAAAGATAAGAAATGACAAAAAATCTTAGCTTTGTAATTTAAATTTCTAGGGAAAATGCATTTTTCAAAAAGAAGGATAAGATTTCTACAGTGGAGCTTTCATCTGATCGTTGAACTTTGGTTTACAAGGCATTGATATATTTACATAAATTAGGACTATCTCTAGCTAGGATGAACTCAGCAGTAGCCTGCGTTATTGGTTTTAGGAAGTTCAGAAATATTTCTTACCAAAAATGTGTATCCCATTATTCACTGCTGAAATTCATCATTTGCTTTTCATTATGTTTATTAATTACTATTTTCTCCTTCTGTCTTTAAAAAATACTACTGCTGGTGAGGCTATAAATTGGTGCAGTCACCATGGAAAACAGTATGGAGGCTCCTTAAAAAACTAAAATTATAGTTACTATATGATCCAGCGATCTTCCTCCTGGGCATATATCCAAAACAGATGGAAACTCTAATTTGAAAAGATACATGTACCCCAGTGTTCATAGCAACACTATTTACAATAGCCAAGACATGGAAGCAACTTAAATGTCTATAGACAGATGAATGGATAAAGAAGATCTCTGTGTTTGTGTATGTGTACACACACAATGGAATATGACTTAACCATAAAAAGTAATTAAATAATGCCACTTGCGGTAACATGGATGGACCTAGAGATTATCATATAAAGTAAAATAAGTCAGACAAAGAAAGTCTGGTATTATATTAGAAAGACAATTGTCATATTATATGTGGAATTTTAAAAAATAACATAAAATGAACTTATTTACGAAATAGAAATGAATTCACAGATATAGAAAAAGAAACTTATGGTTACCAAGGGGAAAGTGGGAGAGGGATAAATGAGGAGTTTGGGACTGGCAGGTACAAATGACTATATAGAAAAGAAATAAACATCAGGGTCATACTGTATAGTATAGGGAACTGTATCCAATATCTTGTAATAACCTATAATGTAAATGAAAAAATATATATATCTGAATCACATTGCCATACATTAGAAACTAATACAACATTGTAACTCAAATATACTTCAATTTAAAAAAGAAGACTAAGAGATAAATAAAATAAAAATAAAACAAAAAATAAAATATGCAAATAGAGAATTCTGTAATTTCAAAACTGAGTCTTCAGAAATAAAGGTGCAATTAAGGCATTCCCAGATACACAAAAACTTAGAGAATCTGTCACTAACAAACTAGCCAGTGCATCTAAGTAGTAAAATGAAATAAAATATATCTAGATTGGAAATGAAGAAATAAATGTATCTCTATCTTCAGATGACATGATGGTGTATATAGAAAATCCCAAAGAATCTCTATAAAATGATTATAAGTAATTAGTAGGTTCAGCAAGTTTGCAGGATACAAGATCTATATACCAAAAAACTCTTGTATTTATTTCTTTTTCATTTAAAAAAAGGTCTTGAGGTATACTTGGTTTACAATGTTGTGCTAATTTCTGCTGTATAGCAAAGTGATTTAGTTATATGTATACACATATCCATTCTTTTTCAGATTCTTTTCCTATATAGGAAAAAATCCCTTATTTCTACGCAGTGGCAATGACCAATCTGAAAAAAAAACTGAAATGTAAATTTTAGGAGAAGCTTGTCAGTTTCTTCAAAGAAAGATGTCCAAACTAGTCTTTTGGCATTTTGAGTATCTTGTTTTATTGCCTTCTGGCCTCTGTCATTCCTATTGAAAAATCTGTTGTAAATCTTACTGAGGATTCCTTGTAGGTAATCATTCACGTTTCTTTTGCCACTTTTAAGATTTGCTTTGTCTTTCGGCCTCCTGAGAGTAATGTATCTAGGTTTGAATTTCTTTGAGTTTGTCCTTCTTGTAGTATATTGAGGTTCTTTGAAGTGTAGGTGAGTCTTTTCCATCCAAATGTTTCTCCCCTCTCCATCTGGGACTGTCATTATGTATATGTTGATCTTTTACATTTCTGTTTATTTTTCTTCATTCTTTTAAATTGCTGTTCCTCAGACAGGATAATCTCAGTGGATTTATCCTGAGGTTTACTGATTCTTTTATATTAAGTCAAATGTGCTGTTCCAGTGAATTAAAAAAAAAAATTGGTTATCTTAATTTTCAATTCCAAAATTTGTTTGGTTCCTTAAAGTTTTTTCTTTTTTATTAATATTCTTTTTTATGTGAGATATCATTCTCATACTTTAATTTTTTAAATGTGCTTCACTTTTTTCTCTGAACATATTTGTAATAACTAAATTATTTATCTAGATAGTAAGCCATAGTCTGTGTTTCTTCAAGGACTGTTTCTAGTAAATATTTTATTTCTTGTGTATGGGAAATACTTTCCTGTTTCTTTGTGTGTCTCAATTTTTTTTTTGTTGGAAAACTGGGCATTTTAAGTAATATAATATGACAGCTCTGGAAATCAGATTGCCACCCTCCCTAGGGTTTGTTATTATTGTTCGTTATTGTTGCTCTAGCTGGTTTGTTTATTTAGTGATATTTCTGGGCTAATTTGTAAAACTTGTATTCTTTGTTGTATGCAGCCTCTGAAATCCCTGCTCGTTGCTTAGTCATCAGTAAATGATTAGAAGAGATGTCCTTGAATGCCTTCAACTAGTCAGTCTCTAGGTCTTTTTTGAAGGGCTCTGTGTATGTGTTGGGGCACCCCTTCAATGTTCTAGAAGTTTACAGCTCTGCCTTAGCTTTCCCTTTAGGCTTGTGCAGTGCCTTAAGGGCAGCCGGAGGTGAGACATAAAGACTTTCTTGGGTCTTCCCTGGGCATGCACAAAGCCCTGCATTTGTATGTGACCTTCTAGA
Source organism: Catagonus wagneri (assembly GCA_004024745.2). NCBI lineage: Eukaryota > Metazoa > Chordata > Mammalia > Artiodactyla > Tayassuidae > Catagonus > Catagonus wagneri. The sequence continues at coordinate 2,082,534 of PVHT021183524.1, forward strand.
GTCCCAGGAATATGTTCTAACTTTTCAAAGCCTCTTATAGACACATCGTTTCATGAGTTTTTATGGTAAGCTTTTGTTCAACCTAGCATTGCAGCCTAGGGCAACTGTGATATAAAATACTAACACTGATACTCTTTTCACCAAACACCATGGGGAGAGGGCTGTCTGCACTGATTGAATTCTGAGTCATGTCAAACAAAGACAAATGCCATAAATGGGACTTTTCCAGGGAGCTTCCAGACATATCAGAGAAATACATTTCTTTGGGCTTTTTGGGGAGCTCCAAGACTGTACTGCGTCTTGTCACTAGTCTCCTGGATGCTAGTCTGCAAAGTCACACTGTAATTGCAAGGTCATTGTTTTTTAAAGCTACGATAGAGTTGGGAAGGAGGGGCGGGAACAATTAAATTAAAATGCCCAAAAGCTCACTGTTCTTCCTGTCAGCCATTTTTTCTCGAGAAAGCACTCCTTGGTCTGTTGTGAGCCTTGGGATGACTTCTAGGGTTCTAAAAAGTTGATTTTGACTGAATTTGCTGCTGCTCTCATTATTCTTATGGAGAAGTAAGTTTTGAAAGGTCCTTACCCCACCATCTTTTTCTTTACTTTTTAATTAGTATTTTCCCTTAGGACAGTTGAGACTAGAAGCATGTGAAATTTCCTAGTGCCCAGTGGAGAGGGGGCAGATTGAGTTTGGATGAGGAGATTCTACAGAAAGAAACCGTTGATAAATTTTACCTATTTACATTTTGTTATTTGGTTTTTTGTTATAACAGTGTAATAAATAAATAGCCATAGAATGTATATAAGTGGAGCCTACATTAAAAAATTTATATGGGATTCTATGAAGCTTTGCCATTTGGTTTTCTATCCCACCGCAAATGAGGGGAGAGAGAGAGCATATATTAAAGGATAGTATACTAGGACAACTGGTAGAATATTTAAGTTAAAAAAGTAGACATAACAATCAACACGTCAGTGTATCACACTGCAGTGCTCACTTGTCATAGGTTTTAGCAAAGTCAAAATGAAGATGCTAATTAATATGTTGTCTATATCTTTTGCATTTCAAGACAGGAATGCCTAATCTATTTTAGGACATTTTTTATCAAAACTCAAAAAACATTTAATATTTGTTACTTAAAGTCATAGTCTTCATTTACTTAGAACACTTATGGCCAAGAAATATATATCTAAAAGTCATTGATAGTGGGGTATTGCTATATTATTGGTGACAAATTCTGTTGAACAGAAATATTCTATAGTAATCCAGCTCCCCTGGCCTAAGGCTCTAGGCTGGCCATAGCACCAGGCTGGATCCTATAAACCCAGCCTCCAGGACAGCTCCTGTGAAATCAGGCTCCCAGTCCATCCCAGCTCTTGATGGGCCCCTGTGGAATCAGATGCCAGATCAACCCCAGTGATCTCCAATGCCTGGTCAGCCTCTGTAGACCCAGGATCCAAGTTCACCCACACAGGCATGACATCACCATCACCAAAGGAAACTAATAAAGTTCCAATGACTGGCCCTAAAGAAATAGAGATCTATGAGCTCTCTGATAAAACATTCAGAATAATCCTCTTAAAGAAATTTAGTTAACACAGAAAACAAAGATAGACAACTAAATGAAATTAGGAAAATAATGCATGAACAAAATGAGAAGTTCAACAAAATTCAACAAAGAAATAAAAACCATTTAAAAAATAAAGGAAAATCCTAGGATCAAAGAATACAATGACTGAATTGAAGTGTCATTAGAAAGCTTCAATAGCAGACTCAGCCAAGCAGAAGCAAGAATTCATTAACTAGAAACAAGTCATTAGAAATCATTGAGTTAGAGGAGCAAAAAGGAAAAAAAGGAAAAACAGTGAAGAAAATCTTCATGAATTATGGTATACTATTAAAAGGAACAATCTACTCATTATTAAAGTCCCAGAAGGAGAAGAGAGAGGATAAATGGGTAGAAGCTTACTTAAAGAGATAATGGCTAAGATTTCTCAAACTGGGGGAGGGATTTGGACATCCATGTTTATGGAGCTTATAGGTCACCCCAAAATTTCAGACCAAAATGATCTTATCCAAGATACATTAAAATAAAACTCAAAAAATCAAAGACAGAGATAAAATTTAATTTAATTTAATTAATTTAATTTAATTTTACTGTCTTTTTAGGGCCACAGCTGTGGCATATGGAGATTCCCAGGTTAGGGGTCTAATTGGAGCTGTTGCTGCCGGCCTACGCCAGAGCCACAGCAATGCCAGATTTGAGCCGCACCTGCAACCTACACCATGGCTCACCCAACGCCGGGTCGTTAACCCACTGAGCAATCCCAGGGGATGGACCTGCAACCTCATGGTTCCTAGTCGGATTTGTTTCCACCACACCACGACGGGAACTCCAAAGAAAATTTTAAATGAACTGAGAAAAAAAGTCCTCACAGTAAGGGAAATGCCATGAATCTATCGGCAGATTTCTTAGTAGAAATTTGCAGCTGATGAGAGCAAGGGATGGTATATAAAAGTGTTTAAAGAAAAAAAAAAAAACTACCAACCAAGAATACTTTACTGGCAAAGCTGTTTTTAAAAAATGAGGGAAAAATAAAGACATTCCTAAACAAACAAAAGCTGAGGGAGTTCATTACCACTAGACTTGCCTTACAAGAAATGATGAAAGGAGTTCTTCAAGTTAAAGTGATAAGATACTAATTAGTAACATGAAAACATATGAAAATGTAAAACATATTGGTAAAAGTAAGTATATAGTCCAATTCAAAGCATACAGTCCAATACTGTAATATGGTGATATGTTAGTTGCTAACTCTAGTAGTTTAAAGGACAAAAGAATTTAAAATAACTATAGCTGTATTATTTTGTTAATGAATACACAATACAAAAAGAGGTAAATTATGACATCAAAAACAGAAAATGTGAAACAAGGAGTAAATGGGCAGAATTTTTAGATGTGATCAAATGTAAGCTATTATCAGCTTAAAATAAACTGCTAAATCCTGAAAATATTTTATGTAATCCTCATAGTAACCACAAAGCAAAAGCTTACAGGATATATACAAAAGACAAAGAAAAGTGAATCTAAGCATACTGTGTGGAAAAATCATCAATTCACAAGGAAAGATAGGAGAAGAGGAAGAAAGGAACATAGAAAATACAAAACAGACAAAAAGCAATGAATAAGATGACTTTAGTAAGTCCTTACCTGTCAGTAATTACTTTGAATGTTAATGGATTAAATTCTTCAATCAAAAGCGTAGAGTGACTGAATGGATTAAAAAACAATACCCAACTATATACAGCCTATAAGAGACTTACTTCAGCTTTAAGGGCGTACATAGACCTCAAATGAAAGGATGGAAAAATATATTTTCACAAATGAAACCTGCAGAAATTGAGTATTCTACTTATATTCAACAAAATAGACTTTATACCAAAAAATTTTAATGAGACAAAAATAGTCATAATTATGAAGGAGTCAATGCATCATGAGGATGTAATAATTGTAAACATATATGCATTCAACATCTGAGCACCTAGTATATTAAGGAAATACAGATCTAAAGATATAATTAGACAATACAGTAATAGCAGTGGATTCCATACCTCTTTTTCATCAGTTGATAATCAGATGGGAAATCAATAGGAAAACATTGGTTGTGGACTATATCTTAGATCAAATGGACCTGCCAGACCTACATAGAACATTTCTGCTAACAGCAACAGAATATGCATTCTTCTCATGCATGCACAGAACATTCTCTGACATAGATCATATATTAGGTTGCAAAACAAACCTTAGACTATCCAGGAACATTAATTGCTAAATATCTTTTCTAACCACAATGGCCTGAAACTTGAAATTGGTAACAGGGGGAAAACTGGAAAATTCACAGATGTGTGGAAATTAAGCAACACACTCCTGAACAACCAGTGAGTCAAAGAAGAAATCAAAAGAGAAATTAAAAAATAACTTGAACACAAATGGAAACACAATGTACTAAAACTTAATGGGATGCAACAAAAGTAGTTCTAAGAGAGTCGTTTACAACTATAAATGCCTACATTAAAAAAATAAATATTACAAATAACCTAACTTTGAAACTCAAGGAACTAGAAAAAAGAATAAATTAAGCCCAAAATTAGAAGAGTGAAGGAAATAACAGAGATCAGAGCAGAAAAAAACAATATAGAGACTAGAAGAACAACAGGAAAACATCAATGAAACCACAAGCTGGTTTTTGAAAAGATTAAGAAAAATTGACAAGCCTTTAGCTAGCCTAAGAATAAAAGAATTCTCAAATAAAATTAGAAATGAAAGCCGAGACATAACAGCTGACACCACAGAAATACAAAGGATCGTAAGAGACTGCTATGGACTTTTATATGCCAACAAATTGGATAATGTAGGAAAACTTTCTAGAAATATACAGTGTAGCAAGATGGAATCATGAAGAAGCAGAAACTTTAAACGGACCAATAACAATAAGGAAATTGAAGCAGTAATCCAAAACCTTTCGACAGAGAAAATCCTGGGACCAGATGGTTTCACTGGTGAAGTCTACCAAATAGTTTTAAATTAACACCAATCCTTCTCAAACTCTTCTTTAAAAATTGGAGGGGAGGAAACATTTCCAGATTCATTTTACAAGGCCAGCATTACATGGATACCAAAGCCAGATTAAGGACCTCACAAGAAAAGAAAACTATACACTAATATCCCTGATGGACATAGATGCAAAAATTCTCAACAGAATACTACCAAACTGAATTCAACAACACATTACAAGGATCATATAACAGGAGTTTCTGTTGTGGCTGTGCAAGTTAAGGACCCGATATTGTCTCTATGAGGAAGTGGGTTTGATCCCTGGTCTTGCTCACTGGGTTAAGGATCCGGCGTTGCTGAAAGCTATAGCGTAGGTCACAGATGAGGTTTGGATCCGATGTTGCTGTGGCTGTGGCATAAGCCAGCAGCTGCAGCTCCAATTAGACCCCTAGCCTGGGAGCTTCTATATGTTGTAGGTGTGGCCATAAAAAGAAAAAATAAAAGTATCACACATTATATTCAAATAGAGTTTCCCCTGGAATGCAAGGATGATTCAACATATGCAAATCACTAAATGCGACAGAGTACATTAATAGAAGATAAAAATCATGTGATCATCTCAATAGGTGCAGAAAAAGCATTTTAATAAAATTCAACATACTTTCATGATAACAAGTCTCACCAAAATTGAATATAAAAAGAATACTCGTCAACACTGCACTCCCAAGTCAATGTGGCGGTTGGGGCACCAACCCTCCTCACAGTTGAAAATCCAGGTATTTTACAGTCATCCCACCCCCTTTGCGGGTTCACATCTGTGGGTTCAACCAACTGAGGATTATGTAGTACTGTGTATGTATTTAGTGAAAAAAATCCACTTAAGAGTGGACCCAAACAGTCCAGACCTTGTTGTTCAAGGATCAGATGTATTCTAAAATAACTATTTTATTCAAATTTTAAAAAAGAAAAATTTTAAGATTACTGGATCCCATTTGAGTTACAGGTCCTTTCTTAACGTATTGATGTGCTGAGACTCCTAGATGAAATAGTAATTTCTAGCAGACAGTCACATACATAAATACTTCTGTAAATGTCCTTTCAGTAGTGTTGAGTCAAGTTGCTATTAGAATACTAGCGATACTAGTATACTATCATAGTTAGCCATGTGAGATTAAAAGTGTGCCGTTTCTTTATGCAGTGTCCTGGCAGGCTACAACGGCACCATCTTTGCCTACGGACAGACAGGCAGCGGTAAGACCTTCACCATCACCGGTGGGGCGGAGCGCTATAGTGACAGAGGCATTATCCCGAGGACGCTGTCGTACATTTTTGAGCAATTACAAAAGGTATGAAGCTTTAAGTTCATTTTATGTTTGATATATTCAGCAGAAATTTACTGTCGGCGGAAAATGTATTGTGACATTTTATTACAGTGTACCCTAGTGAGGAGATGGTGTGTAATAACGCTGGCCTTTGCATTTAAGGGAAGTTTGGGATTTTGCTGAAGAGGTGGGAATCCGGAAGGCGCTTCTCATTAAAGGGATGCTGCTTCAGCAAAGGCTCAAAGGGAGTTAATTCCTGCTAATAACACCCATGGAGGTTAAAAGAACAAATAACACGTTTTTACTGATGAATATCTTATATTTTTCATTAAGAAATTGAAGAATGTCCTTTTGCCAAAATGGACCTTTATTTTAGCTACTGAAACACTGGATAGGATAAGTGGTTGTACATTTTTCACACTTTTTATGGAAGCCCATAGGAATTTGCCGCAGTAAAAATTCTATTGCAATTAATATTATTGTTAATGGAGTTCCTGTTGTGGCTCAGCGGAAACAATCTGACTAGGAACAATGAGGTTGCGGGTTCGATCCCTGGCCTTGCTCAGTGGGTTAAGGATCTGGTGTTGCTGTGAGCTGTGGTGTAGGTCACAGATGTGGCTCGGATCTGGCGTTGCTGTGGCTCAGCCACAGCTCTGATTTGACCCTTAGCCTGGGAACTTCCTATGCTGTGGCTGTGGCCCTAAAAAAAGAAAAAAAAAGTATTATTGTCAAGAGAAATTTCCTATCTATATTATCTGCATAATTTATTGTGTGGCTCCAAATGTCTGTTGCTTTATCAAAATTTAATACAACTAACAATGTAGGTTTCTCTATACCCATTTTATAGTTGAGAAAACTGAGTCTTGAGTTAAATGCCTTTCCCTGAGTCCTGATAAATAGTTGATTTGGAGGTTCCATCTCAGGTCTGTGTGAAGCCAAATGCAGTGCTTTTTACCACCACATATCCTGCCTCTGTATCTGACTGCTTTATTTTGTTGGTTGTTATTTTAACAAATTTAAACAAGCTTCCATCATGGCTCAGCAGTAACGAACCCGACTGGTATCCACGAGGACATGGGTTTGATCCCTGGCCTTGCTCAGTGGGTTAAAGATCCAACGTTTGCCATGAGCTGTGGTGGAGGTCGCAGACGCAGCTCAGATCCCACGTTGCTGTGGCTGTGGTGCAAGCCGGCAGCTGCAGCTCCGACTCAACCCCTATCCTGGGAACCTCCATATGTGGCGGGTGCATCCCTAAAAAGACTAAATAAATAAATAAACAAATTCTATGTAATGAGTCACTTAACTTCTCTGGGTTTCAGTTCTCCCCTCTGTGGAAGTAGGCATTGAATTATACTAGAGGATCTCCTGCATCCCTGCTAGTTCCAACAATTCTTTGGTTGTATTAATTCTGTATAACAAATGTCCTAACTAGGTCGATGTAGCAGTCCTTCCAAAATCTCTTGAGTGTGTGCTGCTTGCATTTTGAGTTGCAAAGATGAGAAGAAACTGCTGAGATCTGCATAATTCTAATTTTCACCGTAAAGTAGCAATTGCCCATTAGTTCAGCCCATCTCTGACTGGCGCAAACATGCCAGCTCTGCATGCCAGAAAATCTGGAAGAGAAAGGGTTGAGTATAGTGTATATGTTGGATCTAAATCCTTTCTTTTCGTTTACCCATTTATTCCTAACATTAGCTGCTTTGTTTTGTTCCCAGATTTCACACAGTGGGGATATAATTTCTCATAGTTTTTGTTGCTGAGGCCTAACGTGGCAGTGAGGGTGTTGTCTTGGAAGGATCGTTGAAGTTGGTGCAGCCAACCTGGTTCCGAGAAAGTGCATTGTGGACAGCATGTGGCCTTGGGCAGTTCGTTAACGTCTCAGGCCTGTGGAGTAGCTGGGAGAGTTGAAGATACTGTATTTAAAGATATTGTCCAATTCCTGGCACATAGTAGATGCTCAAAACATGAGAGTCATTAGTTACCACAGACACACACACGTGCATGTGGCCAAGTGATTCCCACCCAATTTCAAAGAACCCTTTGAAACTAGGAAGAAATGAAGTCAATTCTACCTGATTAATTTAAATCAAATAAACAAATTCTTTCCTAATAGGAAATATATTTGTCTCTTTTTAAATTTCATCTCTGGTTACCCAAATGCAGTTCTAAAAGTCTAAATATCCCCCAAGTACCTACCTTCTGTTGGGGTCATTGTCTTCTGTCTGTCTGTCATTGACATTACTCTAAACCCTATTTCATTCTGATGATGCTAAATAACTTCCTGGACTTGGGGAAAGCCCACCGGACCAATTTATAGCCAGGACAGCTCCTTGTAAACGAATGGATTCACAGGATGGGGCATGACACATTCACTGTAACCTGACTGAACTGTGGTGAAACAAGTCAGAGGCAACTTTGCCGTTCTTCATAAAACATGTCCTCGTTGTGGAGCCGAAAAACGCACAGGTACTCAGACGCCCCCAGCTGACTGCTTTAGAGGCCAGGTGGTGCTCTCCAGAATCCTCAAAGGAAACATTTGATGTATGCAAAGTATTTATTCCAATATTAGCTAAGAAGGAGTGCACATCAGATCCTAAAATGCCTGTGAGTGTGATAGGAGCACATTTTGCAAAGGTTTTTAAAGAAGAAAATTGATTCTGAAGAAAATTGATTCTTTTTAGAAATCGCTGCTCATTATTTTTGAGTATTGTGAGGTTCATACTTGTTTGGGGGCAGGAGAAAAGGCTGTCTGCAGGAAACATGTGTGTTACATTACAGTCTGGCAATCTGAAACAGTAAAAAGGGAGTAATAAGGAAAGGTAGCTGCCATATAGCTCAGTGAATTTTAAGTGTGTCTTCCACTAAAAGCCTGGTAAATGCAGAAGCCGGAGGAGCCAAAGGCATTACCCCTATCATCTCAGGGCAATGGAACCTGCCGTTTTCCTGACTTTCTATTATTTCCTCTAGTTTCTGAAAGAAGAAGGTTTCTCCACTACACATGAACATACAAGTTGGCTGTTCTTTTTGCCTTTCTCCTCCTTTCCTTTTATATTCACAAACTGAATTCTCTATGTGGAGGTTTTTAGAAGTCATAATGAGAGTAATAACAACAGTAATAAAATAACATCAGCAACTACAGTGATTTATTTATTGGTGCCTATTAGCGGGTCACATTTTTGGTTGGATTTAAAATACAGAACCTTATTTCTCTGTCACAGCAGTTCTTCAAAATGAAGGTGGTTACCCCCAACTTCACAATTAAACAGCTGAGGTTAAGGGTGCAAGATTATTCAGTTATAAAGGCAAATCTAGTAGTCAAACCCAGTTTTGTATGATGCTAAGATGAACTCATAAATGTATACTAAGATCTCAAACCATAATCTGTGGATGTGTCAGATATGTTCAGATAAGTTTTAGAAGTATGTTCCTGAAACAGGGTCTCGGGATGCTGCTGAATGATCCCCATGGGCTTTAACTTGCTCTGAGAATCTTTCAGAGATGGACAGTATATATGTTGATCACGGAACCCTTTTCCCACAAGTATGTTAAGTAATATTTTAGGCAAGTCTGGATTAGACTAAAGCCCCCTCAGAGTCTGTCTAGTACATGCAGTCTCTGTTTCCTGCACAAATCCAGGCTATAACTCCCTGAGTTCCATTGATATGATGCCTTTACTAAGTGAGGATACTAATATAATCGATGGGCCATTTGTAGGCATAAGCAGCCAGGGTCACCCACATCAGTAGGTTTTCCAGCATCTGGTTGGAAGAAACTTGCTCAGTAGAAAGTCAGTCCATGATGTCACCTTCATAGAACACCAGAACATGGAAGTCCAGCTGTAGTCTGAGTGTTTTACTGTAGCCTGTGCTGGCTGGGAGCTGCCTTAATGGTTCACATAGTATTTCATTTGTATAAAATGGTCGTATCTTTATCTGGGTTTTTTTGAGCCATTTTAGAACCAGAGAGTCATTTTAATTTTACCTGAAGAACACCTGGAGAGTCATTATCCAAGTTCTTCACTCTGATGGGTGTGGAGATGTGCCTGGCATGGTGGGGTTCAGAGCTAGGAGCACTAGCATTGTGGCTTTGGAACTGCAGGCAACTGCTCTCTCCCATCTCTGTGGCTTGGTATTCTGGTTCTTTGAATAACATCTGTGAAATGGATTGTCTTGGATATGGGTAAGAATCCTTTCTGTGAATAGCCACTTTGATGACCTGCCAGCTCTCTTGCCAGAAGATACAAATATATTCTCTTCATATGAGAAGCAGGACTTATATTGTTGGCAGAAATGGAAGCATTTGTATTTTGAGTGGAAACAAGAAGTGCTATCATTGATATTTTGTATTTAAAACTGAACTTGGAATTTTCTCAAAACCTGAAAAAATTCCCTGTTTTATTCTGTATCAGATGGAATGGGTTCTTTCTGTTTGTTGGCAGAACCAAGACTAGGACCAGTCACCTTGACTTTTATCCTAATTACACTGTTGCCTGTATCATGGCATTTCAGCAATGATCCACAGAAAATACCTCTCTCTTACCAATAGTTGAATATCCCTACTTTGCCGCTTGGGCAAGGAAAATTAACCCAATAGGTAAGGTATACGTAGTGAACTGTTAATGTCCACTCTTACTGTTACCTGATTGAACTGAACTATTTCTGTCTCCTGGAATTCACTTTCCTTATCTGTTTGTTGTCTGTTATCTATGTCATTGGAAATTTGAATATTAGGAAAGTTAAAAAGGAATTATGATTAAAGATGGAAACTCTTTTGCTACTCAAGTTTTTAAACCGAATTAACAAGTCTGTATTATTTTTTTTTTCTTTTTGGTCTGGGAAGTAAAAATGGCGTGTTATATAGTTCTGCAACCAATTGGCTCATTTTAAGTGTATATTGACTTTTTATGTATAACGTGGAACCAATAAAAAATAACAGACTGAAGTTGCTTGTAATCATGGGTGTTGGCCATTAAAAAAAAAGAAAGCTTCATGCATATGGCAACTGGCAACTTGAAAGTGTCACGAGCTGAAAATGTAAACCATACAAAGTAAGAGAGTAAAGGAGAGAAACACTAAGGAAACTAGTGATGTGTTCATCTTTCTCTAAGCTGAATCGTGGTTTATAGCCATTTAATGATGTCTTTCTTTTTTTCCAATCAGGACAGCAGCAAAATATATACAACGCACATTTCCTATTTGGAAATCTACAATGAATGTGGTTATGATCTATTGGATCCAAGACATGAAGCCTCCAGTTTGGAAGATTTGCCGTGAGTAGCAGAACAACAAAGAATGGGGGAAAATTACTTTCAGATGTTCCCTTCAATTGTTTTCTTTGAAACTCTCTCTGTCTCTGGTCTCAATCATAATTAGCAAATACTGGATAACAGCATCTTTTCAGAATATAATGGATTATTTTTTTCAGTTATGATAAATAGGCAGTAGTAATGGGGGCTAAAACTGCTGGAAATTCGTTTCTCAGACAGTCACTTTTGCAGTTGATAGGAGAGACTGCAGTGAATGTTCTGGAGTATGGGTGCTGAGAGGACCCGTGGGCTATGGCAGTACCACTTCATGCTCTCCTTTTACTCCTCTAACTGTGGCCTTTCTCTGAAGAAAGTACTCCTGTTAGGTTTCAGGCAGCAGTAAAAGAATCGGAAGGAGAGAAAATAAAACTTTAAGTTTTCCCTAAATGCTTCTCTACTGTTATTGAGACTAACATTGACATGAGTTTGGTCAGATTGGTACTGATTGTTTCATGAATAAATAGAATTTTCAGAGCTTATTTCTTAATGGGGCAAGTTACTCTGCAGACACTTCCACAGCATTACTTGCTGCTCATTTGAATATTTGCCTAAATTAGACATTTATTTATTGGTAATAATTCATATGATTTTGTCCAGACATTTTCAGAATGTTGGTGGAACCAAGAAAATGTATTTTAATATTTTTCTTATCAAATATTCTAAAACAATTTAAAGACATATATTAAGCCCCTACCAAAAAAATTGGTAGGGGCTTAATATAAAATAATATTTATAAAATAATGATTTTAATTAATATTAAATATATAAAACAGTTGTTTATTTTAATTAGCAAAGGCAACAAGAAGAGATTAAGAAAATAGGTTATACTCTTGACATCACCTTTATATGCATTCTTCCATTAATGTTGATTAAGAGTTTTTACATATAATCTCTTTTATGCTAACAATACTAGAGGGAGTTAGGAAAAGAGGGTTATTGGTGGCATCTTTAATATTTGTATAAGACTTAAGAGAAAGGAAACATTACTGCCTCCATGGGAGAAATTAGTCTTAAAGAAACTATTGGAATTAAGCTTACAAAAAGTTAAAATTTTCCTCATAGGAAGGATAGAAACAACATAAAAGAAAGGCCATGTGTTGAGGAGTCATGTGATGTAAAAGCAGAAAGGCCAGCTGAAGCCAGCTTTTGAGAGATTTGAATGCCAGGCTTTTGGTATGAGATTGATCTTTATTCTAACAGGCTTCTTAATTAGTTTTCTAGCCTCCAGTCTAACCTATATACATCTAGACTAACTCTTGCTTAAAATTGCTTTTAAAAAGTCACATCTACACCTATGGGTTGGAAGCCTGCTTAGTTAATCCAGAAATGAAGGGCTTAGCTATAATGAACATGGAGAAGAGAGAAAAATCTGAGAGATATGAGAAAGAAAGGAAGGAAGGAAGGGAGGGAGGGAGGGAGAGAGAAGAGGGCGGGAGGGAAGGAAGGAAGAGGAAGAAAAGAAAAAAGAAAAGGAGAAAACAGGAGTTCCCATTGTGGCTCAGTGGGTTAAGAACCTGACTAGTATCCATGAGGATGCAGGTTTGATCCCTGGCTCGCTCAGTGGGTTAAGGATCTGGTGTTGCCGAAAGCTGCAGTGTAGCGGGAGGATGTGGCTAGCATTCCGCGTTGCTGTGGCTGTAGTGTAGGCCGGCAGTTGCAGCTCTGATTGGACCCCTAGCCTGGGAACTTCCGTATGCCACAAGTGTGGCTGTAAAAAGGAGGAAAAAAAAAAAGAAGAAGAAGAAAATGAATCGGTCATACCTGGCTCCTTGGACTTGATTGGTTTTGCGAAGAAGTTGAATCACAGCAGGTTGGTGCTCTACTCACTTTACTGCTTGAGGAGAGGAAGCTCAGGGAGGTAGGACTTGCCCAGGGTTTCAGAATTAATCAGTTAACGGTAGAACAAGGATTAAAAATCAGACACTTTCACTTTCATGCCAGAGTAGCAAAAATAGCTTCAAGATTTTACCATAGGACTTAGAGAATTAAGGCGTCATTGATTTCCATTAGAAAACTTGAGTGGGCGGTGGTGATGAGTTTCACATATGGTGTGTGAGAACCAGCACTAGAAAACTCACCAGGGGAGGAAGGATGCCTTACCTGAGCTGGTAGTCTCTCTTGCACCCGGGCCAAAGTAAGTTCTTAAAATTAAAAAAAAAAAAATCTGTTAATTTGAAACTGTGAAGGAGACATTTGAAGATGAGAATATAAAGGGCAAACAGCATGAGCCCTGAGAGCCTGAGTCTAATTGATGTAATTGGGTTCAGCCTAGCTGTGAATGAGGCAAGTTCTTGGAGCGCTGAGAAAGGTGCTGTAATACACAGGAAGGAGCGCTTGATTAGAAGTCAGGAAATTTGGATTCTGTCCCCAACCCTGCAGTCTTAGATAAAATTTTCACTTTTCTGTGTATCTCTTTGTCTATAAAACATGGGCATAGAATTACGTTCTTCTTTCTTTTTAGGATCTCACCCACGGCATATGGAAGTTTCCAGGCTGGGGGTCGATTCGGAGTTGCAGCTGCCAGCCTGTACACCGCCACAGCAACATCAAATCTGAACTGCATCTGCGACCTGCACCACAGCCTGTGGCAATGCCAGATCCTTAACTGAGCAAGGCCAGGGATCGAACCTGAATCCAACCGTCCAACCTCCAATGTCTAGATTTCAAAGCTTAGCAACCTCATAGGATAGGATTTACTTGGTGGCTCTTCTCCTCTTCACAAAAGAACAGATAATTTAGATACTTAACTGCGTCCTGCTAGGAAAGAGCCTTAAGCCTCTTGGAGCAAGAATGTTGTCTTAATTCACTCTGTGTCTCTGCTCCTCCCAGCACTTAGGAGTGGTTCTCAGTGCTGCTCAAAGTGTCTCTATAGATGGTCTCCTTCTTTAGTAGCTTTGTCCACTTGTCGGAGAATGACACTGACTCGTCAGAAGTGCCCTCGGTTACAAAGCAGAGATGTTCAGTGAACTGTTACACACAGACACACACGCACACGTAGACATGCACACATGCATACAAAAGTGGTGTGAAAGATTTTTTTATCTTACATTTTGCCCTGTAATTACTTGACAACAAATCTCATTAAAATAAAAATGAGAGGTTTCTCATTAAGAAAGAAGAATCCCATATCCCAGGACTATAGCCTGTTTTCCCCATATGTATTCAGTAGTATAAAATTCTGAAAGAATTTAAGAACTGCCTAGCCTTTGGTGTGGGGGTAATGGGATTTGGCTGGTATTGAGTCTGCTAATGTTCTGGGGATTTTAGAGGATTTGCCTTTTACTAAGATTATAAAGTAAATCTTTACAATGGAATGTGACTTTTGCTGTACCTGGATTGGATTAAGAGTGTGTACTATTAATCTGGTTTCACATACTTTTGAACTGGGACAAGTTCTAACTCTGAAATCCTATCTGTCAGGTTGACTGGCTTTATTGTTGTAAGCTAGAATGTCCCAAAGACTCTGAATACCATCCAGAAGTGGTAGGCAAAATGCCTATTGACCTTGGCTTTCTCCTGTAGTCATCCGTTTGAGGGACAATGACAATATGTACATTTGATCCCCTGCACATTCTTATACTTGGCTTAACCACGTAAAATTGAATTCAAGGTCATCTTGATGTCACACACTAATAGCCATCAGTAACAGATTCCTTACCCCCGAGCAACTCAAATTCCTCCAAATCACCCAGTGGATGCTCTTCTCAGATGTACTCTATCTTTTCTCTCTCTTTTCCTTTTACCTTCTGACGAGTTCCACTTCTCTGCTCTTGCAGAAGCATTTGCCTATAGGCTACTACTGTGGACTTTGTATATATGCTGTCAGGGCACCAGACAAGTCAATCACTTGTTGCAGTCATTGCTATAACCATTTGGCAGTGAGTTTTTAGAGATGACACCAAAAGCATGATCTGTGAAAGAAAAAAATAGATAAGTTGAATTCATTAAAATTAAAACTTTTGTCAAGAAAATGAAAACATTGGAGTTCCCACTGTGGCACAGCGAAAATGAATCCGACTAGGAACCATAAGGTTGCGTGGTCGATCCCTGGCCTCGCTCAGTAGGTTAAGGATCTGGTGTTGCCATGAGCTGTGGTGTAGGTTGCAGACACGATTCAGATCTGGCGTTGCTGTGTCTGTGGCATAGGCCAGCAGCTGTAGCTCCGATTAGAACCCCGCCTGGGAAACTCCATATGCCATGGGTGCAGCCCTAAAAAAAAAAAAAAAAAGA
>PVHT021183524.1:2107575-2287617 GCA_004024745.2 Catagonus wagneri
TCCCTCTATTCCAAGTTTACTGAGAGTTTTTATTATTATGGATTTTGTCAAATGCTTTTTCAGCATCTAGTAATATGATCACCTGATTTTTCTTTTTTAGTTTATTGATGTCATGGATTATATTGACTGATGCTTGAAGGATGAACCAGCCTTGTATACCTGAGATAATCCCACTTGGTTATGGTGTATAATTCTTTTTACACATTGTTGGACCTCATTTGCTAATACTTATAGGGGATTTTTGCATCTATGTTCATGAGAGATATTAGTGAATGGTTTTATTTTTTATAATGTCTTTGTCTGGTTTTGGTATAAGAGTAATGCTGCCTAACAGAATGAGTTAGAAAATATTTCCTCTGCTTCTCTCTTCTGAGATTGTGATAATTGGTATCATTTTCCCCTTAAATATTTGATAGAGAACCTCATGTTTTTAGTATGTTAGATGAAATAGTATCAATCTAAAGTATCATGTGACTGGCTATGTTTTTTCTTTATCAATAAATACTGAATAAAACAAGAAAGAAAAGATACAGTTTTCAAGCTGCTAGAAAGAGTTTTCAAAACATCTCAATATCTCTTAAGTAGAAAAAGTATCTATTACTTCAGGCCCATTCTGTCTAGGTTAAGACCAACATAAAAATTTATTGCAGGTTTGTAAAACTTTCTTAAGTGATGTGTTTCAACTATTTATGTTTTACAGAAGAAGATATGATTTAGATTTGTAATCAATCTAAAGAAAATCTACCTTTGAAATTGTTTGAATGCAGGAAGGAAAGCTTCCCTTTACATACTTCTCCTAAAAATTAACACCACCACCCCCACCCCAAATATTACCTATAGAGAACTTCTGAAAATTTGTTGGAGTTTTGGTGGGGAGGAAATTGAAAAACGCAGAAGTAGAGAATATTCTGTTTATTGAAGTGGATGGTAGGACTGTGTTTACAGCATGTGAGGTTTATTCAGCATTTAGAAGAGCCAGATGGACACCCTAGCATTTTCATGAGGCCAGCCTGCTCTTGCTATCATTGTAAGTCAAAGGAAATAGAAAGGGCTACCTCTAGTCTGTACGGCACCTTTATGTGACTACACAAAAGCACCCCTGCCGTCTGTTGGAAAATCATGGTAAAATACTTGTTTCATTAAAAGACACTTCACTGCCCTCTGACAGGCACATGTGATGATAAATCTATAAACCCGTGGTGTGAATGGCACCATCTTGGACATGGTGCCATTGTGCAGCATCTGGTCTGCGCCATCACGTGGGTGCTCTCAGGTAGAAAAATGTACTAGAAATCATCTGAGCAGTATTTGCCTCTCATATGAAAAAGAGAAACCAGCTTTGTTGTAGTAACTCCTGGAGAGGTGCTGTTCAGCACGTTGGTGGTGTTAGAAGGTTGTGGAGGTGGGCGACGGGGTGGGGAGTGCTCTTTCATTGATGGCTCCCATTATTGAGAACAAGAGCTTGGCTATCGCTCTTTCTGCGTCTTCCAGTTAGAAAGCCTAAAATTCCAACTCCTTCGCCAAATGGAAAAGATTCTCTGTTTACAGAGAAAACACAAAGCTCGCTTCTTCCCTGTCATTAAGCAGGCTGAGTATACTTAGCAGAACTTTTCCACATAGGGATCCAAGTTAAGGCTATCAGTGACTTTTTACTTGAAATCTAAACATTTTAGAAACATTTGGTAGAGAAAACTATTCGCAGGCTCTTTCAAAGAGAATTGAATAAATAGTTTGGGGGGTTTCCATCTTGGAATTAGGATGTTTATTTAAGAAACTTTAATAAAGCCCTCTTTCAAGTCCATGAAAATTATAGTCAGAATCGAGCAGTGGACTAAGGATTCAGGAAATAGCTATTGATTTGTGAGAGAGCTGGGGGGTGGGGTGGAGGGGAGGATGAGGGAAGGAAGCAACTCGATGAGAAATTTTTGCTAATGGTTCTTATTTCCTCCAACTTTGAAAAGCATTCCACCAGCAGCAGAGTTTAAAACATTCTCACTCCCAGATTAGCCCAACTAGGTATGAGGTAGTGTCCGGCCTAGGCTGTGCTTCTCTGAGCAAAGGCGTGAGAATGGGTGGGGCTCACACATTGGTTGCAAGGCTGATTGCAAAAGGGATTTTCAGTGAGGGCAGGCAAGGCAGTAAAGGAAAGTCCAAAGCCTCATGTCCAAGGGGTTGGGCAGAAAGCAGGAAAGAATCTGTCTTGAGGAGAAGAACTGGCAAAGGAAACACTGATTAGAGGGAGAAAGTCGCACTGCAGAAGGTTCCCGAAAGATTCCAGAGGTGGAGCCTCTTTTAGGGTGCCCACAGATGACCCTAAAGCAGGAAGAGAGCCATGAAAGAAGCCAAACGAAACTGGACACTAACCTGCCTTTTTACTTACTTTTCAAAACCTCCATGGGTGAGAAATCAGAAAATAGCGAGGGAAAGGCTATCAGAAAAGAATCAAAGAAATGCATGCTGTCGAGTTACAAAAGAAGGCTGAAAGTTCTGTACAGAAAAAATGGAAGCACGTGCAGATTGTATTTTGATCAAAGTGACAAAGCTGGACAAGCACCTGGAAGTAAATATAGAAGTCTAATAGATCTGGAGTAGCCACATTGCAGATCAAAGGCTCTGAATAATTTAGAAGAAAAAAAGTGGCTTAGCCAAATGCTTCCAGTGACATTTCACACTTTCTACCTTATATTTCTAACTGTTCTTTGTAATCCTTAATTAGTCACCCATTTAGGTGGTCTAATAAATGAACACTTTTAGAATTCCATATTTTCTTGTTTTCTGCATTTTTTAATTTCAGTGAATTAATGGTGAGGAGGTTATGTGTGATGTATCATTTAGATTTTTTGATACTGCAATGATATAAACCCTATGTATGTTTAGGAAGAGCTATAATCCCCAGCTGAGCTTTTGTTATTGCTGTGGTTAATAAGTGGCCTAGTTTACCCATCAACTGCATGGTCAAGGAGGGAGAAATGCACTTTCCATGGAAGGACGAGCTTTTTAAAATTTATAGGGACCTTACCTGTTAGTAGGTATGGTCCAAAGTAGACCTCAGCTCCTACCAATAATATAAGTCGCTCTCCCTTTTAGGCTCAGGGTGGAGCTAGGTGAAAAGAAACCAGAATGTTTGCCTTGTCTGGTTATTAAAGATAAAGTCAAGGGCTCTCAACCTTGGCTGTACACTAGAATCACCGGAGCTTTTATGAATTCTGATACCCAGTCTGCATCCCAAAACTGTCAAGTCAGAATCTCACAGGCACTAGCGTTTTTAAGTTCCACAGGCTGTTCCTGGGTGCAGCTAGGGTGAGAATAACTGGATTGAAGGACACAACGCAGGTGCCAGGCACACTTTTGGTGCCCAGTACGTGGGAGCACCTCCTCTTTGAGTTGTTTCCTGCTCTTCCACCTTTCCTTTTGCTGAACTTGCCCCGGACGGTTTTGTGTCTGACTTGGTCTTACAACCAAGTAAGAGCTAGCGAATGTGTTTTTATTCTCATGTTGAAAAAGACAGAACTCTCTTCATTTCTCACTTTTAAAGTGCCATCTCATCACTTATTTCATACTTTTATCTTCCTTCCAATATTACTTAACTTCCTTCACCTTTAAGACTGAGAATCTGTGCTAAACCTTCTTGAGCATTTCAGAAGGATCAGGGTGAAATCAAGCTTAAGGAGTAAAGGGGGTTCCTAAAAATAGAGCACAATTCATCTATTTCAGTTAAAAATGCCTTCATATTTTCCAAGCATTTTTTAGACTCTTAAGCATTTTTAATAGCTTACTTACAAGTCTTGTTGAAAAATAAATAAAATGCACCTGTTTTCATTAAGGGATGAGATCTTTTTCCATTTTAGTTGGTATTGTTGAGGGAGACAAAAAAGAAGTCCAAAACTTGGCAATGGGATAACATTATTAGTGACATATTGGTCACAGATGTACTGGTGGAGCCACATTTTTTTCCCCCTTCAATTAGTAGTTTATTTATTTATTTATTTATTTTGGCTACACCCACAGCACGCAGAATTTCCCAGGCCAAGGACTGAACCCTCACCACAGCAGCAATTCAAGCCACTGCAGTGACAATGCCAGATCCTTAACCCTCTGCGCCACAGGAGAACTCCCTGCAATTAGTATTTTAAAGGCCCACAAATTACACACAGAAGTCCCAATAACCTCTTTACAAAAGGGAAGGCTGAAATATGATCTTTGCAAAATATTCATTTTTAAGGTATTCTAAATGTGTTTTTGTCAGTAGGTAAGCGACCTAAGCCCACTTGCTCGTTAAACTTTTAAGGGAGAAATAAATGGTGCTAGATGATGCCAACCTTTACTTCTTCTCATCAGTTCCAAATATTTGGGAACTGGAGGTATACTTGCAATACTTGTGAATCAATAGATTGCCTTTCCTTAACAATTTTTAAGAAAATCAAGAAGACAAAACTCAAGAGGCAGAAGGGAACTTGCCTTAGTAACTTTATCTCTTGAATCTGTAGGCCTTTGAAGCAAGGTTATGAGGGGTTGAGTAAAATTGTGTTCAGTTGCAGGAAGTCCTAACCTGGCTCCAGGGAGAGTATTGACAAGCTAACTCCCACAATGGGGTTAGGATTCATCTGGGAGGAAGTGGTGCTGGCACCAGGGTGCCCAGGAAGGCAGCATAATAGATGGATGTAATGCCAGACCTCCAGCTCTTGCTGTAAGGATGCAGTAGAAGGAAAAGTTATGTCGTAAAAGAAAAGAAATGGTCAAGAAACACATCTGGTGGACATAAAAATAATAATTACAAACTAAAACTTTATTATAAGACCTCTTGAGATTTTTAACTCACCTTGATAAGAAAACAATGAGGGAATAGATTCTGGAGGGATGATCAGTTTTCATCATGTTTAAATGGATAAGCTAACACCTTTGAAACTTCATGTAAATTGAAAGCGATATGGGAGTTCCCATTGTGGCTCAGCGGAAACGAACCCAACTAGTATCCATGAGGATGTGGGTTCAATCCCTGGCCCCTCTCAGTGGGTTAAGGATCCGGCATTGCTGTGAGCTTTGATGTAGGTGGCAGATGTGGCTCAGTTCTGGTGTCGCTGTGGTTGTGGAACCCTTAGGCTGGGAACTTCCATATGCTGCTCCTGAAAGGAAAAGAAAAAAAAAAAAAGGAAAGAAAAGAAAAGAAAAGAAGTGATATGAAATTGAGCAAAAGGGAAAAATTAGAAGCAGAAAAATTACCTAGGTGAGAAACTGAATTAGTGATAGGAAAAAAAAGATATGGCCAAGTTTCCTGATGTAGGCAGAAGGTTATCTATTTGTATTTTTAATTCAGTAAGAATATGTGTTTTAAGATGCTTTGATGACCTGGTGATTGCCAAGACGGGTGGCTTTGAATCAGGAGCTTGTAATATACTTTTCAGCCCCAAAGCTTTTTGATAGTACTGTCAAGGGAACATCAGGGTTTGATGCTAATCCAGTACTGCCTGCTGTCTTGTGTATTATTTGATTTTATAAATTTAAGATGTCTCTATGTACAGCTTTCTAAAAAGAAAGACTTGGAATTCTTTTCATTCTCTAAATGCCTTGTGTTGTTACTTCCCATTTCCCTAGGAAAGTGACAGTGTTGGAGGACCCTGATCAGAATATTCACCTGAAAAACCTGTCTCTTCATCAGGCAACCACAGAGGAAGAAGCTCTGAATCTGCTTTTCTTAGGAGACACCAACAGAATGATTGCAGAGGTAATAAGCTTTTCTTTGAAAGCTGTTTTTGCATATTATAAATAGAATTTTAGGGGCAACAATGACCTTAAAAATAATCTCATCCAAATCTCATGTTAGGATAAGGAAACCTAGATCCAGAGAGGTGGGTAACTTTCCCAAGGTCTTCTGGCTAGTTAGTGAGCAGGGACTAAAATCCACTTTCTTTTAATTTTATATTTTTCAGTGCTATATAGATTGGTTTGCAGCTAGCCAGTGACAAGTCATCAAAGGTCTTAATTATAGGAGTTTTTGCATAATTTTTGAAGCTTAAAAATACATAGTTCAGGAGTTCCCCTTGTGGCGCAGGAGAAAAGAATCTGACAAATATACATGAGGATGAGGGTTCGGTCCCTGGCCTCGCTCAGTGGATCAGGGATCCAGCACTCCAGTGAGCTGTGGTGTAGGCTGGCAGCAACCCCCAGCCTGGAACACTCATATGCCATGGGTGAGGCCCTAAAAAAAATTAAAAAAAAATTATGTAGTTCAGTGTTCCTAATAACTTCCAGTCATCCATATTTTGGCATATGTTTACCCATCTATATATTGTCATGTATTTATTGAATTAATATTTATAAAGAATTTAGAATAATACGTGGAACATAGGAAGTGCTCTATGTGTTTGCAGCTATTGTTGGCAGATCCAGGAACACTGCTGTGGTATCTGATATAAGTATATCTCAGTGCAATATTGGGGATATACTTACACTAAAAATTCTTTGTTGTTGATCTGACATTCAAATCTATATGGATACCTATATTTTAGCCGGGAACCTTTGGCAAGGGCAAAAATTGACCCAGCTTGGTCATGGGCCTTAAACTCAGCCAGTTACTGAGTGGAGACAGAGAGTCACAAAAGTCTCTTCCAGCGACACTGCCATGAGAGGAGTTAAATGGTGGTCGTGGTGTGGGCACAGTTCCCCAAACGAACAGCTTACTATCGTTACAGGCACTTTCTCTTTTAAACCATGCTGCCTGCGTCCTGTGCTCTACCTTGTCTCTGATAACAAACCATGGGTGAGGACAGTAAGCTGGGATGATAGGTCGTCTAAGAAGGTCTCCCTTCAGTGACTTTTTTCTGCCTCATTTTCACCTCCTGGAAGGCACTGCCTGAAATACAAGATAGATAAATTGAAACAAAGTCAGACAGTGAAAGCATGGTGTTGATGCCTGTTATTGCGTTGGGCCCTCAGTTTTGTTGTTGTTTTACTAGCTCTGTATCAGTACTTTTCAACAGATTAACAAATACGTTGAGCTTAGGTGCCACAGGTAGTATGGATTTAAGGACCCTTAAATTATTATTTTCATTTAAAGAAGGCTGTACATTTTAATTGCAGGATAGTTTCTTTTGCTTACAGTTTTGCCCAAGCAGTCATCTCTGAGGCTCTTATTTGTCCCAATGATTGAAGAATGAGGAAAAAAGCAGATTAAGAATTAGGGGGTGTAATCATGAAAGATTTAACAGGCCCCACTAAAAGTCCTCCTCCTCCACACACAGTTTAATAAATAGCAAAACGAGGGATGCAGAATAGAGATGGGTCATTCCCACCAAAGAAAGATAAAAAAGAAGAGGGTTAGATCCACGCTGCTGGAACACGTGCGGGGAGACCCATCCCTGCCCCATTACTGAACTTCCTCTGGCGACTCATCCCTGCAGAAGTCTCGGCTCCATCCTCACAATTACGTTCCCTCATCCTGAATGGGTTACTGAGACTCCTGGTTCACCGTGACCTCTCTTGGCTAAAAATATCAGCCATTTGCTGTTCCAAAGTTATGCCTTAACTTTAGCTGGCTGCATCTATTCAGACTATTGTTTTGTAAAGTTTTGTGTACCTTAAGCTTCCTTTGTACAAGCTTATCTGTCATGTTCTACCACCTTTCAAAATTCCAACCGTCTTCTCTTATTAGTTACTCGTGAGCATTGAACAGTGGTGTAAAACAGTTGAAACCCAAAGAAGTCCAGTTCTAATAATGCTGGTTGTGCATTACTATAAAAACGTATTTGTTGTTTTTCCTGTGTGAAGTCTGCTTTCTTTTAAACCGAGTCTAATAGGTTTTGGATGTTTCTGTGCTTGCTTCTATTTTTTTCCTTTGCTAATAGCTCCCATGTTTTATTGAGGACCTGCTCAATAGACTTGGCATTGCTGTAGACACTTCATATATGTAAATATTATTCTGATTCTTATTTTATAGATGGAAACCAAGTCTCAAAGAGTTAGACTGCTTGCTCAAGATCACACAACTAGTAGGTGGCAGAGCAGAGTTCACCTCTAAGCCTGACCGTTTCAGAAGCTTATGTTCCTTCCTTCTGCATCATTTCACTAGTGCAATAATCAAACTGACATATGTCAGATTTTTCAAGTGAGGATACATTTCTGAATTATTTAAAAAGCTTAGAAAATGCGTAGCACCTCAGTTTCTCTCTTGAATTCATGGAAAGCAAATACACAAAAATATAAATGAAGAATCGTCGTCAATCCCTGGAAATAGTTGATTGTTCAGAGTCTCCAAAGAGACATGTTTTAGATTATAACCGAGCTGTCAGAATGTAATTTGTCAGCACAGAACGAGCTTACCAGGATAAAAAGAACACACTAATCATTTTTTTTTGTTTTGTTTTCAAAAAGACAAGGTTCCCAATTTCCCACTTACACAGAAACATCCAAAAGTTGCCATGGTAACCAGAAAACATTTGCAAAACAAAGTCTGAAAGTGGGGACCGAAGCGGAGTGCTCTTCCCTTTCATGTTCTCCACCCAGAGCCAGTGTTTTAAGGAAAAGTTATTAAGAGTAGCTTTATCCTCTTTGGATTTTTAGAACTCACTCTTAAATAATTTCTGTAATCCTACCAGTGTTTTGAATAAAACCTGATCATGTCCTTGGGGTAGGTTTTTGCAAAAGTTGACGTGCTGGGCCAGAGAGAATAAGTATGGTACAAACTGAATTGTGAGTGACCCAATGTCAAAGCCCACCAGGAGCAAGTGTGACCTTTTGGTTTTATCCTTGAAATGTTTGTCTCAATAAATCAAATCTAATTGAACAAGACATTCTGCATTTGATTGCCAGCCCCTGTGCAATCCCATTGCTGGGACCCTTTGCTCAGTCCCGCCCATGGTCTAGAGCACTCTGTCCCCAAGTATGGCCCAAGGATAACCGGTAGGAGGGTTCTCCATGGTGGTGAAAAGATGTAGTTTCTTGGATGCCATATCTGATGGATGGATTCAGATTCTCTGCAATGGAGCCCAGAAATATGCATTTTAACATTTTAAGTGTGCTCAGGCTCAGTTTGGGGGCAGTTTGGGTTTTACCATTGAGAAGCTGGTTGAGGAGTTCCCTTCGTGGCTCAGTGGTTAACGAATCCGACTAAGAACCATGAGGTTGTGGGTTCGATCCCTGGCCTTGCTCAGTGGCTTAAGGATCCGGCGTTGCCATGAGCTGTGGTGTAGGCTGCAGACGCGGCTGGGATCCTGCGTTGCTGTGGCTATGGTGTAGGCTGGCAGCTACAGCTCCTGTTAGACCCCTAGCCTGGGAACCTCCATATGCTACGGGTACGGCTCTACATAAAAAAAGGCAAAAAGCCAAAAAAAAAGAAGAAGAAGAAGAAGCTGGTTGAAACCCACTTCCAGAGAAGTGTGTGAGCAGGTTCATATTCTGCACCCTGGCAAACAAACACCACAAGATTTGAAAGTCCTTCCAGTTTTGGTAGGTAAAAAAAAAAAGTTTTAATTTGCATTTTTGGTGACCACATTCTCTTATATCTTTACTCTTTGCATTTCTGTTTTTGTCCGTTTTCCCCTTGTGCTTCTCTTGGAGTGAGGGTGGGTCCAGTTGGCTTGTTGATGCCATGAGGGCTGGGACTTGTTCACATCCTTCCCACCCAGAAAGAAAGCCTGAGGTATAGTGGGAGCTCAGCAAATACTCATCGAGGGAATGAATATGAAAGATAATGACTTTCACTTCTGTCATATATTTAGCAAATATTTTTCCCCATTTTATAAATTTTCTTTTAGTTTACTTTTTAAAAAAACGTAATCTTTTTATTTTAAGATTTCTGCTTTGGATGCCATGCTTAGAAATGCAAGAGCTCACTGATGAATAATACTGCTTATTAAAAAGTGTTTCGTGGAGTTCCTGTTGTGGCTCAGTGGTTAATGAACACAGCTAGTATCCAGGAAGATGCAGGTTTAATCCCTGGCCTTGCTCAGTGAGTTAAGGATCTGGCATTGCCATGAGCTGTGGTGTATGCCAGTGTCTACAGCTCCATTTGTACCCCTAGCCTGAAAACCTCCATATGCCTCAGGTGCAACCTTAAAAAAAAGTGTTTTGTTGTTTTGAGTTGAAATTTGATGACCAGTCGCATCCACACCATTGTCCCCATTTTGGCCTCAGAGATGGTCATCATCGTGTTGGAATGGATATTATTAGAGGTTCCTGGAGCACGGGGATCTTACCTGAATCTTGGCTAAAGCTGTCCCGAGTTAACAAAATCAGATGCTCCCTTTAGGGAGCACCCTCGTTGATAAAAGCGCCTTTTAAATATTCATTTTAAGGAATCATAGTGTTGCTCAAAACTGCATAATTAGACTAACATGGCCTTCTTTTACATGCCAATTTGAAGAAGAGAATAGTGTCTTGGGTTCTCTCTGCGAAAACCTCACAGTCGTGTCTGCTGTGGGTTATGCTGTCTTGCCCTGCCAGATTCATATGCTGAAGTTCTAACCTCTGGTACCTCATCCTATGATCTTATTGAGAGATAGAGCATTTGTAGAGGTAGTCAAGTTAAAGAGAGGCCATTAGGGTTTGCCTTAATCCAGTATGACTGGTGTCCTTATGAAATGGGGAAGTTTGGAGACAGACATATTTGGAGGCAGTATGCTATGTAAACCTGAAATTCATCTTCAATCCAAGGAGAGACGCTTGGAACAGACCCATCCCTCAAAGCATTCGGAAGGAATAGCCAACCCCGCCAACACCTTCGTTGGGGTCTTCTGGCTTTCAGAACAATGAGGTAGTACATTTCTTTTGTTTAAGCCACCCAGGTGATTGTATTTGAAAGCTAATATGGTGTCCAGATAACCTCAGATGTAATTTCTTATATGATTGGTACCTGGTTTTGCTCTGTACCTTCATGAATTCAGGAGTGATAATATGCTATCTACAGCATAACATTTGGAGAGACCCTACAATTCTCAGCTAGCAACTGTTTAAAGGTAAGACTATAGTCCTGCTCAGCTCTATTCTCTGAGCTCCTGCCAACTACATAGTTGGTCAGTCCTTAATTTACGAATTTTTTTTGTTGTTGTTGAACTGATGTGGAAAACAAGACCTAGTGATTTCAGGAGAAAAGACCTGTGATATCAGGCCCAGATTCAGGGGTGGGTGTATGGTACACAGTGCCTCTTGGTGAGTACAGAGTACATCACAGATGACTTTGACATTTTAAAATTCAATTTGTAGTGCTTCAGACCTTTTGGAAGAGATTACTTTCTAAATAACCAGCCTACTGAAAACATTTGCAGGATTTGTAAATTATGTTTCCAGGAGCTATTAGAGCTCTTTCTATCTAATTCTTTGCTTGAAATAAAAAAAACATACTGAATGTATCCAAATTGTGCTGATGTATTTGTAAGCTCTCAGACTCTGCATGCTATCAAACTTTTGGAGTGAACGGTATGACCTTGTGGAAGTGCAGAGAGTTGGGAGACAGGCTGCGTGTGGAGGGTTAGGTTTGTGCAGTTACTGGAACAGCTGTCGTTGGACCTGAGGACAGCTCAGGAAGGAAGGAAAGAGCAGCTGTACTGTGTGACTGTGTTTGTCAACAGCTCTCTAAGCCTCCATCTCCTTGTGTAGTATGTGCGAGAAACAAGAGGATTTGAGTTGCAATTAGTGTTCCAGAATCATATTCCACTAGATCATTAGAGAGACACTGAATTAACATATCCTCACAGATTTTTGTTGGAAAGATGTTTTAGTTATACATAATTAGCAAGATTTGCGAGCCTGAGAACAGCAAAACAGCAAAATACATTTGGCCCCAGTCTTGTTATAATAAGAATAGAATTCTTTTCTCATTAGGTCCCAATAGGCAGCAAGAAGCCTTAGCAAAAATGTGTTGACAATTCTAACCTCTTCTGTTATCTACTGTACATATGTTACTAGGTGTAGAAAGATGGGAACTTAAATTTTGAGCACTTGGAGTTCCTGTTGTGACTCAATGGTAATGAACCTGACCAGTATCCATGAAGAGGCAGGTTCCATCCCTGGCCTCGCTCAGTTGGTTAAGGATCCAGCGTTACTGTGAGCTGTGGTGTAGGTCATAGACACGACTTGGATCTTGCATTGTTGTGGCTGTGGTGTAGGCTGGCAGCTGCAGCTCTGCTTTGACCCCTAGCCTGGGAACTTCCATATGCCACACGTGCAGCCCTAAAAAGCAAAAGAAAAAAAAAATTTGAGCACCTACTATATCCCAGGCATCTCTCTCTCTTTTTTACATTTTATGTATGAGAAATATGTAGTCTTTCTTAACTAGGGATTGTGTCTTAGCATAGTTTACGTTTTGCTCTCATCTAGCTTGATTAGTGGTATTGCACGAACCATGCGTTTTGAGTCTAAAATGTTTATTAAAATAAATGAAGTGGTATAGTGCAGCCATTATTAGAACATTAAAATGCACTTACTCTGTATACATAATTAGAGAAACACAAGCTTCTTGGCTATAAAAATTTAGCTTCCTAGTTTCTTCTGATCTTTAAAATTCTGACTTCTGATTAAATAGCAGAAGAAGGTAATTTTTACTCTTCTCCCTGTTATTGAAATTCACCACCAACAGCAACATAAAATGAAAAATAGAAGGGGGAAAAGCCATCTTCAGTGAAATAAGGAAGTAGTCATAACCTCAAACCATGAGGAAATCTGCCAAATGTTGTGAAATTTGAATTATTGTGAGGGTGGGTGCTGAGAGCCAACACATATATTCTTCAACCTCAGGCAGGATACAGTTTCCTCTTAAAGGAAGGGTCACAATTCTTAAATGCAAATCCAATGATCTTTTGGTTAGAGTGATGAGATTTAAGAGCACAGACAAGGATGGTAGGGAATATCATTTAGATATTCATTCTACACTCTAGAAGGTGAGTTCAAAGAAGAAGCTTTAAAGCCAGGCCATTTTTATAGTTGGCGGTCTAGACTCACTACCAAAAAAAAAGATAAAAGAAAAAACGGCCTTTGGCGAGTGGGATTTAGGGAATATGTGACTTAAAGAATTCTGCCATCCCTGGCCTTTCAGTGCAAAATTTTGAGGAACGTATGTGCTCTTAAGGCTATGAACAAAACACGTGTAAACATACTCAGGACACAAACTGAGTTTGAATATTCCTTTACTCACCCCCCAAACTACTCTATAGGAAAAAAAGATGGACATGATCAAAGACAAAATTTTATCAGAAAGAAAATAGCTAAAGATCTTTCCATACATAGGTAATATAGGTGGTGGGGAGGTCTGCTTACATCAGGAAGCAAGGTAGAATACTTCATAATCATAAATATGTTACCTAAATGTAATGTTAGTTTTTTAAAATATAGAAAGTTTCTAGGAAAAGACTGTAAGATAAGAAAAGAAGTGAAAGAGAAAAAGCAAGCCATTATAGAGGGTTTGATGTAAGTGCCATCAGGAAGCAAAAAAGGAAGGGAAGGAAGACAAGGAAGAAGAGAAGGAAGAGGAGATGATGTGGCTGAAAAATAACTAAGGATATAAAAAATAATGAGTGAAAAATGATACCTATAAAGAGCAAGGAGAAGCCAATTATGAGTAACTAGACATCCTGGAGAAAAGAGTGAGGGCAACAGAAAATAACATGGGTGGGGGTGGAGAGAAGTTTCTTGAATACTGGAATCTGCAGATGAAAAGGACATGTTTTGTAAAAAGAAAAAAAAAGAAAAGAAAGAAAAGGAAAGGAAAGGAAAGGAAAGGAAAGGAAAGATGTCAACTCCTATAGAATCTATTGAGGTTACTAATTTCCAAAGCTAAATAAAGAGCTTTATGGACATCCAGTAGGAAAAATGCAAGTCAACTATGAATGGCAGTTTAAATGGTTTTCTTGAACTTTTTTTTTTCAGCAATACACAGTGCCAGAAGACAGTGGAACAAACTCTGAAGCAAGGATATTGTATCCCAATAATTTTATACCCAGCCAAATTTTCAAGTTGTCCTTAAAAAACAAAAACATCATACAAGTATTTTTAAGTGTGTGTGGATTCAGGGAGAAAATGAACCCAGGGATACATTTTAAAATTTCTTGAAAATTAATTCTAGCCAAGTAAGAGATAAGTTCAAGAACTTGGCAACCCAGGAGCATTACAAAAGAATTAGTGAGAAACACTGAATTTATTTAAAAGTAGACATAAAACTAAGCAACTGTATAAAGTACAGATTCTTCTTGCAGTCAAGTAAATTAAAAGGAGGGCAAACATTTGGGGTTATATGTTTTTCCATTGTTCGGAGAGCAGACCTTTACTCTGGTGTTGATATGATGATACACAGTTCAAAAATATTAAACAGGAGAGTTCCTGTCGTGGTACAATGGAAACGAATCCGACTAGGAACCATGAGGTGGAAGGTTCGATCCCTGCATCGCTCAGTGGGTTAACAGTCTGGCGTTGCCATGAGCTGTGGTGTACATTGCAGATGCAGCTCGGATCTGGCGTTCCTGTGGCTGTGGTGTAGGCTGATAGCAACAGCTCTAATTAGACCCCTAGCCAGGAACTTCCATGTGCTGCAGGTGAGACCTTAAAAAGACAAAAAGCCAAAACAAAAACAAACAAACAAAAAATTAAACAGGAATAATAATTGAACATAGCTCTCATTAAAGATATAAGTAAAATGCTTTTTCCATTTGTCTTATGTGCGAATTTGGGCATACTTAGATTTAATGTGTTTGACTTTGATTTGCCAAATTTTGGAGAAATGACCCATAGGGAAACAATCTTCTGAACCTTGAGATCTAGCAGAAAAACCTTCACTAATTCTGACATTCAATTTTCCTAAAATTTTGAAGTCATCTAATCTTTGAAGACATGAAAATCAAAAATCTATCAAATTGATTCCAGACTTGTTAGAAGGGATATATAATAAAAACATAACAGGTTATTCTTATCAGAATGGTGAATCACAATTGGTAAAACATTCCTATCATATGTTTCAGATTGCTTCAAACCTTACTTTCAAATTTTAAACAAAATTGGTATGCCTCGTCTGTTTTTCTGTTTTACAAAGCTACTTGAATAATATGCTGGACCTAGAAATCCTGTTGCTAGAGAAAATGAGTTTGATTACTTTTCTAAAAGCTAGGTGTCTTAGAAAAAGAAAAATCAGAAAGGAAAATGAGTAGTTCAGGGTCATTGATTCCAATAGAGGATTATCTAATTGTGGATATTTTTCTACTAAGCAGTATGTTCTGAAACGTCTTCAGAAAAGATCAAGGCAGGTGTTTATAGGGTCATGTGCTAAACCTCTAGATGTGGTCAGGCCTCACTTTTCCAGGCTGAGTCGGAGTGTGTCAAGTGATGGTGGGCCTCCTAATCTGGCCCGTTTGCTGTGGAAGGAATTAGATAAGGAAATACTTAACCAATTGGGGGAGGGTTAGAAAATCCATGGTTAAGGGTGAGTTTTAACCTGAAAGGCTCAGATATCAGCCTGGAGAACACATGGAGGCTAGTATTTTCAGTCTTCAACTTAGAGCAAATGAGCAGTTCAGTTACAATATTTCATTAGAAAGTGTTATCAAACAAGGAGAAATGGAAGTAAAATCTGAATTCTGGATTCTGTGGCTGCTGCTCTTGTTTTAGTTGTTTTACTTTAAAGAATTTCAAGCATATGCATTACATACTCCTGTTTAACCTAAGAGAGATTTTCTTCACCTGACCTATTCTAAGTTAGTGGAAATTCTTGTTGAGCTACTTCACTCCAAAGTAGAAGAGTGATTGAAAAAAGAGAGGTCTCTAGGAGTTCCCGTTGTGGCTCAGAGGGTTATGAACTTGACTAGTATCCATGAGGATGCAGGTTTGATCCCTGGCCTCACTCAGTGAATTAAGGATCGGCTTTGAAGTGAGCTGTGGTGTAGGTCACAGATGCCACTTGTAAGCTGTGGTTGTAGGTCACAGATGCCATTGCTGTGGCTGTGGCATAGGCCAGATCTGATTTGACCCTGGGAACTTCCATATGCCATGGGTGCAGCCCTAAAAAGAAAGAAAGAAAGGAAGGAAGGAAGGAAGGGAGAAAGAAAAACAAAAGAAAAAAGAAAGGTCTTGGTACATAAGAATGAGATATAAGATACAACAAGAAAAAGCAAGTATTCAAAGGATCCTAGGAAATCTTATATGTAAATATAAGTAAATATGTAATATATAAATAATGAAATTATTTAAATCATTGAAGACTATTAACTATAATCATTTTTGATGTTTTTGAAAAGATATGTGATTAAAAGTAGAAAATTTGTTACAAAAAATAATAGTATATTACGTAAACATAAAAATCATATTTTGCTTGTCAATTTTGCCCCTAAAATCAAAATTTTCAGTCTTGAAAATAATGAAAAAAAGTGAAAATTTTTGTTGATCTACCAGTAAGAATATTCGTAAAAAAATCAAAGAGCATCAAGATTAGTAGTTGTACAGCTGCAAATTCCCAAAGGCAAAACAGCCTTTTAAAAATGCTTCTCTGTATTACCCAATTCTTGTTCTTTTCTTTTTTTAAAAAAAAATTTATGGCCCTGCCCTTGTCATATGGAAATTCCTGAGACAGGGGTTGAATCTGAGCCGCAGCTGTGGCAACACCTGGTCCTTTAACCCACTGCACCGGGCTGGGGATTGAACCCCACGCCTCTGCAGTGACCCGAACTGCTGCAGCTAGATTCTTCATACACTTTACCACCACCATGGCAGGAACTCCTATACCCTTTCTTTGCAGATTTCTCTTTCAGCTTAGGAGTATCTCCTACTCTGTGGAAAATGATTCTTGTTCAATGAAATTTGAGATTATTTGTCATATGAAATAGCTTCTTAGGGTGGTAGCCCAGATGGTGCCAGTGAGTGGCCTGAAGGGCTGTAGGGGAGAAGGAGCTTTAGCCTTCAATATGGGCATGTGGGTTTTTCCCAATTTAATGCTACATTATGTAAAGCAGCAGAAGCAGCTTCAGGTACCACTCAGTGCTCAGTACATTGCTACTCCAAGCCCCTTTTAAATAGACAGTTTGAAGGCACCATTGTCTGACAAAGTCATTTTTGAAATTCCTTTTATAATCCACACCATTCTTTCACTGCACGAATTAGGCTGACCACCAAACACTCAATTGTAGCCTTGGTGGATAACACAATCATCCCTCATTATGCACCCTCCGTAGAAAATAGTCCATTACAATGTCATAATTTTTTAAATGATGGAATTTAAAAATCCATTTGGAACAATGGATTTTCTCAGAGTTTGGATATTATTTTCTTCTACTCTATTCCCCAATGTTTAAATGGCCTTTCGGAATGCAATAGCTGATGCCAATTGGGAATAGTCCAAAGAAGTTCATGAATATAAGTAAATTTTACGTTGGCTTATTTTGAGAGAAGGGGAAGGGGCATACTTTTCCAGTAAGACGTATTGACCAATATGTCATTCTTATCAAGAGGAAGGCAAGAGAAAGGGCAGTTGAAGATGTACAGGGTAGTGGTTAATAAGAGCTCTGAAATCAGGTACAAAGAGTAATTGAAGCCCATAATAGGTACAGAGATTTGAGTCAATCTGCTGTTTCAAGTAATTCTAACTTTTATTTTTTTATTACTCAATGATTTTTATTACATTTATAGTTGTACAACGATCATCACAACCAAATTTTATAGCACTTCCATCCCAAACCCTCAGTGCATCTCCCCCCACCACCACCGCCAACCTGTCTCATTTGGAAACTGAGTTTTTCAAAGTCTGTGAGTCAGTATCTGTTCTACAAAGAAGTTCATTGTGTCCTTTTCTTTTTTGATTCCACATGTAAGTGATAGCATTTGATCTTGGTGTCTCATTGTCTGACTGACTTCACTTAGCATGGTAATTTCTAGGTCCATCCATGTTGCTGGAAATGCCATTATTTCTTTCCTTTTAATGGCTGAGTAATACTCCATTGTGTATACGTACCACATCTTCTTTATCCACTCCTCTGTCAATGGGCATTTCAGTTGTTTCCAAGTCTTGACTATTGTATATAGTGCTACAGTGAACACTGGAATACACGTGACTTTTCAAGTCATGGTTTTCTCTGGATACCCAGGAGTGGGATTGCTGGATCAAATGGTAATTCTATTTTTAGTTTTCTGAGGAATCTCCAACTGTTTTCCACAATAGTTGCACCAAGTTACATTTCCACCAGCAGTGCAATAGGGTTCCTTTTTCTCCACACCCTCTCCAGCACTTATTGTTTGTAGACTTTTTGATGATGGCCATTCTGACCGGTGTAATGTGGTACCTCATAGTGGTTTTGATTTGCATTTCTCTACTAACTAGGGATGTTGAACATCTTTTCATGTGTTTTTTGGCCATCTGTATGTTTTCTTTGGAGGACTGTCTGTTTAGATCTTCTGCCCATTTTTTGATGGAGTTGTTTGTTTTTTTGGTATTGAGCTGCAGAAGGTGTTCATAAATTTTGGAGATTAATCCCTTGTCAGTCATTTCATTTGCAAATATTTTATCCCATTCTGTGGGTCGTCTTCTCAATTTGTTTAGGGTTTCCTTGCTGTGCAGAAACTTTTAAGTTTAATTAAGTCCCATTTGTTTACTTTTGTTTTTATTGACATTATTCTAGGAGGTGGATCGGAGAAGAAGTTGCTGTGGATTATGTCAGAGAGTGTTTGGCCTATGTTTTCCTCTAAAAGTTTTATAGTATCTTGTCTTATATTTAGGTCTTTAATACATTTTGAGTTTGTGTATGGCGTTAGGAAGGTTTTTTTTTCTTTTTTTCTTTTTGCCTTACCTCGGGCCGCACCTGTGGCATATGGAGGTTCCCAGGCTTGGGGTCTAACAGGAGCTGTAGCTGCCGGCCTTCGCCACAGCCACAGCAACACAGGATCCGAGCTGCGTCTGCAACCTACACCACAGCTCATGGCAATGCTGGATCCTTAACTCACTGAGCAAGGCCAGGGATTGAACCCTCAACCTCATGACTCCTAGTTGGATTCGTTAACCACTGAGCCACGACGGGAACTCCGGGAAGTGTTTTAGTTTCATTCCTTTACATGTGGCTGTCCAGTTTCCCAGCATGACTTATTGAAGGGGCTGTCTTTTCTCCATTGTATATTCTTACCTCCTTTGTCATAGATCAGTTGACTGTAGGTGCATGGGTTTAATTCTGGGCTTCCTATCCTGTTCCACTGATCTCTTTCTGTCTTTGTGCCAGTACCATACAGTTTTGATGACTATAGCTTTGTGGTATACTCTGAAGTCAGGGAGCCTGATTCCTCCAGCTCCATTTTTCTTTTTTAGGATATCTTTGGCTATTCTGGGTCTTTTGTGCTTCCAAACAAACTTTAAAATATTTTGTTCTAGTTCTGTGAAAAATATCCTTGGTAATTTGATAGGGATTGCACTGAATCTGTAGATTGCCTTGGGTAGTATAGTCATTTTGATAATATTGACTCTTCCAATCCAAGAGCATGGTATATCTTTCCATCTGTTTGTGTCGTCTTTGATTTCTTTCATCAGTGTCTTATAGTTTTCAGAGTACAGATCTTTTGTCTCCTTAGGTAGGTTTATTCCTAAGGATTTTATTCTTTTTGATGCTATGGTAAATGGGATTGCTTCCCTAATTTCTCTTGCTGATCTTTCATTGTTAGTATATAGAAATGCAGTTGATTTCTGTGTATTAATTTTGTATCCTGCGACTTTGCCAAATTCATTGATGAGCTCTAACAGTTTTCTGGTAGAGTCTTTAGGATTCTCTAGGTATAATATCATGTAATCTGCAAATAATTGTAATTTTTAGGGTTGAAATATATTTCATGGACTTAAAGAGTCTGCAGTTGTAGTCTCTGAGCTATTTGGAGATTTTTGGAAGTTATGAAGCATGCCATAGAGATTCCAGAAAACTAGAAATGAGCATGAATCAACAACTTAACAAACATTTTTGAAAACTATTATGCAGTGTTATTCTAGGGTTACAATAATGAAGAAGACACAGTCCCTGCCTTTAAGGAACTGAATCCAAGTGGGAAGTGGATAGCCTTTGTATGGAGGTAACCTTTGAGATAGACCTTCAGTGAGAAGTAAGCTTTTGCTGAGCTGGAGAGGAGAAAGAGGAAACCCATCTCTTATTGACTGCAGGTTACCAATTTGATCCAGTGAGCCTGGGTTTTTTAGACTTTTAGTCTATATGATAAAATCATATAATCTCAACTCTCCAAAAAAAGAAAACATGTGGAAGATGACAGGTTAATATTTTTGATACCAAGTCCTAAAAAATAATCTGGAAAGGTTTATTAAATGGTAGTCAATAACTAATTAGGAAAGGGTCAGCATTGATTCACCTTAAATTAATTTCATTCACTTTTCTGATAGGATTATTAAAATTTTATAGGTCAAGTGAATTCAACTTACCTAGTGAAGTCTCTCAAAATATCCTCGGGGATATAAAGAGAAATTGAAGGTACATGAAAGTCCTTGGATTGAAACCAATTAGAAAATACCCGTAATTGTTACCTAGTAGAGTAGAGAGAAAGGGTTTCTTCTTGGAACGCTATTGTTCCACCCTACTTTATGTCTTACAGATTGTTTGGGTGAGGAGCTACAAGATATCACAGACAGCACAAAACTGCAAAAAAAAAAAAAGTCAAAATCCAGAATTATCTCAACAGAGAGTAATGTTGGGATAAAAGCTAATCAAATGCAGTCATCATAAAACAAGTGTGTATGATTCCCAAAGAAATTCCATAGCATGGGTAAAAGGCTGCAGTGAGAGTGGTTTAACACTTTGTGTGCTATTTATTGGCAACACTAGATCCAGATTGCTGAGATTCCAGTTCCCTCTGCTGCAATTAGGCTTCATTTGAAATACTATATTCAGGAAGTTCCTGTCGTGGCTCAGTGGTAATGAACCCAACTGGCATACATGAGAATACAGGTTCAATCCCTGGCCTTGCTCAGTGGGTCAAGTATATGGCATTGCCATGAGCTATGGTGTAGGTCGTAAGACATGGCTCTCATCCTGTGTTGCTGTAACTGTGGTGTAGGCTGGCAGCTGTCGCTCCAGTTCAGCTCCTAGCCTGGGAACTTCCATATGCCACACATGTGGCCCTTAAAAAAAGGAAAAAAAGAGAAATAATACATTCAATTCAGAGTGTCCAAGTGCCATTTTTAAAAATGAGTGATGAACGGTTGTGTTAGTTGAAGGAACTGAGATATTAGTCTTAGGGAGCATGGTCGTTTAATTCAGGGATTTAGGCGGAATTAATATAATCAGATAGGTGTTTTTAAAGTATTAGTCTGTCTGCAGGGTGGAGGAGGGTTGGAGGAGACAAGAATAAATATGGGGAGACCAGCAAGGAAAGAATGTGGTAACCAGCCCGGAGGTAAAAGTTGTTTGGAGATGGAGAACAGGGGGTAGAGCTAAGTGCATCAGGAATACCACGGAATGGATATCCATCTGCGGGACTCAGGGTGAGGGAAAGTGACGAGCTTGTTTGTAGTAGCTTAAGTTCAAAATTCCAGCAAGGCATTTTAGTGACAATTTTCAATCCAGCTCTTGGACATTCTCATCTGGGTCCAGAAAAACTGAGGACGCGGGATGCATCTAAACAGAGTGAACATCAGCAGTAAGACATCTTTATGACTTTTACAGTTATATGGACCACCTCAGCCTTTCAGTCAGTGACTGGTATAACTCTTTGTAGCAAAGCGAGTCTTATTATGACATTTCAAAGGCCAGAAAACCCAAAATTACTTTATGTAAATTTGCTTAAGAGTTCAACACCAGTAAGTGATAGAAACCAGGGCTTGAATCCAGGTCAGCTGATACCAGATTCTAAGATTTGGGGGTGTGATTTTTTTAGGATATAGTTGATTTATAGTGTTGTGTCAATTTATGTTGTACAGCAAAGTGACCCAGTCGTGTGTGTGTGCGTATATGTATATACACACACACACATTCTTTTTCTCATATTAGCTTCCATCATGGGTATGTAATTTTTTAACTACACT
Source organism: Catagonus wagneri (assembly GCA_004024745.2). Taxonomy (NCBI): domain Eukaryota; kingdom Metazoa; phylum Chordata; class Mammalia; order Artiodactyla; family Tayassuidae; genus Catagonus; species Catagonus wagneri. The sequence goes on from PVHT021183524.1 coordinate 2,129,540, forward strand.
ATGGTACCAATTCAATGAGAGTCAGAGCCATAGAAGAACCCCCAAGAGGAAGAAATGCAATGACTGATGACCATGGCTTGGGACATGCCTATTATAGGGACTAGAGAGGAAAAGATCCGATAAAGGAAAAGGGAATAGAGCAAGCAGTTAGAAAGAAAGCAGCACTCCAGAAGCCTGGGCATAGAAGAATGGAAAGCCTCTGTAATGAGGAAATAGCATCCTTGGATTTTACCTAAACGATCGGAATGCTGAGTGCTGGGAACAGGTCACTCTCTTCCCCGCACATTTGCCTTTTTCTCGTGGGTCACCCTCAGTTCACATGTCCTGTCATTAGCTTCTGAACTAGATTATAAATGCCTTGAGGGCAAGGTCCAGGCCTTCTTTTCCTCCTCATCTCCGTACTGCCTAACACAGAGCTGTACACACACACTGAGATGAAATGTGAAAGCTCTGCAGGCAGATGATTAATCATCACTAGAATTTTTCCAAAGGCACTGTCTCTAGTGCCAAGAGCACATTTGTTTAAAATGTGTGCTTAAATTTGAATGAATCTGCCTAAATAGTGCCATCTGTTCTTAGGCAGTCTCAGAAATGTTTTAATACAATTTTACCTTTAAAAGGACAAATGCAGGGGCATGCCTATGAGACATAAAGACATCCCTAAAAAAACACAGAGCAGACACTGGCACATCCAGTCACACTTAAACAGCTACACATAAAGAATGTTTTCGGGGGTTTAAGACAATTTTAGCTAAGAGGACACCAACTACTACTTCATGCAGAAAATATTTATGAGAAGTTACAAAATTGTAGGCATGGACTCCTACACATATTACTGCATTTTAATTACAGGCCCCAGAAATACAATTCACTTTGATATACCCTTTGAAATGGGTTCACTCTTCCAATATTTGCTAATGGCCCTCAGTTTACTGTGATTTCAGTGCATCAATTTAGAAGCTGAAGACAGCTGTTGGGGATAGTCTCTGTGTTATTCATTTATATCAATTGCCATTTCACTTTTGTTACAGTGATGCAGGATTTATTGTTATGCGAATATAACGGTGAAATGAAACCCATGTTTAAGTTCTGCAAATAACTTACAGTCACTTCCAAAACACCTCGACTTGGGTTCTAAATTTGAGTTTGCGGTTTTACATGCACGGTTATTTGCTGATCCACTTTAGCATGCAAAATCACACACTGGCTAGGTTTGGGTATAGTTATTGTGGCAATGAGTAATGGGTCAAATTTTCAGCCTCTTTAACTCACCAGCTACATCTTCATCACCAAAACTAGGCCAATATTTTGACATCTTTGTATTTTGCTGGTTGGTGTAAACCAATGATGGCATATGTCAAAAATTGATATTTACAGGAAGAATTTTTGGTTGAAACAACATCTAAGTATGTTATCCTGTCTGAATACATGTGTACCCACATGTGTAGAAATTCTTTCCTTAAATCTCATTTTTGCAAAGATGGAGATCTGAAGACATTTACTCATATGATCATTCCTTGGGAAATTTTTTTCTTTTTTTTAGGGCCTCACCCATGGCATATGGAAGTTCCCAGCCTAGGGGTTGAATCAGAGCTGCAGCTGCTGGCCTTTGCCACAGCCACAGCAATGCCAGATCCTTAACCTACTGCGAGAGGCTGGGGATCAAACCCGCATCCTCATGGACATTAATTGGGCTCATAATGTGCTGAGCCACAATGGGAACTCTCATCTTTTACACTTTGAATGACCTGAGTTATAGCACCATGAACTGCTATTTTAAGATAATATCGCCTTTTTAGTTAAGTTCCACCATAGTGTTTATATCATTCTGTAACTTGCTATTTTTCCTCAGCATTCTATTTTAGAAATTTATGTCAGTCCATACACAAGTTGTTCCATTTTAATTTTCTGTAGTTTGAATTACCCCAGTTTATTCATCTTTCTCACTGCACATGTCTTCAGGCTGTACATCTTGCACCAACTTCTTGCTAGCCCAAGCAGTGTTGCACTGACCCTCCATCTCTCTGTGTCTCTGTCTGCCTCTGTCTCTCTCCCATGATGTACCTGGATCAGGTTTCTCTGGAGGAAATACACCTACTAGTCAGTCTATTGCGAGCTTGGGGTCACAAGTACTTCTCTCAAAAAAGATTCTAGATTTACCTTCCCACCAGCAGTTTATAAAAGTTCCTACTTCCTTATGTCCTTATAAAAGCTTACTTTGTTCAACTTCATTTCTAAAATTTTTGCCAATGTGATAGAGGTGAATGAAATAGTTTATTGTTGGGTTTTAATGATCTGTCTTGACTGTTTCTAATTTGGAGCATTTTTTGCAAAGACTTGTTGAGCATTTTCAGATTTCCTCTTTTAGGATTGCCTGTTCACATTCTTTGCTCATTTTTTTTTTCTGAGTAGTCTGTCTTTTTCTAATTGATTCATGAGAGTTCTTTATTTCAAATATTACTCTTCTGTCAGTCATCTGTGTTGCAAATATCATTTCTCAGGTTTTTTTGTTATTTATTTTTTTTTTACTTTTGAGGACTGCACCTGTGACATGTAAGTTCCCAGGCTAATTGGAACTACAGCTGCCAGCCTACACCACAGCCACAGTAATGCAGAATCCGAGTCGCATCTGCAACATACACTTCAGCTCACAGTAACACCAGATCCTTAACCCACTGAGTGAGGCTAGGGATCAAACCTGCATCCTCACAGAGACAACTAGGGTCCTTAATCTGCTGAGCCACAGTGGGAACTCCTCATCTCCCACTCTTTTAACTTTGTGGTAGGTAGATCTCACCACCCAGAAGTGTATTAATTTTCAGTTCTTTGGTCAAATATTTCAAATCCATTTATTTTTGTGTTTTATATCTTGACATAGATTATTATCTATTAGTACCTTGAGTTAATTACCTTATGTTTCCATATTTTCTTTTATTAACCCAAAGTTATGTTATTTTACACATAAGTCTTTAATAGATTTTGGAATTTATTTGTGTGTTTAGTGTGAGGGAGCAATTTAAATTTACATTTTCAAGACGGACAGCTTGTTATCCCAACACTATTTTTTAGTAAGTTCATCCTTCTCCACTGTGGTCCGATATCACCTATCCCTGAAACAGAGTCCCTTCAATGAGCACAGCATGTTTCCCTCATCTAGTCATCTGTTCCTGAACCAGGACCACACTGTTTTAATTACTCTGGCGTCATGATTCTTCCTTGATCTACTGCGGGACAAGACCCCTTTAACCTACTAAGGAAGTACAGGGATCAAACCGCATTTTCATGGATACTAGTCAGGTTCTTGCTGAACCTCAACGGGACCTACCCTTTTTAGTCTTTAATGGTTTATTTGTAGATATTCTTGTATTCTCTATGTAAACCACAATATTTTTTGTATATAATGACCCTTTAGTTTCTTCTTTTCCTATCCTATGCGTTGTGTATCTTTTTCTTATTTATCACATTGACTGGGAACCCCAGTTCAGTGTTGGGTAGTAGCAGGCATGTTGGGTATCCTTGTCTGTGGATCGTGTTTACAATCATTTAATGAATTCTCCCAATGCACCCATTCTCACTTCTTTTACCATGAAATTCACATTGAAATTTTTCAATATAGCAAGCCAAAGTTAAGGTCTGGATTGTAGTCATGTAATGAAATAAAGTTATTTTATTAGTTAAGAAGACCCAAGCTTTGCCACATTCAAATTCTTTACTCATTTTCTGAATGAACCCATCCCCATCTGTTATGAGCCATTCAAGAGATAACATATTGAAGATAATTCACATTAAGGGTCAGTCAGCTATAAGTGTTTTTACTGCATTTGACAGCATTGGCTTCATGGGAATTGTCTTATCCCTGGAAATGTACATTTACATCTGTTGGTATGCTTCAACAGTTCTCATTGTTCACATTACTTTTTTTTTTACAATTTATTTATTACAGACTCCTATGAACCAAGCTTCAACCCGATCCCACTGTATTTTCACCATTCACTTATCAAGCAAGGAACCAGGATCTGCAACTGTGCGACATGCCAAACTGCATTTGGTGGACCTGGCTGGCTCAGAGCGGGTTGCAAAGACTGGAGTCGGGGGCCAGATTCTAACAGAGGCCAAATACATCAACTTATCACTCCATTACTTAGAACAGGTAAACGGGGAGAGTGGGATGGATGGACTTAGACCTACCATTTTTTGACCACCTATTTCACATCACTCAATTAGCATTTTTGTCTTGTTTTGTTTTTCTTCTTTTATTGTGGCAAAATGCATATAATGTAAAAGTGACCATTTGCTAATTTTTAAATGTACAATTCAGTGGTATTCAATACATTCAGAATGTGCCACCATTACCACCATCTATTTCCAGAACTTCTCATAATTCCAAACAGAAACTCTTTACCTATTAAACAATAGTTCTTCGTCTCTTTATATACCCAGCCTCTGGTAACCTCTATTCAACTTTCTGTCTCTGGGACTTTGCCTATTCTAGATACTCAAAGAAGTGAAGTTATGCAATATGTGTCCTTTTGTGTCTGATTTATTTCTTCACTTAGCATAATTTCAGGGTCCATCCATGTTTTAGCATGTATCAGGATTTCCTTCCTTTTAAAGGATGAATGATATCCCATTGTGTATGTATAGATATAGATTTATAGGATTATTTGTATCCATTCACTGTTGATGAACACAACTTGTTTTCACCTTTTGGCTACTGTCAGTAATGCTGCTATAAACATTGGTGTAGCTACTAGAATTTTGTATAAGCCATTTTACTTAAACCTCACAACAGCTCTACACTGTAGGTATTAGTTATTACCTCTTAGCGTTTTTGTAACTCAGATGTTCCCCAGACCTTTCCGAGATTATGCAGCTAATGGCGAGAGGAGGATTTGAACCTAGAATTGCTTGGTTCCAAAGCCTATGCTTTTTCCCCCCTATGCCTTATGGTTTTTTCTGTAAAATTAGTAGTGAATGTGAATATAAGCTAGAAATGGCCTCTATGGCCTATTTTTTTTTTTTTTCAGGCTGGTAGATTAGCTAGGAGAACATAATGTGGAGATGATCAGTATCTTTTCCATTTGTAATGACTTCATCTAGTTAATGATGCTGACCCTTCATCTGGTTGATGATGTTGACCCTATGATGGTTCTCTTTGCCTGAGCTTCCCTTCCCTGTCCACACTCCAGGTTTACTACAATCCATCCCAGTGCATGGCCAATTTTTAATTTCTGAATTTTACTCCAAGGGCAGAGAAAGCTCATCTGAATTTTGCTAAATAAATCTTCCAGAAAAAAAAAAAAAAAACTCCTCTATAAAAGGAATGGATTGAATTAGATGATTTCTCAAGTTCTTTTCAGCTCTGTGAGAATAACTGCTGTGACTTGAATGTTAAATAGGGCAACCCCTTCCAAATTCTAAAAAAAAAAGGGAAACATGATCAAAAACCAGAGTGGAGAAGTACAGAGGATACTGGCAAGGCAGAAGGATTTCCTAATGAATGTTGGAGGCTGAAAGATTTGAGAAAACAAAAAAGTACTTTTTTCAACTGCCTAATGAACCTTTTGAGAATGATATTGCCCTGATGTTCAATGCTTTCTCATGGTCAAATTGGCTGAGAAAGCAGATTGAGAGAAACCTAAGAGAATTCTTTGTGAACACGGCACACACAGTTCGGCTCTGACCCTATGAACCCCAGTGATGCCGCATCCAGAGATTTAGGCCTGCGTGGCGTACAGGTCATTTTAGTTTCTGACAATAGTCAGCATTCCCGAGCTCTTTCTTGCTCAAATACTACATACTACCGTGTTAACTGATCTTTTCACTTAATGGGACATTTATATAACACTGACATGAAAATGTAAGAAACTGTATTGAAAGTGCTTGATTTCAAAGTATACCTACTTGTTTCAGATGGTTGCACCGTCTTTTCATTCCCATTATGTCCATCCATTCATTTGAAATTATATTTATATTTGTTAACTGAATCCAAATTTGCACCAATTGTAATCACTTGAGAAAGCCATTCTGCTCCTAATCCTTTTGTTTTCTTCATTCTGCATAACCTTTGCAAGCTGCTACTTATCATTAAAACCATCCCTCTCCCTCCATTTCTTCCCTTCAAAATTCTTGTAACATCAGCCTCAGTGAGCAGTCTTGGGGCTGTGCAGCATTTGATTTTCTGTATAGCTAGTTCCTTTATTTAACAAATACTTGTAAGGAGCAGTAATGTGCTGCGGACTGCGCCAGGCATTAGAGTGTAGTGCTGAGAAAATTGAAGCCTCATGGCCCAGTGTAGGGGATGAATAAATGCTTGTGAAGTTCGTGGCTGGGATCCCAGTGGAAGCTGTGCAGAGCAAGCCTAGGGGTGAGAGAGCTCGTTGAGGGGGCTGGGACTTAGACTGAGAAGGGGAGACTTAATGAAAGTCCTCTAAGGGCTGCTGTTAAGCAGAGACCTGAGCTCAGCCGGGATGGGGTCAGATCAGGTCAGACAGTGGAAACCAGAGCCTTTCAGCCCTTAGCTCCATCTGGGGGACTGATTCACCCAGGGTCACAGTGACAGTCACATGCCATTGACCTTTGGGTCTCCAAACGTAACCTGTCAGTTTCATAGACACCCCCTGCATCCCTGCGGCTGTGAGCTATTTATACCAATGCACATGCGTCTTCATGATGGTTCAAATAGGTGATGACTCAAATAATGGAGAAAGGAGGAGAGGGAGAAGATTAGTATGAGAGGAAAGAAGGACATAAATATGGAAAACTGCAGTGTGTAGACATGGATATGTGCTGTTGAGTAAACCTAGGAGCTGCTGCTAGAGAGAAGTTCAGTGGGTAGTAGAAAATATTGGAATTTTACACAGACATACGCTAGAGGAAACTAAAATGTATGTAGGGATAAGAATAATAAAGAGAGTGGGCAGATACTGTTGATAAATAACAGAATTCAGGGACTTTGTAAACATATTTTCTATATGAAGTACTTTATGATGGGGCCAGGAGACTGGATGCGTAACACAGTTTAGTTTAATTAGCTTCGTTCATTCATTCACTCATTCATTCGGCAAACTATGATGGTCTGTCCACTGGACGCCCTGAGTTGCGTTGGGCAGTGGGGATAGACATGCGATTGAGAAGTAGTCCGAGCTGCCATGTCGTCCAGTGAAAGAGCCAAGCATATAAACAAATACCTACAGCGCGGTAAGATAAACGCTGCAGTAGAAATTCTTGAAGGTGTCAGGGATTAAGTACATCTCCTCTGTCTCAGATTCAACATCTAAGATGGAGACAGACTAGGAAAAGACAGTTTGGTAACCTTTCTTACATGCTTTAGCCCACTCTGGTTGTAGAAATTCCATGCAGAAAGGTAACCGCCCTTCTGGCCATAACTGGAAGCCCTTACACCTGCTTGCAGGGCACGGCCTTTCCGAGTTGAATGCACCTTATTGTGCTCATAAGTAAATAAATTTCTGTTTGCCAGAGTCCTGTTGGTTTTGGAGTTTTCCTTGTATACACAGTACTTTTTCCAAAGAGTCTTCTTGAAAACATGTTAAGCCACAATAACCGGGTACATCTCAGCCCTAGAAATCAAGTCCACAGGGGAGAAGGAAGGGGCTGTGCATACTTGTTCTAACCATAAGTTCACCAAGTGCTCCTTGCATGACACTGGGTCTCTGACAGCCCAAACATCAAGTGAGAAACCACTGAGGACAGAGTGTTTGCTCTCTACTTCCACAGAAACCAGAATCCGGGTCACCCCGGCCAGTTGTCCAACGTGAGTGGAGCTTTTTCTGAGTGTCAGTTTGCACTTGGCTTCCATGAAAGGTGTTGCATTCAGGAGGGAAAGCTGATGGTTCCAGTGTTGGGTGTAACCTCCCCACATTTGGGTCAGTTTTCAGGGGATAATCCTCCATGGACTTCTGAGCCCTTTAAAAGAAATTTTCTTTAATTCGTGAGATAGTAAACCAAATTATTGCCTTCAAGCACAGTTTCTAGGTGCTTAGAGATATTGTTAAATATAAGGTGAGGTTCCACTCTTTGTTGCTTAGAGAATGCCTTCAGGAACAGGTTCTTGTATTTATGCATGAAATCCAAAAATGGAAGCAAACATTAAAAAAAAAAAAAATCCAGGTTGTATTAACACCTGCTTACCCCGTGCCGTTTGGATCGTTTGGTTCCCAGCTGGTTTAGAGAACCCAAAGCAGCTCCGTGGAGAAGAATCTCCCCGTGCCTCTTCCTCAACTCCTGGCCGTGTCTGGGTCACTCTGAAGATCTGTATCTGTCCAAGGGGGCTGGGCTTATTGTGGTTTTCCCAATGTCCTTTAGAGCTGGAAGGACACCTGCTCAGGGCCTTCTTCTAAGGAAATGGACCAAACCCAGTAAACAATGGTTTTATTCTGCTACAACAGTAAGTCTCCAAAGGGGTCATAAAGAACATGGTCTGAAGACCCCTCCAAACACTGATGCTTTCTGTTTTACTAATAACTATCCCAGAAACTCTTCCTGTGGGTCTTTAAATCATTTCTGTGTAGGCAGGCTTTCTCATCCCACTTTTACAGATGGGAAAACTGGGGCTAATCCATTTAAGAGACTGAGCTAAGATCATATAAGTGGGCAGCTGGATTCTGACCCTAAGTCCTGGGTTCTTTCTTTTATCACACACTGCCTTCATTTCCCCCAATTATTTATTTATTTATTTATTTATTTATTTATTTATTTATTTTTATTTTATACTTTTTAGGGCTGCATCTGTGGCATATGGAGGTTCCCAGGCTAGGGGTCTAATCGGAGCCATAGCTGCCAGCCTACACCACAGCCACAGCAACGCCAGATCTGAGCCATGTCTGTGACCCACACCACAGCTCACAGCAACGCCAGATCCTTAACCCACTGATCCAGGTCAGAGATCGAACCCACAACCTCATGGTTCCTAGTCGGATTTGTTTCTGCTGCGCCGCGATGGGAACTCCTCTTCTACTTTTAAAGGCCATATTTTCTAATCCACGATCCCATTTTGAATTTTCATTATTTAACAATTTTAGAATGTTCTGGAGAGGACATCGGGATTGCCTCTACATCATGCATTCCAAGGGTAGCAGTCAGACGCATATCTCACCAGGAGTAGATGCTGAATGGTCTAAGCTGACTTAAACTGACCTCTCCTCTAGCTATAGTGGTTCGGAGATGGCCCATGGCCCAAGGTGGTCCCTAGTGAATCTCAAGACTCATGTTTAATGATTAGAGGACATTCTTGTGTCAGTTATAAGTAAAGACATAATGTAACATCAGGGCATTTGGTAGCCATCGTATGGCCATGAGGAAAGGCAGAGTTCTACCACGTGGAAGATAGAGCAGAGATATGGACAAAACCTAAGTCCTTGACTAAAAGGTCCCTGACCTTTTGGGTAATTTTTAACCTGAAGCATTTCCTATTATTTTTACATGAGCCAATAAATTTCCCTGTGGTTCAAGTCAATTTGGGTTTACATTTTCTGTTACTACGCTCAAGAGCAAGTTAACTAACACACCATTTAATGTAATATCAAAGGAAATTTAATAAGCATGTTCTCCTTTATGTCATCCAAGTTGTCAATAAAACTGTTGACTAGAAAAGACGTCAATATTGTTTCCTAGAGCAAGAAAAAAAATAGTGACATGCATTTTATGACAGAACTTAGAAATACTTAGAAAACTCTTAGCTATTTAACTGATGATTTATAAACAATATGCCACCCTCTCTGCGTGTCTGTCCAACCAACCCCTGTTGGTATTTGGTATTCGGGTTTTCCTTGCTTGTTTCAGGTATGTGTCCTCTTGGTTTTCAGGGTCCGAAGCTCTGCTCAGCACTCCACGCTGCCGCCTGGCCACTCAGGGCCACCACATTCCTCACTCTCTTTCCAGTTACATTGATGCTTCATTCTCCCAAATCTCATTCAATGATAATGACCCTCACACCACCTTCCTGGGTAAAACTAATTAACCTACTTATTCATTTGTTCATAGTCGTTTAACAAAACAAGTGTTGATCATATATTGTATTAGTCAGATTTCTTAGTTGCCTACTTAGAAATTAACTCTAGCTAATTTAAGCAGCACAGAGTTTATTCAACTAAAGAATCTCAAGGAAAGTAAGAAAACTGGGCTTGGATGCTACCCAGCTGTGAGCAGAGCAACCAAGAGACACTTCTAACCACACCACAGTGTTGCTCTGTAGAACATGACTCTTATTTCCACTCGGCACTGAGGACTTTAGGTCCTAGATTCCAGAAACTTCCCTGTAGCTGCCTCAAAAGAACCAGAGGCCTTTGCCACCCTACTTTCCTGCAAAGCTTGTCTTCATCCTTATGGTCACCTCCTATCACTACCTCCAAATCCCACACAGGGGTGTCTGCTTGATGGAGCCAGGTCCCACGCACACCGTGAGTTGTAAGAGAGACTAGGAAATGGAATTTTGTAGGAAGTAGAACTAGATTGGGGGCTGTCACTGGAGCTGAGGGAGACAAGTTTGTTTCTGCCACATGTACTGGGCAGTGGGCACTGTTCTTGACCATGAACATGAGAAACAAAGTTCTCTGTTTCTGCCTTGTGGAACAGAAAGCCTAGTGGGCAATCAAATAATAAACTAGTAAATAAATAAGCTTCAAATAGAGATAAGTACTGGAAGAAAAATAAAATAGAGTGAAAGCCTGGATATTGGAGTATTACTTTTGATTAGGGGGTTCGGAGAGAGCCCTTGTGAGGAGCTAAAACTTGAGCCAAGATTTGATTGATGAGAAGCAGGAAGCTGTAAGAAAATCTCAGGCAAGAGCATCCTAGGTTAAAAGAAACAAGTTCAAAGGCTGCAATGTGGGACTAAGCTTGCCATAGTGAAGGAACACAAGGCCAGTGTGCACCGTGAAAGCACCATAGGAGATGAGGTCATATAATAGACAGGATTTTGTTAGAGAGTGTGTGGCCTGTGTTTTCCTCTAAGTGTTTCATAGTATCAGTTTTTACATTTAGATCTTTCATCCATTTTGAGTTATTTTTATGGTGTTAGAAAGTGTTCTAATTTCATTCTTTTGCATGTAGCTACCCAGTTTTTCCCAGTACCACTAGTTGAAGAGACTGTCTTTTCTCTATTGTATATTCCAGATCACACAGGGATTGCATCATTTATACTAAGTGCTTTGGGAAAGTTGTAAGCAGGGTAATGACTTGATAGAACTCAACACTTTATAAAGATTCTTCCGGCTGCTCTGAAGAGAGGAGACCACGGGAGGGCAAAAGGAGAAGGAAAGAGACTGATCCGAAGCCTTGAGCTGTTGTCCAAGGAAGGGGAGCAGGGGGCTTGAACTGGAATGGTAGCAAAAGAGGTGGGGAAATAGTACAATTCTGGTTATGTTTTGTAGGTAAACCTAATAGAAACTGGGTGTTGGGGATGAGGGCAAATCAAGAATGATGCCTAGGGTTTGGGACTGAGCCACTAGGTGGAAGGTGGTGCCATTAATAATGGAGGGTAAAGCCCAAGAAAGAATCAAGGTTGAAAGTAGAGGGGAAAGAAAGTCAAGAACAGACTTCCTGGTGGAAACGTGGAGTTGCCACAGGGATGGTAGCTCAGGGGAGAGGTTGAGGCTGATGATATAAATTGCGGCCACATCAGGATATAGATGTTTTTTAAAGCCGGAGGATCAGATGAGATTATACAGGGAGAGAGTGTAGGTAGAAACAGAAGAGGATCAAGGACTGAGCCCTGGAGAACCTCATTAGATATCATTTGGAAGAAGAAAAGGAAGCATTCTTTAACTAGTTTTTGAGGAAAGATGAAAATTAGAAAAGCGTGGTGTCCTGATTACCAAGTGAATAAGTGTTTCCTAAAGGAGGCGGTGTTGAACTGCCTGTGTTGAATCCTTAACTTAAACCAGAGCTCAGTTTAGATGGCAGTTGGTGCTTTTGGCTCAGTGGGATGGCTGATGACCTTGGCAAGAGCCATCTTGGTTCAGTACTGTCATGGGCACGCAGGATGTGAGTGATCCAGGTGAGAGAGAGAAATTGATGCAAAGAGAGGGGTTAATTGTAGGTGAAAGAAGAAGAGGGAAGGGACAGTGGGCTGGACTCGGGCAGAAGAAGGACAGTAACAGCAGGAAGGCTGGAATGTGTGAGGGGTTTAGGGACAGGTCAGGAGATAGTTCTGGTCAAGCTGCTGACACCTAGAAGAAAGGGTGTGTGGTCATCAGCTCAGGCTGAAGACAGGGAGAGGAAGCTGGGTAGATGTTTGGAGCAAAAGGGTAAGGTGTGAAGGCCCATTTCTAAGAGTGGAAAAGTGGTTTTCGAGAGAATATCAAAGGATTTCTGGTTTGTAGTAAAACCTGTGGTCATGAATTTAAAGTAAGACCAGTGATACAGTTACATGATTTTGTATAAAACAGCCCTCAAAAGCAACGCTTCCATCTTATTTTGTAAACAAAAGGAGTAGAAAAAGTTCTGATGATGGGGATTACACACCTGGGAGGAGGAAAGACGAGCACTGGCTTCAGCAGTATTTTTAGCAACCAGGGCCTTGTGACACCCCTGAAGTCACATGTTACATCTGAGGATGATTTGTTCCTAATGCTTTGCGATGGGCATCCTGGCAAAGGATTCACACTGGATTCGCCTTCCCCGAGCCCCTGGTGGCTCCCTTTGGGGACAGCCCACAGCAGCTTTTCATCCATCTCCCATCCATCCATCTAGCACCTTTCTAAGTAAGACACTCCTGAGTGTGAGAGTAAAGTGAGCAAGCCTTAGCCGAACAAGGTGCACTTCGCTCGTCACTTACAGTGAAAGCGCACACGTACACAGCAGTTATTACGGGCTGGATACCACTCAAAGTAACCTGCACCTTTTAACTCTTCTTATCATCCCAGATGCTCAGGCAGATACTGTCTTTCTCCCGTTTTACAGACAAGGAGACTGAGGCATAGGTGTTGAGTGATAGGCCCTGGGAAGGCTGGCGTTTGGATCTGGACACTCTGGCACCAGAATCTGGGGTCTCCACCACAAACCCTTGTTTCTCGTGGTTCTTATTTGTTGTTCAGGCTCTTTTACCTTGAAGATGAGTCATATGTATTAATTTTGTAGGATTTTTTTTAAAAAATCTGGCATGATTTACTCTTGAGTTTCTATACAGATTTCCCCATGACTGAAAACAGAGTAGTAATGTATCAAGTTGTGTAGAAGTGCTGTCATCTGCCCCCAGATTGCAGGGCTCATCGCGGTAGGTTTTTGCTGCATGCGCTTCATTCCTTCTTCACCATTATTGTACTGAGTATCGTCAAGACATTTATTCTGAACCCAAGTTTGGGGGGGTAGTCAGTACATTTTGTATCTTTTTAGTGTTTTTAGTTTTTGTTTTTTAATTATAGTTGATGTACAGTGCTCTGTCAATTTCTGCTGTACAGCAAAGTGATCCAATTATACATATGTATACATATGTGTACACACACACGTATACATGCATTCTTTTCTCATTATCTTCTATGGTGTTCCATCACAAGTGGTTGGACAGAGTTCCCTGTGCTGTACAGCAGGACCCCTATGTTTATCCATTCTAAATGGAATAGTTTGCATCTAATACATTTTGTATTTTTATTGCAGTCTCAGCTCCGTTGTTTGTCAGAGGTGCATTTTCTGCTGAGCTAATGCTCCTTTTCTCCTTGGCCACAGGTGATCATCGCCCTTTCAGAGAAGCACCGTTCGCACATTCCGTACAGGAACTCCGTGATGACCAGCGTCCTGAGAGACAGTCTGGGGGGGAACTGCATGACCACCATGATCGCCACGCTCTCTTTAGAGAAAAGGAATATTGAGGTACGTTTCTGAGCTTTTGTTGCTGGTTTGTGAGATGGCGTCGAGGGTCCTGGGTGGGTCTCCATCCTTTTAGCCGGGTTAGGTTGTGCCTTCAGAGGCAGATACCCTCCAGAGTTACAGTGTAGGGTTATTTGCCAGCATTGTAATTACCCCATTTAAGAATCGATTTCACGTAGCACAGGATGGTCTGAAGAAAACCTCATGCACAGATTCTGGAAGACAAGCTGATGGGTTATTTCCCTCGGCCAGAGACACGAGCGGGGAAGCCCTTCAGCCTCTCCAGATGCGTTTTGCTCCTGATTTTGCTCCCATGCCTTGGAGATGTCTCGGGATGTGTTCCTGGACATGTGCCTGGACACAAGGCCCAGGGTGTGTTGTCAGGGACTGGCCGCCAAATGGCTTTCCTGGGTGGCTCTAGAGCCACCTGATGTTTCATGCGCTTCAGTTTAATGCATGGGGTGAGGACTTTCTCGAAGGGAGGAGAACAGGAAGCAGAAGGGTGCCTCCCGAAATAAGGCCAAGCCCCAAGTGTGTTGTAAGATGCCTTGAAAAGCCTCCCTTGGGGACCTGTTACAAATATTTATTTTTGTACCCTTTGGTGTTTATGGATTATGGCACTTGCTGTGATTATGGTTTGTGCATATGTGGTTCTGCTTTGACAGATCGGTAGCTGAAAAGTACACACCGGTAGTCACATAGGACCTCAGGATCCCCGTACTTTGGACATGAGTCATTTTATTAAGCCCAAACAAAATCTGAATGAAAAATAATATTCTAGAGCAAAGGGCCCTAATTTGGAAACATCTCCTCATTATTTTACGCACATCACTCTGTAGGTGTATGTTTTTCCAGTGAACAAAAATTAAGTTTTTCCTCTCTACATCGTGCTATTTTACAGATTTATTTTGCTTTCCTAGGAGTCTATATCTACCTGCAGATTTGCACAGCGAGTGGCACTCATAAAGAATGAAGCTGTTCTGAATGAAGAAATTGACCCCAGATTGGTAAGCAACTTTTAACTTTGTTTTTTAAAAAAAGTCAAAATATGCCAAAGATTAGCTAAAGCTTGGGGGTATGGGGGCATTCACTCCCCCTAACCAGGCAACGTTCTAAATACTGGGAGGGTGTTAACTCATTTAATTCTCATAACAACCATATTAGTAGATGCCATCTCTCCCTCTCCTTTGCAAATGACAAAACTGAGGCACGGAAGGTTCAGTAACTTGATCCGAGTTGCAGTGCTAGGAAGCAGCAGAGCAGGATTCAGACACAGGCAGTCTGAGTCCAGGGCCTGTTGCTCCGACCTGCAGCCCCTCAGTGCGCCATCAGTCAGATGCACATGGAGTCCCAAGGACACACACAGAAAACAGTTATATTTATAGGCAAGTTGTAGCCTCTCAAGAAAATCAGTTTAACTTTGTAAAGGCAATAACAATAAACCACCTTTTATTAAAGCTTATCAAGAGGAGTTCCCTGGTGGCTCAACAGGTTAAGGGTCCAGTGTTGTTACTGCTGGGGCTCCCCTGCGGTGGCACGCGCTTGATCCCCGGCCCAGGAATTTCCACATGCTGTAGGTGTGGCCAAAAGAAAAGCTTATCGAGAAAAATAAGATTTAGTGGTTATTAAATAGAACAATATTTTGCATAACTGTTCTCTTGCTTATTCTCGAGATTTTAAAAATAATTGGTCTGACCCATGGAAAAATGGCCAGGCTTCTAGTTGTATTAACAATGAAGTCTTCTTTATCAAAGTGCTTTTTTTATTTTTGAGGAGAAATATTGCAAGTTACATGACTCAATCACTCATCATAAATGCAAGTATTTTTTCTTCTCTCTGTTTTATTAGTCTCCCACAAATATAATGCAACAACAAACTAACTCATGCCAACATTGAAAATGTTAAATAAAGTATTTCAATTGTCAAACTCCAAAATTAAGACTATATTTCTTTGCAAATCACTAACTTCTGGGGAAAAAAATAAAAAAAGCCCGTGTAAGCTTGGTGGTATGAGTTATA
Organism: Catagonus wagneri; assembly: GCA_004024745.2. Classification (NCBI taxonomy): domain Eukaryota; kingdom Metazoa; phylum Chordata; class Mammalia; order Artiodactyla; family Tayassuidae; genus Catagonus; species Catagonus wagneri. Next base: position 2,145,383 of record PVHT021183524.1, read on the forward strand.
AAAAAAGATGTGACATCTTACTAACCGTGCTTCACTTACAGATTTCTCAAATCCCAACCAAAGAAAATCTCAGATTCACTGTTACCCACATTAACGATTTCTCTCTGCCCTTCCTCCTCTGGAGTCATCCCCTTGAAGGGTAGGGGGAAAGGACGACAAAAGAACAAGGAGGCTGATTGTTCTGCCTGCTTGCCTCACAGAGCCCAAGATCCCTGCAGAGAATTCTCTTCTGGAGAAACCAGTGGGTGAGGCAGCAGCCCCTCCCAGTCCAGGCCCTGGTCAGAGACCAGCATCACCTGGTGCCCCCACTGGAAGAAGAGACACAGTTCAAAGGCCCAGGTCAGTGGAACTGAGCTCCTAGGATGAATTCTCCTGCCGTCCCTACCTTGCCAGCAGCCCTGTGACATCACTGTGCAGAATAAGAAAGACAGGGAGGGCAATTAGCCTGAAGACAGAACTCCAGAATTGAAGGAAAATAAACATGTGAGACATTAGGGTTTTTTTTTTTCTCCTTCAAATTAAGCTAAAGAGACTTTTCTTTGAAGAAACATGAGGAATTTGAAGAAAGACGAACATCATTGTGCGTTTGATGTAGGTCTGTGTGAGATTTACAGTCGAGAAACCAGGAGTCAAAAGCCAATAGCTGATAACTGAACAAATGTTGAGGTCTTCCTGGTGCAGAATAATCTGGTAATTGAGACGTGTTGTTTCCTGATCTCTATTATAATTGCTTCTAAAAACTGACATTCCTATTCACTATTTTATACAGAACTTTTCTGAAGCACAAATGCCAATTGAAAAGTTGTCCTCAAAATCATCCAGAACACAACTGGATGGGATAGCCTCTATCATACTCTCAAAATTAATGGCAGATGTGGAGCCAGCCCTGTGGTAATCCTCAAGCTAAGAAGTTAGAAAATGGACAATAAAGTAAATCTAAAAAGCAGAAGGACAGAAACTAAAAAGTATAAAAATGATTGAAAACAGAAGACAGAAAGAAGACAGCGGGAAGAGAACAAAATCTGAAGTTGCTTTTTATTACATTAAGAAAATGAAAAATCTCTGGAAGGGTTAATGAAGAAAAGAATAAAGAAGGCACAAATCAATATTATAATATTTGAAATGAAAGGAGGACTTAATTGTAGATACAGTAGATGTCTTAAAATAATAGCAAGGTACTTTGAATGGCAATAAATTTAAGCAAAATGGACAATTTCCTAGAAAACATAATATAAACTAATGCAAGAAGAAATGAAAAACATGAATAGATTACAACAAATATATAAATTGACTCAATAATAGCAAAGCTACCAAAACAAGAGAGAGAAAAAGAGAAAAAGGGAGGGAGACAGGGAGAGAAAAAGTGAGAGGAAAGAAGGAAGGAAGGGAATAAAAAGGAAGAAAGGGAAGAAAACCAGACTTGATATTTTTAAATTTACCATACATTGAAGGGAGAATAAAAGTTGGATTCAGCCTGCTAGTTTTTGTTTTAGGAACTTTGCATTATGACCATATGATCACTAATATGATATGTGGTATCATGACTTATCTGGGTTTATTTCAGGAATTTAAGGATAATGTATCATTAGAGAATGTTCTAATGTTTAATAAAAGAAAAAAATCCGTGGGAAAAACAAGCAACACATTTAGGGTCATGGTAATGGGGAATTCATTTAGGGAAGGCTACGCAGGGGTGAGGGCTTCACAGGAGTCTGTAATGTCTTATTTCTTAAGCTAAGTGGTAGGTCCATTGGTGTTCACTTAAGCTAAGTGGTGGGTACAAGGTAGTATTTATACCTTATGTATACCTCAAGTAGTTCATACTAAAAAATAAAATCTCAAGAATTAAGGTGATTCATCACATTCATAGTTTAAAAGAGAAAAATTATGTGATCACATCACTAGATGCAGGAAAAGTATTTGATAACATTAAACATTCATCCATACTTTGAAAAGACTCATCAAAATAGGAATAAAAGGGAACATCCTTAGAGCAATTAAGGGTATCAACCAAAAACCTCAGGAAACATTTTAAAAGTGAAATGTGGAAGGAATAAGACAAGAATGTCTTAAGCACTGCACTTGGAAGTTCTAGGTAGGCAGAGACCTTTTTTTTTTTTTTCTATTTATAAGGATTTGAAAAGAGAAACATCTGTCATTACTTTTGGACAATTTGATTGCTCATATAGAACATCCAAGAGTGTTTAATAACATATAAACAGATAACCAAAATGATGTTCAGAAAATTATTTGCTATGTGGTCCATACATAAAAATGAAGTGCCTTTCTATATCTTAAAAGCCAATAATTAGAAAATGCAGTTTTACAAAAACTCCACTTGCAGTAGAAACAAACACTTTTAAATTCTTGGAACAAATTCTAATTAAAGACATGTAAAATATCTCTAGAGAAAACTGTAAATCTGTATTGAAAGGAATCAATGGGATGTGGTGATTCAATGTCATTACTTTAATGTCCTATCAAATTAACTTTTTAATCAAATTTTTTCCAGTTAAAATTTGAGGAGGACCTTTCATAGAATTTTATAAGCTGGATCTAAAAGTTATATGAAAAAAGCAAATAATCAAGACTAGCCAAGTCTATTTTGGAAGAGAACAAGGTAGAAGGAGCTTGTTCCTTCTAACTGCCAAAATGTCGTAAGATAATAGAATTAAAACAGTGTGCTACTGCCATACATATAGTCAAGTAGAGAAATGTTTTTAACCAATACGCCAGAAAAAAGACACATTTTTATAGGTGGAAATATATAACAGTACTATAATATCAAATCTTGCATGGTTAGCCATAAAAATTAAAATTAGATCCTTTTCTCACACTTTCTGAAGAATAAAGTCAACCAAGGGTAAAGAGCAAAGCTTTAAAACTTTTATAAGAACATATTGGAAAATATTCCTATGGCTTTAGGTAAAATAGATTTTCTTGTTTTCTTCTTCTTTTTGGCATGCAGAAGTTCCAGGGCCAGGGATTGAACCCATGCCCCAGCAGCGACTTGAGCCACAGTAGTAATAATGCCAGATCCTTAACCCACTGCACCACCAGGGAATTCTAAAATAGACTTTATTGAAGACACAAAAATACAACTCATAACAAAAGAAGTTGATAATGAAATTATATTGAAGGAATTCCTGTTGTTGCTCAGTGATAACGAACCCAACTAGTATCCACGAGGACACAGACTGGATTCCTGGCTTTGCTCAGTGAGTTAAGGATCCAGCATTTCTGTGAGCTGTGATGTTGGTCGCAGACAAGGCTCAGATCTGGCATGGCTGTGGCTGTGGCATAGGCTGGTGGCTGCAGCTCCAATTCAGCCCCTAGCCTGGGAACCTTCATATGCCGCGGTGTGGCCCTAAAAAGGGGGGAGGGGATTATATTGAAACTCACAACTTTCATTAACAAAAAGAATACAGCAAAGTGAAAAACATGTTTGGGAGAAGAAAATGTGCATTGCATAAAACCAATGAAGGGTTCTCATCCAGAATACATAAAGGAGCCTGTAAATCAATAAGGAAAAGAAAAACAACTCAACTGAAACATAGGCAAGGATGTGACTAAATAATTCACGGAAGTGGAAACCCAAACAGCCAATATACACACACAAAAATGATCAACCTCAGTAATAATCGTGGAAATACAAATTAGAACTAGATGAGAGACCATTTTACACCTACCAGATTAGCCAAATTAAAGTGTCTGGCAACATTGCATACATAGAAACTAAAATGTGGGGAAACAGAAACTTACGTATATAACTGATGAGAAGGTAAATTTATACACCTACTCTGAAAAGCAATTTAGCGGTAAGTGTACAATGAAGAGAAGATACACTTACTCTATGACCACCCAATTCTAAGTGAACACTGTAGGAGTTCCCCAGTGGCCCGGTGGTTAAGGATCCAGTGTTGTCACTTCCATGGCTCGGGTGGCTGCTGTGATACGTCTTGGATCCCTGTTCCAGGAACTTCTGCATGCCGCAGGTGCAGCCAGAAAAAAGGGAAAGTGCACACTATGAAGAAACTCTGCCATATGTGCCCAGAGATTTATAATGTACGCAGTAACACTGTTTATAACAGCAAAAGTAAAATTCCCAAATGTCCATCACCAGGAGACAAATGCATAAATTGTGATATATTTACTGAAATACTACACATCCATGAAAATTAATGAACTAGAGCCACGTGAAGCAACGTAAATAATCCGAAAAACATAACGTGAGGGGGGAAAACACATTGCAATGACAAGCAGAGTGGTAACATTTATGTTAAGTTTAAGGCATGCAAAATGACATCATACATTATTTACAGCCACATCTGTACATATGGAGTAAATGTATAAAAACATGCAGGGAAATGCCTGCAGACACCCCAGGAAGAACAGAAGGGGAATAGGAATAAGGGGCTCCAGTTCCATCAGTAAGGTTTTAGCTGTTAAAAAAAAATCCTAGAACTATTTTGACAAAATGTAAAGATTTAGCCAAGCTGGGTGGTGGATACAAGAGTGCCTTTTATATCATTCTCTACACTTTCGTTCCTAAATATTAAAAGATGTGTGTTGTTTGTCACGTAGTTCCCCTTAATGAGGAGTTAATACTGACCCTCCCGCCTCGGCCTTTGTAGATGATTATACGCCTGCAGAAGGAAATCCAGGAACTGAAGGATGAACTGGCCATTGTCACTGGCGAGCGGAGGACAGAGATGCTCACAGAAGCAGAGCTCCTTCAGTAAGTCTGCAGACTTTTTCTTTTCCTTTAACAGTGCAAGTTTGTGTTAACTTCTTTGTTGGCCCTAATGTTATGAATTCACCTCAAAGCACGAAGGTCTCCCGGGAAAGTCTGAAATTGCATGTAGGCGCCAGTTAAGAGTGGCAGCTTTCCATGAGAAGCTGGAGAAGGCTGGCAGTGTTTTTGCCGCCTCAGCTCTGAGGAGGTAGAGAACTGGCATGGAGAGGCCAGGGAGCTCCTCCTCCTGCCGCCTGCAGGACAGGGATTGCATGATAGTCACGCGCTTTTAAAATGTATACACCAAACACTCTTAAGCTGTGGCTCTCAAATCTGAAAGGAATTCAAGAAACGTCCTTTGTATCAAACAGCGTCTTGCTGCAAGCACCACTTTATCCCATGCCAAAGTAAGCTCTCTCCTTTGGTAACTGGATGGCCCATATATTATATAGTTCAAACACTCAGAATGGGAATGAAAGCAGGTATTCAGGGCTTCGTGTAAGCGTGGTATCTTTCAGACCCTTTAGATTTGCTCATTCGGTCTCTGATCACGAGCCCCCATGCGGGGCTCTCTTGTTTCCTCACTACTTACTAAGCACTTTTGGGGTGACAGTAATGGACTAGGCTTAGAAGGCAGTGGTATTCTCCATTTCTGGATAAGAAATAAAGCTATACAAGATTTTTCTAAAGGTTGACTGTGATTTACCATAACCCTCTCTCAACAGAGCAAACCATAACTAATAGACATGATAAAGCATTTTCTTTAAACTAATTCACGGCTGCCCCTGAAGGTAGGGCTAAAGCTTGATAAGCCTGAAGCAAGGTTTCTGCTCTACTCAGAGCCTTCCTTCTCTCAGACAGCACTTCCTCATTCTAGAACCCTGTGTTTAATAGAGGCCCCAAGGCTTTCCTTACAAAACTGCTTTGTGGCATACATGTGATTAAGGTGAAATATATGACCCAAATTCACATTTTACAGACTTTCGTGTCACTCCTTGAAATAACTTGGGCTATTATAGAGACTGAGAATCTCAGTTTAATATTCCTTCACTGTGGTGCCCCCTTCCCCTTGAAGAAAGGAATTAGCCATACTGCTTTTGAAGATGTCTTTTCAGAGTTTTGATCTTCCAATCAGGGTCCAGCCAGGAAAGCAAAACCACTCTAGGCCTCTCAACAAAAGGATTTCATCTAGGAAGCGTGTTGTACGGAAGATGCGGGATTCTGCCGCATCCCGGGGGTGGAGCAGTAGGAGCCCCCCACCCCTAGGCCTGGGGGGACCTCAGGAGGTGGTTGTGTTACCAAAACCCGAGACGGGTACTGGCAGCACCAGATGGACCATGACAGGTGCTGCCCCAGGAGGAGCCGGGGCCTCCAAAGTGCCATGGGTGCTGCAGAGGCGTCATCCCGGCAGGGAGCCCTGGCCCCTCCCACCATCTCTGCTTCTAGTCTCCACCAGTACCTCCCACTGGCTGGACTTCCCTGGAAGCCAGTTGTTGAACTAGTCAGGGAGTGCAGTTTCCTGTGATGCAGTCACACAAGGGAAAAGTGGAAATTGGATCTAGGAGCAAAGAGGAGAAATGATCAACAAATCCAATAAGTACCGTGTTTTCTCTAATTTCCTATGTAGTCGGAGATATGTGGCTCAGTTTAAGGGTGAGAGTCTTAGTGTGGTGGTTCAAGATATCATAATGGGTAGTATATGCTGCAGGTTCCCCCCAAATCTGGGGGATTATAGAACTGACAGAGGGAAATTTCTGACTCTCTAGCCACACCCAAGAATGCAAAGCAAACTCCACCAGGGAGGTACCTGAAGCTTCCAGGGATTCCTGGGAGACTGGACCGTGGGGCTGAGATGGGTGAGAGCAAAGGGTAGACCAAGTCCCAGCTCCACACCATGAAGGCCCCGAATCTAGACAGGGCGGCCCCCTGGAGCAGGAGGAGGCCGGGAACACCCACGAGCGGGCGGCAGAGCCATTGTGGTGGGAGCAGTTTGTTGCTGTGGCCCCCTGGGCACTCCTTCTTCCCTCCTCCCTCCTCCCCCTGGTGTTTAGGCCAGCATTAGGATGGGGAAATAGAGAAGAGCCCCAGGGAGGTGGCGATGCCTAGGACGGAGAGGGCCTGCATGAGCTTTGGACGCCGCTGCTCTCTCCAGCTCTGCCCATCTCCCATTGTCACTGAAAACAGGAAGCAGCAAGCCTTCCCCAGCTGCTCCGGTCCCTCACCTGAGACTGGCTGCCCAAGCGGAGAGAGCTGAGCGTCTAGGAAATGTGAGCTCACAGTTGGAATGACTAGAAATAGGAGGACAGCCAATGTGGAGAAAGCCAAGAACAAGCATTTACAGCTTGGAGGGCTTCAGAACTAAGCACGAAGAGAGGTTTAGAGATAAAACACATGCTGTTCTGTCCATGACACAACAATAGAATCAAGAGGCGAGCTTGAAAATGAAATATATATCCTTGTTGCTGTTAAGAATTTAATGATGGCTCAGTAGCAGAATGAAAAGAGAGGGGCAAATCACTGAGTCAGGAAGACAGGGGCTGAGGAGTTCTTCCAGAAAAAAGACGAGTAAAGAGATACAAAGGTTAAAGAAAAGAATCATAGAAAACAGCTCTAGATTTACCAACATCTAACAAAGAGTTTATGGAAGAGAAATAGAGTTAATTCAGGAGGACCAAAAGTTAAATAATACCTTTTTCTTGGATTTAAAAAAAAATTAAAAAGGAGGTAAGACCCGTTTCATTCAGAATGAAAGGGTTACCACGCTAGGTGTAGTATTAGTATAATAATATTGTAAAAAAAAAAAATTAGAAGCTCAAGATATAGAAAATACCAAAAGTTATCAGAGAAGAAAATTATTAACAATCTGGAATCTAATTTAGAGAAGACATCTCATCAACAACGCTGCAAACAAGAACTTCTAATGCTGGAGTTCCCATCGTGGCTCAGTGGTTAACGAATCCAACTAGGAACCATGAGGTTGCGGGTTCGATCCCTGGCCTTGCTCAGTGGGTTAAGGATCCGGCATTGCCGTGAGCTGTGGTGTAGGTCGCGGACGCGGCTCGGATCCCGCATTGCTGTGGCTGTGGTGTAGGCCGGCAGCTAAAGCTCCTGTTAGACCCCTCGCCTGGGAACCTCCATATGCCGCGGGTGCGGCCCTAGATAAGGCAAAACAAACAAACAAACAAACAAAAAAGAACTTCTAATGCTAAAAAGCAAAACAAAACAAAAAAGGACTGTGAATGAAGCTTCCTATATCTAGCCAATATTCAAAGGTGAAGCTGAAATGAAGCCATTTTTCAGACACACAAACTTTCAGACAGAAAACTTACCACCCTATATCCTATCTTAAAAAGACCACCACATACTGCACCTTGACAAAAAGAAAAATACCATAAAGCCTAAGAAACAATAATAAGCAAGTTTTGTAATATCTTCTTTAGATATTTAATATTGCATTATATTTACATTGTATCTTTTATTAGCTTGATGGTTATCACATTAACAGATGTTTCTGTTGAAAAGTTATTAACAATAAGTAAATTTTCCATTCACAGGATTTTGGGGGTAGAATGCTGTGACAACAGATTTAAAATACTGACAGACCGTTAGATCTTGACTTGGTTTCCTTAGCTCCATAGACCACAAATAGACAAATGTCAATCAGAACAGATTCTACAGAGACAGTATGTAGGGTTGCCATTAACTTTTCTGGGCAACTGGTTCATTCGTTGACTCATTCAACATTTATAAGTCATCTAGTATTCACAAAGCTCTACCCCAGGCCCTGAAAGGAACGCAAAGATGAAAAAAACCTCTATCCATCTCGTAACAGGCACACAATTTAGTGGCAGTGACAGACACGAGCGCAAGTAATTGTGATGCAATATTTAAGTATCATGAGGAGATGTGAATAAGACATGAGACCGCAGAGATAGTAATGATTAATTCTGAGCTCAGGAATCGTGTAATATTAGTTCCTGTGCTAATAAGTAAACATCAACAATTCACAGTGAAATCGCTTCTCTGCCGTCAAGGTAAGTGTAGAGTATAGTCTAGCATCTCATAAATGATTTCTGATCAGCAGCTGGGGGGAGCACGCTGCAAACCGCAGCCACCCTGCCAAAGCCAAGCCAAGGGTTTCACAGCAATCTAGTAACTCTGGTACTTGTTCCTGCTGAGGATTATTCAGATAATGTGGGGTTTTTTTGTCATTGTTTTCGTTATATTGTTATTGCACTTAAGTTTTGCCATAATTAGCCAGACTGAATGTTGGTACAACTTAAAATTCATCAGATTTGAGAGAATGAGATCAATTAAAATTTGCCCCTCTGCTTTTTAATATCACTTGTGCTTCTTTGTCCTCTGGAACCCCTGGACATTTACTCAGGAGGTTAATCAGCTTCGGTCCTCCCATTTCACCCAGACTGCAGGAGGCGCGGGTGGGAGGGGATGGTGGTGTAGGAGGGAGGAAGGGTCCTACAGCTCGCAAGACAGTGTTCTGGCCCTTCTCCCTCTCTGTCCTGCTGATTCCTGGTCTTATGCTGATGGCCACAGGGACTCTGTGAAGGACGTGAAGGACCTCAGAAAGCAGATATTTAGGAGGTAATATATGCTGTGTAGTATGCGTTGGACAGTTTGGAGATGTCTGTTAATACCTAGATCTATCATGTTTTTTGAACTATTTCCCAGAATTTCAGTTCTTAACGTAAATATTTGTTGCATTGACTTGGATGCTTCAACTGAAGAGGATTTCAGATGTCAGCCTCCAGTTATTGGGATATTTTTAGTTTATGTCTTTTTTTTTTTTTGCCTGTGTAAATTTGAAAAGAAACAGCTGGATGAAGGCTGACTAGCCAAGTTAATGTTTATACAAAACTTCTTGGGTGAAGATTGAATTCTGATTGATTCTCTAAACACATACCTCTTTCTTCCTCTGGTTAAAAAAAAAAAAAACAGAAAAGAAAAAAAGCTTGTAGGCCTCTGGCCTCTGGCAGGGATGGAAGCATTATTTCCTGGCCCAAGTCTAAATGAGTAGTCTCTATTCTGCATGGCAACATTTTTTTTTTTTTTTCCAAGGGGGAACTGAACTGGATCTCCTGGGCTCGTTTGCCCAAAGTAAATTTCCAAACATCTTGATCCTTTGCTTTTATTTTTTTCCCAGTCTTATTGAGATATAATTGACATATAACTGTGTGCACGTTTGAGTAAAATGTGATGATTTAATATACATATGTATTGTGAAATGGTTACAACAAGGCTAGTTAAGACCTCCATCACCTCACATAGTTACCTTTCTCTCTTTCTTATTTTTAATAGGCACACCTATGGCATATGGGAGTTCCCAGGCTAGGAGTTAAATTGGAGCTGCAGCTGCAGGCCTATGCCACAGCCACGGTGACACTGGATCCGAGCATCTGCAGCCTATGCCACAGCTTGCAGCAACATCGAATCCTTAACCCACTGAGAGAGGCCAGGGATCAAACCCATATCCTCATGGAGACAACCTCAGATCCTTAACCTGCTCAGCCACAGTGAGAACTCCCATAGTTACCTTTCTGTTTGTGTGTGTGGTGAGAACATTTAAGAGCTACTCTGTAAGCAATTTTCCATTATACGATATAGTATTTTAAACTATAGTCACTATGCTGTACAGTAGGTCCTGAGAATTTGTCTCATAACCGAGAGTGTGTACCCTTTACCACCATCTCCTGATTTTCCCTGACCTCAAGCTCCAGCAACCCTCCAGCCCCTTGAGTTCAACTTTTTAGTTTTGCATATATAAGTGAGTTCATCCAGTGTCTGTTTTTCTTTGACTTCTTTTTCATTAATTTTTGAAAATCAGTTAATCCTTCAGCCTGAATTTACTGAGTAACTATTAGATGCTAATCATTTTAATAGGTGTCTTTGAGGATTCAGGAATATAGTATACAGAAAATAATTCCAAGGAGTTACGGTTTTATTGGGGAAATAATACATATGCACATATACACACATTTATACACATATATGTATATATAAAACAGAGAATAAAAGAGTGTAGGAGTTCCTGTTGTGGCTCAGTGGCTTAAGGATCCGACATTGTCTCTGTGAGGATATGGGTTTGATCCCTGGCCTCGCTCAGTGGGTTAAGGATCTGGTGTTGCCACAAGCTGCAGTGTAGGCCATAGATGCAGCTCACATCTGGAGCTAGCATGGCTGTGGCATAGGCCTGCAGCTGCAGCTCCAATTTAAGCCCTGGCCCAGAAACTTCCATATGTTATAGGTAGGGCTGTAAAAAAGAGAAAGGAAGGAAGGAAAAGAAAGTGGGAGAGAGAAAGGGAGGGAGGAAGGAAGGAAGAACAGAAGAAAGGAAACCAGAAAATAAGAGAATGTATTAGCGGAAAGACAAATGGACACTGGAATTGTAAAACCTTAATTATACTTTTAATTCTACTCATATTAGTTTTTTAAAGGTTCTCTTATGTGCTGTCTTATGACTAAATGCTATCTATGGGCGCTTTCAGCTCCATATTGTTAAGTCTAATATCTGTTTATTACACATGGTTTATTTAATACATTATTTGCTCATCATCTATGATAATGAAAAGCTAAATCATTATGCAGGAATTCAAAAGTGGGGGGAGTCATTGCATGTGCCACTCACTGAGCAAGCTAACTAAGCCTTAAAGGGTGTCAAGAGGGAGAAAGTAGCATTCTGAGATGAAGGAGACCACATAAACAAAGGGGCTTGGAGGGAACAAGCACAGTGTGAGGAGGAGGGGAAATAGCAAGAGACCAGTCTGGGCGCTTGCATGTCAGAAGTACCAGCTAGTGAGGATCTGGATTGAAACTGGCCTGGCAGAAGCCTGGGATTCTCATGGAAGAACTGAAGGGGAGGATTACACCGCATGATGGGTTATGAATGCTACATGTAGAAGAGCTACTGTTTTATTTAATGGTGACCAGGAAACAGTGGGGTTTGAGGGTATTGCAATTCATTCATTCAGTAATGTTCATTGTATTCTTTCTTTGATCTGGGCACTGTCCTAGGTGCTAGAGACACAGGAGCGAGCAAAGCAAAGTCCTTGCCCTCATGGAGCTTACACTTTAGTGGGGACAGATAATGCACTGCTTAAATAACTAAAATACAGAGCATTTCAGAGAGCAGAAAGTCAAAGAGAACAATAAAACAGGAGTGAGCTTTTATAGGGTGACCATGAGACAGTTTACATGAGGAGGATTTTATGTGGCTACTACTGATAGCAATGAATAGAATTAGCAGATAATAAGGAATTGAGAAGATATTATATCAGGTTTGGGGTGATATTACGGAAAAGACTCAAGTAATGACAGTGAAAACGGAGGAGGAGACAAATGTGAGAGGCCTTGCTGAGGAAGACTCAACAGAAGTGATGGCTACAAATATAAAAGTGATAAAGAGGGGAGGTTGGCAAAAGCTCAGGATGCAAAACAGGTTATCAGTGGATGGGAAAATCGGGAAAAGAAGTTGGTTGAGAATAAGAAATGTTCAGTTCCTAACATGATGAAGGAATATACAGTATACAGGCATAATTGGGGAGCTTTAGAGGAAGGCTGAGGCTGAAGATTTACATTTTGGAGTGGCTGGTATTGAGCTGATACAATACTGAAGTCAAGACCAAAAGTCAGCTCAAAAATTCTCTGATCTGATTTGAAGCAGGAAATGATCCACGGGACCTCATCCCTCTGCTTTCAAACTTACTGTAGGCAGCTTGCCAACTGAATTTATCTTTGTACTTATACACATCACCCCGTCCCCTCCCTTTTATTCTGTTTATGTATAATTAAGTATCCCATCCATTGGATATTTTCCAATGAGAAAAATCCCCTTTCTTTATGACCCAGAGTATTAATAGTAAACAGTATAGAAAGATGAGACATTAAAAGGATAACAAGGAATTATATGAACTGCTTATGACAGTATGTTTTCTAACTTAGATAAATTTGACAAATTTTTAAAAGGCACAGACTACCAATGCTCACTCAAGAGAAATGGAGAACCCGAATAGTCCTTTATCTCTGTAAGAAAATGAATTCATTGTGAAAACCTTCCAACAAAGAAAACTTCGGGCCCAGATAGCACCACTGCAAATCCTGTCAAACATTTAAGGAATAAATATTAACAATTCTACACAAACTTTACCAGAAAACAGAAGCGGGCAATTTCTAACTCATTTTACAAGGCCAGTGTTCCTCTAATATCAGTATCAGATTATTAAATTACTGTCAAAATCAGATATTATAAAAAATAAAGACCAATATCCCATATAAATAAAAATAGTTAATAAAATATTTGCAAACCAAGTCTAACCAAATATCTAAAAGATAATAAATCATCTTTTTGATCATAAATCATGACCAAGCGGGGATTATCCCAGGAATGTGAGGAAGGTTTAACATTTGAAAAATCAGTCAATATTATGAGTTAGTTGTGCTTTTTAATCACGGCTATTCTTGCTTTTAAATTAAGAATTGTTGTTAATTGACAAAAAAATCAGTCAGTGTAATTCACCATGTCAAGAAACGACAGAAAAAAAATTTGGTCATCTCAATAAGGTACAGACAAGGCATTAGACAAAATTCAACATCCACTCATGGTCAAAACTCTCAGTATAGTAGAAATAGAAGAGAAATTCCACAACTGATAAAATGTATCTACAGAAGAACGTATTGCTAATATAACAAATAATTAACAGTGAAAGAAATAACTCTTCCTCCATTAAACTGGAAACAAAGCAAGAATATCCTTTCTCACCACTTCTATTCAGCATCATACTTAGGGATCTAGTCAGTGCAACAAGGCAAGAAATATGAACAATACAGATAAAGAACCCAGAGGATATAATGAAACTGTCTTAATTCATGGAGAACATGATTATCTATGCAGAGAACCCTGAAGAATCTACAGAACAGAAAAGATACTAAAACTAATAAGTGAGGTTATTGGTAAGGTTTTAGGATATGAGGTCAATATACAAATACAATTGCATTCTTACATGTTAACAACAAACAATTCCACTAATTGGAAATTAAAATAAAAAGGCAGCATTATTTATAGTCATATTAAAAACATAACATACTTAGGGATAAATCTAACAAAATATGTGCAAGCTTCGTATGCTGAAAATTATGAAACATTGACGAGAAATATCAAAGAACACTTAAATACAAAGCGATACCATGTTTGTAAACTGGGCTATTCAATGCTGAAGTACCAGTTCTCCAAAAATTGATCTGTAGATTAAATGCAATCCCAGTCAAAATTCCAGCACAGTGTGTGTGCGTGTGGAAATTGGCAAACTGCTCCTGAAATTCACAGAAATGCAAAGAACCTAGAATAGTTAAAACAACTTTAAAAAAAAAGGCGACTCATACCTTACGCCATATTACAAACACTTATTTGAAACGAATCATAGACCTAAGTGTAAAACCTAAAATATAAAACCTCTAAAATAAAAGCTAGGAGAAAGCCTTTGTGACCTTGAGTTAGGTAAAAATATTATAGGACATTAAAATCACAATCCATAAAAGAAAAAAAAATGATAAGTTCGACATCATCAAAATTTAAAGCATCTACTCTTTGAAAGACACTATTAAGAAAATTTTAAAAACTCAGAGTGGGAGAAAACATTTTCAAAACACATGTCTGACAAAGTGCCTGTATCCAGAATACTTTAAAAAGTATCACAACTCAGTCAGAAAGCAAACAATAAATATGAACCAAATATTTGAACAGACTTTATATCAGAAGATATACAGATGGCAGATAAGGACATGGGAGCGCAACATTATTAGTCATTAGGGAAATCAAATGAAAACCTTAGTGAGATACAATTATTAGAACGGCTTTTAAGAACTGACAGCAGCAAGTGCTGGTGAGGATGAGGAACTGAGACTCTAATATGTTGATGGTGAGGATGGATCACAGTGCACCCACTTTGGAAAAACAGTTTAACAATTTCTGATAATGTAAAACATAGTACTTAAAAATAAACCCAGCAATCCCATTACTAGATGTTTGTCTATTGAGGAATGAAAACATATGCCACTTGAAGTCTTCCACACGAATATTTACAGCAGCTTTACTCATAGTCTCCCAGACTGATAACAACCTAAACCGGTGAGCAGCTCAGCAAACTGCCGCAGGCATATATTTGGATTCTACTCAGCAATAAAAATGGAGTGACCTATTGATGCATCGACAACTTGGCATTATGCTAAGAAACCGAAGCCAGGTACAAAAGGGTACTTGCTGCTGATTCCATCCATGTGATATCCTATAAAGGGCAAAAGTATAGGACTAGTGATCACATTAGTGGTTGCCAAGGTTGCTGGTAGAAGAGGAAACTGATGGCAGGGGAACAAGAGGGAGGTGTTTAGGGTGATTGAAATGTTCCATAGTTAGAAATTAACCTCAACTAATCTTTTTAAAAACTGGAGAAATCTGTATGATAAAAATTAAAAGATCAGTCATTAAACAAACCAAAGCAAAATGAAACAAAACTGTACAGTGAGGAATTGTCCTTCAGGTTAAAAGTTAGTTTAATAATGGTGACTTTATCTTTGAGGAAAAGACCCTCGGAGCACACAAACACCTATTTTTTATGATTAATTACTGCATATGCAGGTTGAGGAGAATGTCCTCAGTTTCAAGCTCCGCCCCCAAACCCGTCCCTGTGCCCACTGGCTCCTTCCTTCCTGTCAGAGTGGAGAAGATGTCCCTCGTAGAGCTGACCTCACCAATTCTGCTCCCAATCCCAGTCCCTTGTTCCATCTCAGAAACCTCAATGCTCCTCCTATTTTTTTCTTTATCTGCAACTTCTCTCTTCTTACTGGACTCTTCTTATTAGTATTTGAACTGGCTCAAGTTTCCCATATTTAAAACCAAAATGCTTCCCCTTGACCCAGCCTCCCCCTACTGTCATTCTCCCCTCCTTTAAGCTAACCCACTCAGAGAAGCTCCTTCAGAGCCTTCACTCGCGGTCTCTATTCCCTTCCCTCCCACTCACTCCAAGACACGCTCCAGTCTGGCTTTTGCCCCATCGCCCTGGCTATTGATGGACCTCAGGGTAGATCAGGGTAATGACTCCTGGGCGTCTATCCAGAGAAAACCATCTTTCTGAAAGTTACACACACCCCAGTGTTCATTGCAGCACTATTTACAATAGCCAAGACATGGAAGCAATCTAAATGCCCATTGACAGACGAATGCATAAAGAAGATGTGGTCCACATACACAATGACATACTACTCAGCCATAGAAAGAATGAAATAATGCTATCTGCGGCAGCATGGATAGACCTAGAAACTCATACTAAGTGAAGTTAGTTGGACAGTGAAAGACAAACGTCATATGATATCACCTGTATCTGGAATCTTAAAAAAAAAAAAAAAGATACAAATGAACTTATTTGCAGAACAGGAACAAACTCACACTTTGAAAAACCTATGGAGGGATGGACTGGGGGTGTGGGATTGGCATATGCACACTGAGGTATATTGAATGATTGGCCAACAGGGACCTGCTGTCTAGCACGGGGAACTCTAGCCAGTATTCTCTGATAATCTATGTAGAAAAAGAATCAGAGAGAAAATGGATATGTGTATGTGTATGATTGGGTCATATTGTTGTACAGCAGAAATTATCACAGTCTTGTAGATTAACTATACTTAAAACTTTTAAAATGTCAGAATGAAATTGAATATGATTCTGTTTGTTTTTTTTTTAAAGAAAAAAAGGTGATGGGCTATGTCAGCCCTCATCTCCTTGACCTCTCAATGGCAGTCAATATTATTAACCACCCTCTCACTGCAGCTTTCTCTCCTCTTGTCTTCTTCCCATCTTCTGACTGCTCCTTGGCTTCTTGGGCTAGATTATCTTCCTTTCCTGTCTACATTCCTCAAGGCATTGTCCCAGGACCTCCTCTTCTCTTTTTCTTTATACTTTTTTCTAGATGGTCTCATCAACACCCATACCTCAGTTGCCATCCAGATGCTGATGACTTGAATTTATTTTCCTGGTCCATAATTTCTCTTCTCTGAATGACCCACTCACGGGTCACATTGCCTACTTGACACCTGGCCCTGAACTCAACTGAATTCTGTTCCACCTTTCTCCAGGCCTGGCCTCTGCCACCATATCCCCATCAGTCAATGTTGCTAGAAGCCCTACAGTTGCCCAGGCCAGAAACTTAGAAGTTACCTGTGATTCTATTCATTTTTTCATCCCCCAAATCCACCCTAGTTGGAAGTCTTGTTGACTCTGTCCTCAAAACCTGTCTTGAATTGGACTACTTCACACCACCTCTGTTGCTGCAGTCCTTGTCCAAAGCTCTGTCACCTTTTTCTACTTCCAAAATGATATCTTAAGAGGTGTTTTTGCTCCTCTCAAAATCTTTTTCTGTGCAGCCAAGATGTTCCTTTTTAAAAGTACAATTCGTACCATTTCACTCTCCTTCTTAAAACTCCTCAGTGACTTCTGACTTCCTGCTGTTCCTGGGAAAGCACCAAAATCCTGCATGTGTCTGCCTGGTCTGACCCTTTTCTGTGTGGTCACATTTCACATCCCTCTCCCCTTTGCTCCCTTTACTTCAGCTGACACTGACCTTTCAGCTCCTTAAACATTTCATCCTGTCTTCCACCCAGGGGCCACTGCACATGCAGTCGCTTCTGACCTCTGACTGGGGTGACGTGTGCATGGGGACACACACACACACCCACACACACACACACCCCTTGTTTTGTTTGTTCTACTCATCCTTCAAACCTCAGTTTAAATTGTTTTTCCTCAAAGGCATCTTCTCTGACCCCACAGCCCCAGCTAAATCATAGTGTGCTGCACATTTTTGTATATTCTGTACTTCAGAGCAGTTATCTGTTTATGATCATGTACTTGTGGTATTTTTTGGTTGTTATTTGTGTCCCCACCACACTGCAAGGTTTTGAGGCAGGAGCTACGTCTCCTTTAAATGAAGGTACACAGCACCTTCCTTTGTGTCATTTTGTGGCACATAATCAAAGAATATGGGGTGAATATTAATACAACAAAGATTAGGCCTAAGCTACATTAAATGCACAAAGGGGAAAAATGAAGAGATATATGACTGGCTCCTGAGTACATACTCACAATTTAAGATACTGAGCTACAGAAATCATCTATGCAGGCACATGTTCCCTTAAGGAAGTGAGGCCCTTTTTGATGTACATTTTACCAAATGGGAAATGATCCAGGGCGCGGGCCAGGTCAGCCTCTACTCCTGCTCTTTAGGGGCCCCCAGATTCCTCTTTGCTCTACTGACTACTCCTGTTGGGAAATAACCTCTCCTTCCAGGTGGAAAGAGTCACTAAGCTGGGGGCTGTGCTGGAGTTGACCCTCAGGCCCTTAAACCATGTGCAGAACAGAAGGCAGGCCTTCACTTTTCATCCTTGAGGCTTTGCTCCATATTTGGAAAATTGTTATCTCATGGGATTTATTTTAATGCAATCAAATAATTTAATACTACATATAGATTAAATATGGCTTCAAACCAAACACATTATGTTATTATGAAACCCCCAAACACAAACTCTGTTTCAAAAGGACATACCTACACTAATAAAAGCTACCTTGATGTCCCAATTTCTATTTAAGTGCAAATAAATCTATCTTAAGAGTCTTAAATCCCCATTTTTGAAATAAAACTGCTTTATCTATCGCTTTACTCATTCTTTCTAATGAATTAACACGGATTGAGTACTGCTGATACCATGTCAGGCATGTATAAGGACGGGGCAGTTCAGAAATGAGCCAAAGTGTCCTGCAAGAGGTTGGCCATTGGAGAGAGAGCGGCAGCTGACCAGATATGCGTGTTATTGATGGTGCTGAGCTGCTATAATAGGCATCCAGCCCAAGTTGGGGAGGGTGATTGTTTTGCAAAGAGCAGGGGAACAGGGAGAAAAGACTTTATAGAGGAAGTGGCATACAGAAAACCCATCA
Organism: Catagonus wagneri; assembly: GCA_004024745.2. Classification (NCBI taxonomy): domain Eukaryota; kingdom Metazoa; phylum Chordata; class Mammalia; order Artiodactyla; family Tayassuidae; genus Catagonus; species Catagonus wagneri. The sequence goes on from PVHT021183524.1 coordinate 2,164,111, forward strand.
GCTCTTTCATCTTGTTGAAGTAACCATTTAAAGGTGACTTCAGGAGAAGTCATTTCCATCATGTTTAACTCTCAGATCAATTTTTTTTATTAGACTAGTCTAATAAAAGTTTAATGGGGTTTGGTTTCTCAGTATGTTTGAACCAGATTAGAACCATAAAGCAGATTTCAACTACAGGTATAGTGGCTCTCTTTAACCTAAAATTTGATAACTTGTTCCCAAAAGTATGGGACAGAATAATAAAAATCAAGACCATGCCATATAATTTGAAATATACCCCTGCCATGATGATAAGTCTTGTCCTGTGACCTCCAGCCATTTTCAAAATGGGAAGAAGCAAGCAAAAAAAAAATAAATAAATAAATGTTACCCTACAATGTTTGAGTTGATATAGTCCTAGTGAGAATTAGATACCAAACTAGTCTTCTAGAGGAGTCTCTTGTCAGTGCTTAACTCTGGATCAATAATACTTTTATATTCAGTTTATCATCACTGGCTTCCAAAATGATTTTATTTGTCAAGCTACTGTTAAGAATATCCGTTTTTCTCTTTTAAAAAAATGTTTCAGCGTACAGCATTGTATTTCAGCATCTGTATATACTGCAAAGTCATCATGACCACGTGTCTGGTTACCATCCTTCCACATATAGTTGACCTCCTTCACCGATTTCACCGCCTGCAGCATCCTGCTCCTTTGGTGATCACTAATCTGATCCCTGAAGTTTTCTTGGTTTTATTTTGTTTGTTTGTCTGTTTTTAAGATTCCATATATGAGTGAAAGCATATGATATTTCTATTTCTCTGACTTATTTTACTTAGAAAAATACCTTCAAGGTCCATTCATGTTGTCAGAAATGTCAGAATTCCATTTCCTTTTATGGCTAAGTAGTATTCCATTGTGCAAATATTTTACATCTTCTTTAATACATTCATCCATTGATAGACAATTAGATTGTTTCCATATCTTGGCTGTTGTAAATAATGCTGCAGTGAACAGATAGGTGTGTATATCATTTCCAACTACTGTTTTCATGTTCTTCAGATAAATACCCAGGAGTGGAATAGCTGGCTCATGTGGTAATTCTAGTCTTCATTTTTTAAAGAAATCTCCATACTGTTTTCCACAGTGGCTGTCCCAATTTACAGTCGCACCGACAATATATCCTTTTCTCCACACCTTCTCTAACATTTGTTATTCTTTGTTAAAATAGCCATTTTAACAGGTGTGAGGTGATGTGTCTTTATGGTTTTGATGTGTATTTCTCTAATAATTAGTGATGTGGAACATCTTTTCATGTCCCTGTTGACCAGCTATATGTCTTCATTGGAAAAATATCTGTTCTGATCTTCTGCTCATTTTTGTTTTTCACTTTTTAGGGCCACACCTGAAGCATATGGAAGTTCCCTGGCTAGGGGTCTAATTGGAGCTATAGCTCCCAGCCTACACCACAGACACAGAAACGTGGGATCTAAGCCACGTCTGTGACCTATACCATAGCTCAAGGCAATACCAGATCCATAACCCACTGAGAGGCCAGGGATCAAACTGGCATCCACATGGGTACTAGTGGGATTTGTTTCTGCTGCTGCTGATGGGAACTCTGCTCATCTTTTAATCAGGTTGTTTTGTTGTTGTTATTGTTGAGTTTTTTAGGTTCCTTATATATTTTGGATATTAACCCCTTACTGGATATATGATTTACAAATGTCTTCCCCCATCCAGTGGGTTGCCTTTTCATTTTGATTATGGTTTCCTTCATTGTACAGAAGCTTTTTAGTTTGCTGTAATCCCATTTGTCTATTTTTGCTTTTGTTTCCCTTCCCTTTGGAGTCAGATCCTCCCATGGCTAAGATATCAAGAAGGTCACCACCTGTGTTTTCTTATAGGAATTTTATGGTTTCAGGTCTTACGCTCAAGTCTTTAATCCATTTTGAGTTAATTCTTGTGTATAGCATAAGACAGTGATCTAGTTTCATTTTCTTGCATATGGCTGTCCAATTTTCCCAGCATCATTTGTTGAAACAAGGCTTTCTCCACTGTATGTTCTTTGCTCCTCTGTTGTAAGGTAATTGTTCATATATGCATGACTTTCACTTCCCTTCTATTGATCTGTGTGTCTGTTTTTGTGCTAATAGCATACTGCTTTGACTACTATAACTCTGCAATATAGTTTGAAATCCAAGTAGTTTTATTTGTCAAACCACTATTAAAGATATGTTTCAGAATCATGGCTTGTGCTATACAAAGGGTCTGTGACGTGATGAGCTCTCCTGATTGTTCTCTGAGTTGTCTTCTAGGCAGGAGTGGATTTCAGGAAACCATGTTCCTTAAGGATAAGAGAGATGAGACGGAGATGGGGTTGTGGTAGTGATGGAGTAGAGGCTGAGATAGGTAGGAGGTTGGAGAAAGAGAGGGGCTTATACTGGAGTCTGAACGATTTCTTGAAAATTGTTTGAAATATGACTAAACACTATCCTACACCAGACTGAGCATTTAAAAATGAAGAATCTCAAGGAACTTTGTGCCTAACTTCCTGTCATTATGGATGAAGTTGTCCCAAAGACTGTACTGTACTACCTCTGACTATCTAGAACCTCTTTCCAGGATCCAGGGAATGCCTGGCCCCTGGCAGCCTCTGCAGCCTCATTCCCTCCCAAGCTCCCCCTCCTCAGCATCCCTCCCCTGAAGCACCCCTCCCTCACTGCATTACTCAAATGTTACATCATGACAAAGACCCTCCCAGGCCGCATTATCTAAAATACACCTTCCCCTGTCACTCTTTATCCCCTTTGTGCTGTTATTTTTCTTCATAGCAGCAGTATGCTATTTAATGTTTCATTATCCATTGTCTTTCTCTCTCCCTGCTTCATGAGGGAGCTTCATGACCACTGGGACTTTATCTGTGGTGTTTTTTTCCATTATGTTCCTGGCTCATGGTAGACCCTCCCTAAATATTTGCTGAATGAATGAGTGAACACTGTCTGGGCCTCGGCTCCCTTTCTGGTTTCTTTATGAACCATTCATTCTCCATCTCCAGGACTTCTCCTCACAGCTGCCCGGGTGTTTGTTATGAACGGGGGTCCTCAGGCCAGTCTCTGTGGACAGAAGCACTTCCTCTCATTTAGAGTCCACATGCACTGGTTTGGTGTGACCTTATAGATTTCATCTTATTGGAGTAATTGACAGAGGAATTATATGAAATATTAAGAATTTCACCCACAACTGCTTTCTGAACTTTGTCCAGAGGTACTGAGATAAGGTAGATAAAATTTATTTGAACAGGCTGGGAGTCAAGAGACCTGAATTCTAGTCTTGACTCATTCTGATTTAAGGAGATGCATATCTTAAATGGTCCCTCAGCCTCTGTCTTCTCATCTTAGGACTATGACCTCAGGCAGATTACATTGTCCCTACCTGTCTCAGTTACTCGTCTGCTATGTGAGAGTAGTAATGGTACCCACTCACAGGGCTTCAACAATCCGTGCTATACACTAAACACAATTAGCATGACTATTATTAATAATGTTATTATTTCCCCGTGCATCCTGATACAACTTTTATTGCTGCTGAGGAGTCTACTCACTTCTATTGGCTATTTTGTCAGGCTTCTCTACTAGAAACAAAGGAGCCAACCGTGTTTTAATCTCTCTCTCTTTCTAGAATATACACATGCTCACGCATTCATGAGGAAAGAAGTATTACTAGAAGGAAAAACCATGAAAATATTTTTAGAATTACTAGTGGGTTTTTTTTAAGGTCTTTTTACCTGGCTCTAGCTCCTAAAATTTCTACAGAAAATTAGAGGTTATTTTAAAAAATAACCCATGTCACTTACTGATTTTACACCTCCAAGTGGCAAAATAAAATTGTTTTCACTTAATTCATGAGCAGCAGGAAAAAAATGCCCTTCTTTGTTAGCTCTACTTTTACACTAAATTTCACAACAGAATTAAAAACAAATGTTCTCTCTTGGCATAGAGCAAATTAATGCACAACACACAGAGTTGTTCCTGAGATCTAAATTACATCTGCTTCTGGAATTTTAACTTTATTTTATGGTATGTGTTTTCATTTTTTGTATATCTGTGCTATAATACTGCACATTATTAATCGGTCACTTCAGAGTGGTGCTTTTCTAATACAATTGATATAAGACTGTATCTCTAAATGGCTAAATAAAGCAAAAACTATAAATTGCCAGTATAGAATGTTCATAAAATGCTTCCAAATTGGAATTATTTGCTTTGCATCTTACTGTCCCCTTCCTTAACCATAGCAGAACTTCACATATTCTCCAATTGAGAAAAATGTGCTGAAACCTGTAAGATATCCAGAAATTTAAAGTAGCAGCCTGAATCATAATCAGAGCTGATGCATAATGTTTACATTTGTATTTAAAATTAAAACGATGAATGTAAAAAGAAATCTTTGTAAATATGTATTTGGATATTTCCATGATAAAATATATGTAAGTGTGTAAGTAATATGTACCCACAGAAATTCTGAAAATTACAGGCAGACATAAAAAGGAAAGCCACATGTATATGTAATGCCCATATCTGAGCACACGAGAAACACACCACAAGTACCAGGCAGATACTTTTTGCTTGAATGACGTTGGTGTGGACACTTTTCCCCCAGATGACTTTGCAAGGGACTTATAAATGTCCCATGCAATGGTAAGATGTGAACCCCAAGCCCCCATTCCCTCTTCCGCTCTGTTCCTCAGGATTCTTGCTGGTTGGAATTCTCTGCATCTCTGTGTGGAAGGAAGTTCAACATGAGTACTTAATTTTTATGCCTTGATACTCCTTTCAGGTACTTCCCACCTGTTTTTATTTTGAATTCTCCATTCTTTCTTTCAAATGCTGGGCATGTCAACAGAACCTTCTATTTTCCATTTTCTGAATTTAGCCTTTCAACATCTGTATAATAGTTGTATTAAAAATACACAAAGATAAAATTGTTAGGGAACATCCTAAAATCTCATAAATTGGCAAGATGAGTTGAGGGTTTTTTGTGGTTTTTTTTTTTTGGCAATTACTGTGAAGTGTTTTGTTTTGCTTCCTTGTTTGGGGAGGAGGGAGGCTAACTCTTTGTATGGTTTTAGGAACCTAACCTTTGGGTACATCTTCTAATTGTTCTCATCCGCTTACAGATCTGTGGGCTTTAGAGAGCTTAGAGAGAACGTTGTCGCAGTTCATCCCCGGAGGCTTGGGAGAGGAGGTGTTAAGATTTCTCCTTCTGTCTTGTTCCTTGGCCTTGCTGCCACTGAAATTTGGAGATCCAGATTTATCCCGCGGTCTTAGTTATCAGCCCCTGAGCATTATTAGGCACATCAGAGCACTGTGCCAGAAGCTGTCAAAGCAGCAGAAGCGGAAGCAGAAAGCAGGGTGCCTGGCCAGAAAGAACCATGTAAGGATGTGTGACATCTGCTTTGGAAAAAATACATATATAAAGATAAAGACACGTCAATGATCATGTGCAAAATGGGTAATAAATACCAGATCTGTAAAGGGTTTAATGAAAGAGTAATTAATCACTCAAATAGCTGTCTGTATAGATTATGTGGGGGTTTTTTTTGGGGGGTGAGGTTTTTTTAAAATAAGCATTGAGATATCTAATATTTGCATATAAATTTAAATCATGGCAGTAAATTATACCTCAGGTGAAAATGAGTCTTTCCTGCCTCTAATGTTGAGATTAAAAACCATCAGGTGCCGGGAGGGATTGCACAATGTGTGAGCCTGAGCGCAGCCGGCTCCAGCCCAGACCTCCGCCTCTGCAGAGAGCGAGCACCGGACTCACACCCAGAAGACCTGAGATTCCCGCTCAGCCCAGGACCCATGGCAGTTCACGAGGGCAGTACTGAACAAGTGTAGATCAAGGTTTTTAAAATAAAATGCCAGAGAAATGGCTTGCTTCAAGAATTATCTAGATGCAATATTGAAGTAAACCCAAGGACTCTCAGAACTGCTACCAAGTTGCTAAAATCTAGAAATAGACACGTTGCTTTTATTTTTCAGCTACTTTCTTTGTAAAATGTGGAAAACCTACCCACTGACATTCAAGTAAATATATGAGAACTGGTGAGAAATTTCAGAGATTTTTTTTTTTTTCGTTTTAAGACCACACGTACGTTCCCAAGCTAGGGGTCGAATCAGAGCTATAGCTGCCAGTCTACAACACAGCCACAGCAACTAGGGATGTGAGGTGTGTCTGCAACCTATACCACAGCTCATGGCAAGGCTGGATCCTTAACCCACTGAGTGAGGCCAGGGATCAAACCCACATCTTCACAGACACTGTGTCAGGTTCTTAACTCACTGAGCCACAGTGAGAACTCCTCAAATTTTTCTTTTGAAAGAAACCCCATTTTGGATATCTTAATATCAATAAAGTTAACAATGCCCCCAAATGGAACAAGGATAGTTGTGTCACTCACGGGCTATAAGATGAGAATTATTTTGGTGTTCAGCTAAACATTGGGATAAATCCTTCTTTTTAATTTTACACCTATCAAAAATGGTAGTTTGACAGAAGCATTCTAGTGTGGCGTAACACAGTGGAGAATTATCTCCTAAATAACATGTAAATCTGACTTCACAGTATACACCCAACTCCCTACAAAGTCACCAGATAAAATGTAAGATGCCTCTTGCAGGCGGCTCCTGTGTTCTCCTTCAGGGGACCCTCTCCTGAGCATCCAGAGCCCTTTTTGTCTGGCATCCTGGGGGTTTCTTACCAAGGCTCTGCTTTATCATGACCTTCACATCCTTAGAAGACAAACATCCCCCCAGACAGACCAAGGCCAGGCTCTTAGTCTGCCCCAGCTGGCCTGGCAAAAAAACCTCTCCTGGTTCTAGCAACCTAACTCTAAGGGGCTAAGCTGAGCGATGACTCGAGCCTGGGTTCATTCCTCAGAGTAGTCCTCATTCTCACTCCATCCCCTGGCCCAGTTTCCCTAGCGCTTCCCTCTGTGTGTATCATTGGCTGAGCATACTCATGAATTTCCCCACAGCCTCAAAAATAGGTCACCATTAATGTCAAGGTAACTAGTGCCTGGTGCACGATTTTTTCCATTTACTGGAGGAATCAGATTTGCCCTTCTTTTTCATAAGCCCACCTCCTACTCTTAGTGCTTTCCAACTGTTCCCCTCTTCAGTTTGCCTTCCAGTTGGTCAACTAGCATGTGCTGGGCAGAGTACATTACCATGTATTTATTCTTCTGCTTAATTGGAAACCCCTCATTGGAGTTTGCAACTACAAATTTCCTCTTCTTTCTACATCCCACTTTTATGTTCCCAGTCTGATAGCCATGAATCTTCCAAGTTGGGTGGAAGAGAGCAACCATCAGGAAAGAAAGAAGTTGCTAATTATCAGAGAAACGTACAGTAAAAAGAAATTCTTTTTTTGCCAGTCATGAAAAGATGATGGTACTGTGTCAGTGAGGGCATGTGTTGGGTCCCACATGGCAGGAAGAGGAGACAGGACCAGTGAGGGATGAAAGTCTGGTCCTGATGCCTGGGACAAATCCCATGTGCAATCTTTAGCTTGTTCCTCTTGTTGGACAGCCCTGTAGAGCATGTGTACAAACTTATAAATGGGTGGGCATTTTGGCTCAGCAATTTAATTTCTAGAAATTTGTCCTTAAGGATAAATGCACAACGATGGATGTATAAAGATATTTATCACAACAGCAGTTGCAATAGGGGATTGAGTCGTGATACATTCATTTACCTGAGAAGAATTCCAAGCTCTATATGATGTTACTTTTGTAACCAAAACATGCATTTATATACATATGCTTATACCCACATATGCTTACAAATAAATCTGGGAGGATAAACACTGAAGTTTCACAGGGTTATCTCTGGGTTCCAGGATTAGAGTAATCTTTGCTCTTCTATATTTCCTCAAATTTTGCATTAGACACACATCACTCTCTGAACAGACAAAATAAAAGTATTTAAAAATATGTCCAAGATACAAAAATGAAATGTTCTGTCATAACATTTTCTATAAGTCATCATCAAATCACTCCACAAACATATAGTAATAATTCTGACAAAATTAATGCCATTTATTGAGCATTGGCCAGTAGGCATTGCATTATATTTTTAATATACATAGTCTAATAAAAATTCCACAATAAATTCCTGAGGCAAATAACTTTCAGCTTCACAAGATGAGCAGCCGAATCAGAATTTGAATCCTGTTTTGCGTGTCTCCAGAGCTGCTCTCTTGTGGCCCTTGAGCCACAAAGATGTAAGGTCTGCAGTGACGACGTAAACCTAAATCCTGGTTCTAAAGAGTTCACGGGGCAAAATGCAAACAGTGTTCTAGAATTAGCTAGATTTTGCTGTATTGTTCATTATTTGATGATCTATCTGGAATTCTGGGTTTTCCTCACTGGTGTTCCTTCACTCTCGCTACGTCATCTAGAAACAGTCTTATCTGGAAGGCCTGTTAAGAGACAAGGAAAGGACTTAGATGTTCCCTATAGTAGGAAATGTGTCCTCCTTTCCAACCTAAGTAACTGGCCTCTGAAGTAAAACAGAGACCAGGGCCGTAAAGTAAATATCCACCCACTGCTGTTGGCTCATTTTCCATGTGTTAGAAGTATATTAACCAGTGCTTGTTTTAATATGAGACAGTTTATGTAGAAGTGACCACAGCTGATAAAATTCAAGAGTTCATGCCAATAATTAAATTCCTCACAGTTCAAGTAATCATTGGGCCACTAACCCAGGAGGTGATTACCGAGAAGCACACGGACGGTCCTAATTATCCTGAGTAGCCACCATCAGGGTCAAATGACTAACTTTTCCAAATGTCATTTCTTCGTTTTCGCTGTTATCAGCCAAAGACGAAGAGCGGAAATGTATGAGATTTTTTTGTTTGATGCAGTCAGTATCGCTGATTTCATAGAAACATATTCCCCACTGAACGTGCCACACAACTCAGACGGCTGGGGGGAAAGCCCGGGTTGCCTCATGCCCGACCTCATAAACAGAGGACGTGACTCCCCCTCTGGGGTCTCCCTGGGTGACCCCCGTCGTGCCCATGGCTTCCCCAGGCACCTCCCCATCTGCGGGGCACCTCCTTCTCCTATAGCTGAGTGGGGCTTTGAACCTCCAGAGTATCAGGTTTCTTCATGAGTTAGGAAACCAAAATTTGCACAGTATTTGTGTCTGAAAACTTTGACTTTGATATTTATGTTTTAGCTTTCTTGGTGTTCTTTTCCTAAAAAAAACAAAAAAACTTTATGACTTAAACTCACTTTCATAAATATCCTGTGCAAATAGTACGTGGGTTTGTGATAGCTTACTGTGGAGGTCTAGTTTTAGCCGCCCATCCTCTTTTAGCACAGGGTTCCTTCTGATTCTGGCTTAGGCTCCCTTTTTTCACAGGTCTGGTTCTGCCTTGGATTCCCCCCCCCACACACACACACACAGGAAAACTCTAATTAAAAACAAAATTATTACAGTTGTTGTGGCAATTTCTGCTGTACAGCAAAGTGGCCCAGTCATACGTATTTATCCATTCTTTTTTTCACATGTTATCTTCCATCATCAGGCTCTATCACAAGAGACTGGATGTAGTTCTCTGTGCTCTACAGCAGGATGCCTTGTTGTCTCACTCATGTGAGCTGTCCCTCTGCACCCACACTGGCCATGCTTTCTGGTTTGAATACTGAGTCATATTTTTGTTGTAAAGGCAACTTATCTACTCAGTCCATAAGTGCCCCCATCAGCCTTTTTTAAAATGCAGAGACTTCCACCACAATACCCAGAAGTGCATGCTCTAGGATTTTCATTGCTTTAGAGATTTCTGCTCCTGTTTGCTATCGCTCAGATCTGTACAAAGACATTTTAGAGGGTCTGACTTGAATCAGAAAATGCTCAGGCAATGACTTCTGCAGAATGACCCTAAAAAGCCTGCCTTCCTTAGAGGCAGGGAAAAGGTGACTCTTAGCTCACAGCAGGGCCATCGAGCCAAAGGAAGTGCTCGGCACTGGGGTGGCAGGGAGGGGGTTACGAAGAGGAACGAAGGACCAAAGGAAGTGCTCGGCACTGGGGAGGCAGGGAGGGGGTTACGAAGACGAACGAAGGACCAAAGGAAGAAACCTTGAGGTGCTGTGGGCAATGTCTGCAGTGCATTATATCCTCTTGGAAAAGAGCAGTGGCACTGGGCCTCTCCTGTTTTTACTACCAGGCAGAGGGTTATTAACCAACAGCAGTTGTCGGGGAACAACCCCCCACACCCCCAAGCCAGGGACCACGGGCCCCAGCAGCATGCCCACAGGCCAGCTCCAAGTCGGAGTGCCTGCAGGCTCTCGGCTTCCAGCTTAGGGTGGCCGGATTTCGGCACTGGGGAGGCAGGGAGGGGGTTATGAAGAGGAACGAAGGACCAAAGGAAGTGCTCGGCACTGGGGAGGCAGGGACTGGGTTACGAAGAGGAACGAAGGACCAAAGGAAGTGCTCGGCACTGGGGAGGCAGGGAGGGGGTTACGAAGAGGAACGAAGGACAGATTCCGGCTTGAGAGCACTTTGGTCTTGTTAGGGAGACAAGATAAGTACATGAATATATATAAGGTGAAAAGTGATACCCAACGCGAGAGGAGCGATGGGGAACTTGGAGGAGCAGACATTACTTCTGAGTGGGAAGATCGGGGATGACTTTCGGCAGGCCCATGAATTAAGACAAGATTTAGAAAAGCGGAGCTGGGCCAGGAGAACGTTTCAGAGGCAGGAAGGATCGATATGAGCAAAGCCGCAGTCTGGTTTTCTTATTTCATAGATTCGTAAACAGACCCAGAGAAGTGATGTGACTTCGGATTTTCTTTTTGCCCTGGGAAAATCAGCCTGCACCAATTCTGGCTCCCTCACGGCTCTAAACAGTTTTATTGCTCTCTGAATTTTCAGCCTTAAATTCAATTGAAAATGTGGTATATTATTATTATTATTAGCGGGGAAACCTTGAGGTGCTGTGGGCAATGTCTGCAGTGCATTATATCCTCTTGGAAAAGAGCAGTGGCACTGGGCCTCTCCTGTTTTTACTACCAGGCAGAGGGTTATTAACCAACAGCAGTTGTCGGGGAACAACCCCCCACACCCCCGAGCCAGGAACCACGGGCCCCAGCAGCATGCCCACAGGCCAGCTCCAAGTCGGAGTGCCTGCAGGCTCTCGGCTTCCAGCTTAGGGTGGCCGGATTTAGCAAATACAAAATGCAGGATATCCAGTTACATTTGAATAGCATCTAAACAACAAATAATTTTTTAGTATGTGTCTGATGCAATATTTGTAACCCTGTTTCAGTTTTGTGTTGTTTGATCAGAGTCCTTATTTTCATTTGCATAATTTCCACGAAGAGTTTTGCCTTAAAAACAACTAATTGATATGTGTGTTTTTGCCTTTAAAAAAAAATTGCCATTGCACACCGCCTCAAAGATTTTTTAAGATTGAAATCCAGGGGGATTTGCAGGGAGTAGGCTTGGATGTGTCTTACTGAGCTTTAATTATCCAACACCGGGGTCGTGGCAGGCAGTTAGTAAACGCTCCACTCTCTGAGTAAATGCAAGAATGAAAGAGTTGGCACATTCTTGATTTTTGTTCCTCACTTTCTTAGAATCTGTCCTTATACAGTGACAAATTGAAGCCCCCATTATAGTTCTTTTCTAAAAATGTCTTAGTGGATAAAGAATTGAGAAACATCTTGTACTTGGTCAGTCTTCATCAAACAGTTAATTCACACCACCTGAAGAGGAGAGGCCCACGTAATCATGCAATGTTTTTTAAAAAAAAAGAGGCAGAGAGATTATCTGCTAACACGGTTCTGAATTCACATCTCTTGGAATCCAGGCATCCTTCCCCAAGCTTCTAGTAATGGCTGGCCGAGAAGCAATAACCTAAGCTTTGTGGATTAAGTATCCCATAGAGTCATTAATGGCGAATGCTCTCCCTCTTATTTTATAAGAAATCAGATCTCTGAAATCATTCATGAGATATAATTCACTACAGATGAGGTTTCTCCACTTCGGCACAAAGTGTTTTTGGTCCTGACACCACATTTTGAAGATATTAAAACCAATACTAAAAGTATGGTCTACAGCTTGTGTTAATTATCCTTGGATAGTTTATGGAAGCATTTGAGTTCTTCAGACATAGTTATCTAATATGATTAAAAAAACCTGTCTCCATCTTAGGGCTGTTTCTGTTACTTTAATGATTATTTTATTTTCCTAAAGTTTAAGTGCTTTGGGTTCTAATAGACCAAATGCATGAATATCCAAACCAGACAACAGAAAAAGGACAAGGCATGATTGGGAGTTCCATTCCCTGGACACACTGGATTCTTCTGGCCGCGACGGAGCTTTCATCAGAAGCCTGCAAGTTTGATTCTAAATTAGAAAGTCTTGAGTGTGAAAGTATCACAGTTTCATTCTTCCTGCTAGTTCATGCTCTGGCAACGCTGATGCTCTTCGCGCTTTGGGTTTCGTGAGCTCCAGGGAATTCTTTCAAACGAAGGAATGAGACCTTTTGTCATATCACACAGAAACACCGTCTCCTTTTCATGGGGAAACGTTTGCATGTACATGGAGCCGTGTATTTTTAAAGACTTCCTCAAACAAATGTTTGTTCTAATTACGGCTTTATATGGTTTATGCCACTTACAGAAAACCCACAGTGTGAAAATGTGTACTTATGGAAATAATAAATTACAGCAATGTCTAACACCTGGTTCCTGATTGCTTGCTCAAACGATGGATAAACAAATGCAGGAATAGCCACCAACCGCTATAATCAGCACCATAAAATAAGTAATTAGATCATATCAACAAATCAAACCCGTCTGAGAGCAACAGAAGAACAGCTTTGGGGTTTAACTGTGGATTTCATTTCAGGGACCTAATATTCAAATAATGTGTCTCCCTCTCATGGCAGCAACCTCAAGGAAAGTAACTTGAAATTGTCAAAAACTAAGTTTTAGAATTTTTATTTTTTAAAATGTTGCTTTGAGAATTATAGTAGTATTATAATTTTTCATTTTATGGACAATTCATATGCATTGTGGAAAAGTGATAATGGACAGAGCAAAAGAAAAAAAATCACTTGAAATTCCACCACTCAGAGATAACAACTGTTTATTTGGTTGTAATCTCTGCCATGATGTCTGGAAACCTTTTCTACCTTGTTTCTCCTGGCATCACTTCCTTCCTGAACGTGACCTTCTTGTACGTTTTCCCGCCGCCAGCTGTCCTGTTCCCCAGCTGTCTCCTCTGCCCGCTTCTGCCACACCACCATTCTCTAAGTCAGTTTCTTATTTATTATGGATTTATGGAGATAGACATTCATGTTTACATTGAACACAAATAACAGCATTTGCCTACAGCAAACAAGGGATTCAAAAGATTCATGTAGAATTTAAAGAGGCAGTTATTGATATCTAGGGATTGATTATATTATTTTCATCTCTTATTTACATTTATTTACATTTGTTCTAAACCACTGAACTGTTCTGTATCTACTGAAGTTAAAATCTTTGGTAATATCTAGATATAGTTGCCTTGGCGTTACCACTCTGTCTGGCATGGTGGGTTAAGAACCTGACTGCAGCAGCTCGGTTCAGTGCAGAGGTATGGCTTTGCTCCCCAGAGCAGTGCAGAGGGCTAAAGGATTAGGCCTTGCTGCACCTGCTGCATAGGTCACAGCTGCAGCTTGGATTCAGTCTCTGGTCGGGAAACTTCCATATGCCAAGGGTGCAGCCATTTAAAGAAACAAAGATACGTATGCTTGTAATAAACTGGATATATGAAAATCTGGATTGACAAACCAAAATTAATTTTTATAATTTTCAAAACCCTCCATCATTGCATTTTAAGAGCTGTTTCAGTGTCTTAAAAATTGTTTTTGTTTATTTTAAAATTATTTCAAAATAGTTTTTTTTTAATTCCATGAACTGAAGTACATGGCCGCAAATGTATTTTTCTATAAACAGGCTATATTTTGACTGTTAAAGAGGCAAACCAGTCTGGATTTTGATTTGGATTTTTTGCATTTGCTGTTTCAAAACACTGAAAGTGTTGCCTATGGTCATACCACCCTGAGCACGTCCTGTCTCACCTGAAAGTGTCAAGCACTTGTGCAACTCTGCATTTGAGCTGCCGTGTGACTGTGCTTTTGTGGCGGTAAAGGATGTATGTATTACTGATAAACCCTGAAGGTAAACTCTCCATCGGAGTTTCCTCTGTATCACTCAAACCAGGAACTTTCTGGTCCCCTGCTATTCTTAAAAAGAGCTCATTCCAACAGAGTGGCTGACATTGAACTCAGTTCCTTGCACATGAAGATCCACGTCTTTCACTTACTGGTTAGGTTTTGGGGAGTGTATAAATGCGCATAAAACTTGTCATAGATCAGAAAATTCTAAAAGAAAAAAAATCTTGAGGTAACCACCTTTAAGCCAATTGAGAAGAGTTTCTTTCAGCAGAATCTAACAAAAAAACCAGCATGGAACTGATGACCCCCAAAAATACAGTTTCCTTTGGTTGTAGGCCTCTTGACACACTCTCAGCCTTCAGTTTTTCATGTCCTGTGGATTGTAGTTAATCATAAATTGTGAATTTAGTGTTCTTATCTGAACTCTTCTTTTATAAATGTTGTACTTTCCCAACACTGCGTTTTAAAAAAGGAGCTTGTCATGTTAACAAAGTCAGAACACGGCTTTCCTATGCCCCCCTCCATTGGGTCTCAAGAACCCCCATTGTTGCACTTTGTGAAAAATCATTGTCTTTGAAATGAAAGACACAAAGTTTGTTTGATGATCCCATTGCCCTTGTTATTTGCATCTTTACTTAGTTTTTAAAATCTGTAGGGGAGCTCCCTGGTAGCTCGGAGGGTTAAGGATCCAACATTGTCACTGCTGTGGCTCAAACTGCTCCTGTGGCACGGGTTTGGTCCCTGGCCCAGGAAGTTCCACATGTTGTGGGTGCAGCCAAAAAAAAAAAGAAAAGCCTGAAATTCATGAGTTGAAAATACAAATTTCGTGTATAAGGGATTGTGACAAATGGGGACCCTTCTCCGAGTTGATTGAGAAGCTTTGTGCTATGTGTGGAAAGAGCAGGGGTTCCCGATTTAAAAAGCTCTGTTTTTAAATCCCAGTGTTTCAGTTTCCTAACTCAGTAAAATGGTGCAAGTAACTTAATTTCTGTGAGAATTCTTGTCCTCATTTATGAAAAAGGAAAAATAATTTTAAGGCTTATGGTAGGATGAATAACAAAATCCATGTGAGAGTGTTTGACATATAATGGATGTTCAATAAAAGTAATAATAAAACAACTAGGGGACGGCAGTTAGAAAGAGAACCAGACTGTGATATTCTCTATAAGTCTTTTCCCACTTAAATAAGAAAGCATGTAAGGTCACTAGCACAGTGGCCAGGACATAGTTGACCATCAAGGGATGTGGTTACTCTTTCATGTGATTTCAGGTTACTTCTTTATTTGGTTACCAGGGCTGAAAAGATGTGTAAATATTATTGGCTCCACATTCAACAACAGGTTGCCTTGTAATGCATCTTAAACACGAGTGCACACACGGATCACCCAGGAATGTTGCTTAAATACAGATAGAGCAGGTCTGGCTGGGTTCTGCAATGACACGGTTCTGAAAGGCTCCCAGGTGAAGCCTATGAGGTTGACCTACTATTCACACTTTGAATAGCAAGGCATTAATGGACCAGAGAATAAGTACCTCTCTTTGTTTCTCATATTACCCTCCTTATTTCACAGAACTTAAAGAGTTTAGAGATGATGTTACTTTGCACATTTTATAGATGAGAAAATTTGGGTCCCATAGAGGCTGATGATATAGTATGGTAAGGATAGTGCTTAAAACGTGGGTTCTGAAGTCAGCCTTCTGGAGTTTGAATCTAAGTTCTCCTGTGTGCTAGCTGTATGACCTTGGACAAGATACATGACCTCTCTGTACTTCCGTTCCTTAGCCTATGATATGAGGACAGTAAGAGTGCTGAGTTCATCTTGTTGTTGTGCAGATTAAGGAGATGATATAGTCCAAGGGCACAGAGGAATATCCAGTATTTAGTGCCCACCCGATATTAGCAGTTGTTAGGGATAATTTTTTTTTTTTCTGCTTTTTAGGGCCGCACCCTCAGCATATGCAGGTTCCCAGGCTAGGGGTCTAATTGGAGCTACAGCTGCCAGCCTTTACCACAGCCACAGTAACAGCAGATCCGAGCCACATCTGTGACCTACACCATAGCTCATGGCAAAGCCGGATCCTTAACCCACTGAGCGAGGCCAGAGATGAAACCTACAAGCTCACGGTTCCTAGTCAGATTCGTTTCCACTGCTCCACGACGGGAACTCCTGTTAAGGATAATTAACTTGTTTCACCTTTTTATTCACACTATGAAACCCAAATTTCCACAAAAATATGTCTTCAGATGAAACATTTTTTGGCAAGATATATTGGGAGCAAAAATGGACCCGTACAGTGGTCTTGAGGGAGTAAGGCACATGTTAGCAAGCACTGTCAGTTCTTATACCTGGTGTGGTCAGGTATCAAAATACATAGCACCATAGAATTGCTGAACTGGGCTCCGGGCTGTCAGAACTATCTCCCTAGCAGTCACTTTGGTGGCAGGTGTAGTCACCAAACATCCTCCAGTCTCCTACCAGCCACGTCATTCTATGCATGTTATTCAGAAACACGTAGATGATCTGCCATCTTTCCTGTCTGTATGAACCACAACTGAATGGCACACACTTATTTTTGCTTCCCCAGTAGGATTCCCTTCCTCTTTTTTTGCTGGTGAAAGTAGAGAAATTTCTTGTTTCCCTGGGCTATTTCTAAAGAACAGACTTTTATCGTATTCCCTTGACATCCTTAGAGAGGCTTTTCTGCAAACAGCTCTCCGCTGGCCAGCAGGGTTCTAGCAGCTGGGAGACCCCTCAGTGGGAGCAGTGACCAGGTATGAACTTGGGAACTATTCTGGGAGATAAGAATACACAGAGAATTTGGGGTCAGTCGTTCACCCCTAACTACCAGAGGAGCACATTGGAAGCATCTGAATTAGGCATATTTCTGCATTTTAATTATTAGGCCAAGTCCTTGGTTGATAAGAAAATAAATTCAACAATAAATCATTTAATGTATGAAGGAAAGACCAGGCATTTTTTTCCTTATCTAAAGAGGCTCTGTCTCCTCAAGCACTGAGAGAAAAATTGCATCTTAAAAGCCTGATCTTCATTTTACACCAGCCTAACCAAGCCTCAGCGGGGTAAAGCGGTCCAGTTCTTTCACTTAAGCAGGAGTTCTTCCCCATGGCTTTGGATCACATCCCCGGTCCTCCTTGCATCTGGTACTGTTATCGTGCAGGACAAGAGCCTTAATGGAACATCCAAAGTCCAGTGAGACTGAGTGACCTGTAAGCAGTCACTGGCCGCTCAGCAGGCTTGTTATCTTACAGTGCTTTCTGATGAACCAGGAGTCCACTTTGGCCCTCCTTCAATGGAAAGTTTACTAGAATATTTACGATCAAACTGTACAGATTTTTTTTTTCTAAAGAAAAAGCAAGACAAAAAATTGATTAACCATTGCTCCTAACCTAATACTGTCTGTTTGAAATTTTATGAACACTGGAAACCTAAACTGCTTTGACTACAGAAAATGCTTATGTCCTAAAACTAAAGATAATTCTCAAAGTTCCAGAACTTTGGCTAAGTGCTCAGGGAAAATTCAAGTAGAGGGCAATACTGTTTCTGAAACCTCACTGATTGGCAGTTCTACATCCAGGCATCCTTACGGGTTACAGAGCAAAGTAGCAACTGTGAACATGTTGCCTCAGTATCTCTTTTTCCTGTACAGCCGCACCTGCGGCATATGGAGGTTCCCAGGCTGGGGGTCGAATCAGAGCTGCAGTTGCCGGCCTACACCACAGCCACAGTGACGCCACATCTGAGCCACATCTGCAATCTATGCCTCAGCTTTTGGCAACACTAGATCCTTAACCACTGAGCAAGGCCAGGGATCAAACCCGCAACCTCTTGTGTACTAGTCGGGTTCTTAACCTGCTGAACTACAATGGGAACTCCCTCTTGCCTTAATATCCATCATGAGAGGTTCAGTACACCCAAACTATATAATGTTACATAGCCATTAAAATGATATAGCTCTATTATGTAGGCACTGGCATGGAAGATTATTTGTGATAAATTGTTTAGACAGAAAAATAATAGTACAGAACTCTATTCAGTGTGTGCTCTCATTTTTTATATAAACAAACGAAATCTACAAATGCACATAAGAATATAGGTGTCTGCTTCGTTACGAGTTAGAACATATTTCCACTGTTAACAATGAATTCCCCAAAGTATTGAGAAAGAATAAAGAAGATGAGAATGGTGTCAAGGGAGGAAGAGAGGAGGGTTTACTTTAAATGTAGTCACAGGTGTATTGTTTGGAATCCTTTTCATAAACACCTGTTTTATAATATTTCATGTAAAAAACATTTAAAAAATTTTGTATCAGAAACTAATCTTCTGTGGGTCTGATGGTTTGAAGCTCTATTTTACAAAGAAACATTGTGTCAATCAGCAAATAATGCAAATAAAAATCCCTCCACCTGAAGAAGCTCCTTAAAAATTGCGATATAAATTGTTTCACACTTGTAAGCATCAACTGTTGTGTGTCACAGATTGTAGGGAGAGACAAAAATGAAATCCAGAACTGTTGTATGAAGGATATCATTACATCTTATGAGAGTGGGCTGAGAGTAATAATGGAAAGAAAGCATGTACCGTTTATAATGATGCTGGGGAGTTCCGTGGTGGCTCAGTAGGTTAAAGATCAGACGTTGTCACTGCTATGGCGTGGGTTTGATCCCTGGTCCTGGAACTTCTGCATGATACAGGCGCAGCCAAAAAGTGATGCTGAAAGTGTGCAGATATTTTCATGACAGTATGAGAAAGATATGCTGCTGTCGTGTGCTGATACTTAGCATCATATTTACTGACAGCTTTCCTTACCAAGAGTCCCATCTCAACATAGAGGGAATAATTTCCATTGATTCTCTGTTGATGCTCTGGATAAAGGTTTGGGGCGAAGTTCCGTACGAATGAAAAAGAGTCAGGAGTCACCTTGTTAGGCTCTTAAACTCTTGGGGGACCTAAGACAGAGTGCTGACTCTAGAATGCAGCGTGGACTGTGGAAGCAACACATGAGGCCACACACTGAACCAGGAGTTCATAGAGGGCTGGATGTTCCCTCCAAAGGGAGCTGCTTGTTTCCTATTTTCCCCTGTCTTTTAATAAGAAAAACATGCAAATCATTGTAAGCAGAGGGGACTGAGTCTGTGGAGAGAAGTGATAAGGAGGTAATTAATCAGGCACCCCTGGCAGGAGGAGAGCCTGGGGGAGAGCTTGACTGTGCGAAGGAGGAAGGATGTTGTTTCTCAGTCTAGGGAGGAGCTGCGTCTTTGATGGAGAGTGAAAGAGCAGTGGTGGGCTCAGGGGCTGTGGGCAGATTTGGAGTAGTCGCTGTGAAGAATAGACGTCAACC
The DNA here is from genome assembly GCA_004024745.2 of Catagonus wagneri. Taxonomy (NCBI): domain Eukaryota; kingdom Metazoa; phylum Chordata; class Mammalia; order Artiodactyla; family Tayassuidae; genus Catagonus; species Catagonus wagneri. Next base: position 2,183,696 of record PVHT021183524.1, read on the forward strand.
AGGAATGATTAAAAGTGTTGGAACCTCAGGCCCCAGCTCAGTTGAGTAGCATGAATTTTGAATGAAACAAATAAAGAAAAGGTTTTCATTATATTCTCCAGCAATGTTGTGGCGAGACACTAGGGCATAGAAAGTCAGCTTGGCTAGAGTGCATGATTTGTAAAAATCAGTCGATTCTTGCATTGAAAGCTGCTTGTGAAAATCCTCTGGAGATCAGTCAAATAATTGCATCGTTTCTAGATTTCACTTGCCAGTATGTTTCTTCTCCCTTAATGTTTGTCATCAAATTAGCTGACCGTATTTTCTGTGAGAAAATGAGAATAATACCCCAAACTTCAAATGTTAACCAACCAAGTAATGCCATAGAATTTCTAAAGTTTCAAGCTCACAGTTGATTCTCATACATTATGTATTTTTAGGCTGGAAAAACTAGTAACATCCTTTTTGGAAGACCAGGATCCAGAGAGTAAACTGGAGGTTGGCGCTGATATGCGTAAAATTCATCACTGTTTCCATTATTTAAAGGTAAATTTAAACATTTCCACTAGTAGAAGCCATTGTATGCTGTGTTCAGACTGCATAAAGTTTTCCTAGTCGACCAGCTCTTGAAAGGTTTAAGACCAAGCTTCCCATGCCCAGAGCAGTATGATCTGGAACTCATGCTGAGAGGATCACTGGATTTCTTCAGAGGGCAAGGAATAAGCTCAGACCATGGACTTCTAAACCTTTGCCAGGAATCCCTACCTTCTACGCAGAGTAGTTCTCTCTTCAAAACCCACTGATTTCCAAGCTCTAACAGAAGAATTAAGTCCTTCACTTTATTTCCCAGCAGCTTCAGTGTTAAGTTTTATTTTCATGATGACATGGAGGGAATATCATTAACTTCTGTTCAGCTTGCAATTTGGCACACCTCATTAAGATAATAAACATTTGTAGGGAGGGGTTCCCACTGTGGCGCAGTGGGAATGAATCTGACTAGTATTGTGAGGATGTAGGTTCGATCCCTGGCCTCACTCAGTGGGTTAAGGATCTGGCATTGCTGTGAGCTGAGGTGAAGGTCACAGATGCAGCTCGGATCTGACGTTGCTGTGGCTGTGGTGTAGGCCAGCAGCTGCAGCTCCGATTGGACCCCTAGCCTGGGAACCGCCATATACCACAGGTTCGGCCCTAAAAAGCAAAATAAATAAATAAATAATTTGTTGTGTGTGCTCTGGGCCGGAGCAGGGAAGGCAAAGTTGATGAGTAAGTCAGGGAGAAGACAGATATGTGTAGAATAATTGTAACACACGACGAGCAGTTTTTTATAAAGTTTGAATCAGGGGTGTGGGCTTGTGGAGAAAGGGGAAGAAAGAAGTCCAAGAGGAGGTGATGTTTGAGCAGGAATGTTCCATTTTAGGGAAAGAGAGATAGGATAAGGGGAGGGGAGTGCGGATGGAGGATGGAAAGAAGACCAGGTGGAGGAGGAGGAGGACATAGATTCAAGCAAAGGTGACCGCATTGCAGAGACAGAGTCAAAGGAAGACTCGCACACCTGATTTGTGCAAGGAATTGCCAAAGGCAAAAAGAATCAGAGAAACAAAGACACTTGGCGTCGAGCTGAGGATGCTAAGCTCTGGTCTCCTCTTACAGAAACTATTGAATGACAAGATCCATGGGATGAGCAGAGCCTCCTCCGAAGTCAGAGGTCAAGACTGCCAAGAACCATTACAAGAGGAAGAATATAAAAAGCTTCGAGATATTCTACAGCAGAGGGACAATGAGATCAGTATCCTTTCTGATGTGATTAGACGCTTCTTCTACTGGCCTGAACCAGGAGACGCTTAGGTGTCTTCCCCCAGCCACCACCCTCTAGTTCCCCACCCAGCTCCCAGCTCACGTTGCTTCTTTCCGTTTAGAACTAAAACATCCCTTCAGCAAACATGTTGCAGCAACGTGTGAAAAACAGAGTAGCTAGAGGAGTTCCCACTGTGGCTCAGCAGGTTAAGAACCTGACATAGTGTCCTTGAGAATGAGGTTCCATCCCTGGCCTCACTGAGTGGATTAAAGATCCGGCGTTGCCGTGGGTTATGGTGTAGGTCACAGATGCTGCTCAGATCTGGTGTTGCTGTGGCTGTGGTGTAGGCTGGCAGCTGCAGCTCTGATTCGACCTGGGTACTTCCATATACCATGGGTGCAACCATAAAAAGAAAAGAAAGAAAGAAAGAAAGAAAGAAAGAAAGAAAGAAAGAAAGAAAGAAAGAAAGAGATAGAAAAGAAAAAAGGATTACCTTATTTTTAGCCAGATATAGTTACTATTACTGGGGGTAGGGGGTGGCTATTTCAGCTTGTTAAAAATACAAGCTTTCTTTCACTATCTCTTAACACTACATTTTTTAAAAATGTATTTTGTGACTACTCTATAGCGCTCCTTCTGTTTCAGTCCCCAGCCAGTAAGGTAGCTGGTTATCTTTAGCTAGCTGACCGGACACCGGGCTGACCACAGCCTCACCATGGCCCAGAATTTGTGGCTGGTGTGTGGGTGAGACTTAAATGATGGCTGAGAGATGACAAATGGTATTTAGCTTATGAAGCGCAGAGATTGATTTAAATGTAACTTTTTATTTAAAAGCCAGATCTGCTGCCTTGAGTTCCACTTGCAAGTGTTCCCAAATTTGGAAGTGCGTGTGGATGAGTGTTGAGGCTAGAATTCTCGGGGCCCTAGGAGGCAGTGTGTGTTGGGGGCTAAGCCCACTGGAGCCGCCTCTCACAGACGTGGTGGTTACTCCTGAGGAGCCCTGTTGGGTGGTTAGACCGCCGTTCTCCCCGATATTTCTTCAGTATTGTTTCTTGTTTTATCTCTCAAGCTTCTTGCAAAAGATTTGACATTTTCATTACGTTTGCAGGCTTTAAACATGCACAAGAGATTATTCCGGTCAGTTCTTTCTGAACAAATATTTTTGTTCATTTCTCAAAAGTCACTAAAAAGCATTTTAGCTTCAGCTGTTGTGCAAAACACATTAAAAATAGCCTACATGAAGGCAATCCAGTAATAAAGAGGTAAAACCAAACCAAACACGAGGTAGGCACTCTGCCTGATTAACTTCAGTCTCTCATTTGAGTTGAGTGTTAGCAGACCCTGAATGTCTGATTCAAGTGGGCTCGAGCTGCTTTATTATCTGGCCAGTAACAGTAGATCCAACTGCGAATTACACTCCCACACAGGCCCTTGTCTCTGAGCACTGCCCACAGCGCTGTCACCCCTGCATTCTTCTCCTCTCTCCTACCCTATCCATCTCCAGAGATGGTCCCAGCCTAGCCCTCAGTCCTGGCCCCAGCCCCAGGCTGAGCTCTGCTTCTTTTCCTGGCCTGGATCCTAGTTTAGATCTTCTCCCCCAAATACTCCTACCAGCTCCTTAATCCCCTCCTGGGCTTATGTGTGTCTGGGGGGTGAGAGGAGATATGACAGAGAGGGAACAGTCCAGGCCTGTTCGTGTGTTTATTTTAAAAGGGAGTGGGGGTCATACATCATCCTCCGCCGGGAAATCCAGGTACCACTGTCCATGCGCGGCCACGCCAGATTCTTCACCGGCGGTGAATAACGCCGGCAGGGCCCCTCCTTCTGAGTCTCATGTTTGCAGGGAGGGTGTGTAGGAGGCAAGCTGAAAAGAGTGCTGAGCTTAGAGCTCACACGCAGGCTCGTGTCCTGGCTCTTCAGCCATTGTCTCTGCAGCCGCTCGGTAAAGCTGGTTCTCGCCAGTGCGAGCAAAGCGGGTGAGATGCCGAACGGCAGGTGCTCTGAGCGCTGTAGAGGGTTACATGGTGGGAGACGGGACCCCATAGACAACAAGTGGCCTCAGAAGAAGGAGAAAGGGCATCTCGGGTGTACACATCACAAGCTGATGTTCACCAAGGGCTCATGACCAAGAAAGGCTCCTCAAATTTTAGAATGTCGCACAATCAGAATGGAGAATGTATTCGTGTCTTTTTTGGTAGAACCAAGAAGGGCAAGACAGCGAGAGGAGGAGTGAGCCAGATATGGCGTAGAATAGGAGAGAAAGTGTTAATACTTGAGCTTGGTACAAGTTAGTACTGCAAGCAAAATGACAGCAAGTGGCACTGAATGTCCTTAGAAAGGGAGAGAAAAGGGTGTCATTTCAGTGACATTCTCATTGTGAATAAAGTTCAGACACCCCTTCACCCCACACCTAACAGGGTGTCATTTAGTCCCCAGGGCAGCACTTGACATGAGCGGCGGCCCACGTGAAATGGGAAGGGGGTCGAGACAAAGGACGGGTGAGAAAAAAGAAAGCAGCAAAGAAGATAGCTCTGCGCTGTGGGCTTCATGACATGGGGTCAGGACCTGGCATTTCTCTGGTGACAGTCCTCCAGGGCCTTCCTGTTATGCTTAGAGCGACACTCAAGGTCCTTCTTCCAGTTTACGAGGCTCCACGTGATCTTGCCCCTGCCCGGCCCCGACCTCACGTCTCCCACCTCTGCCCAGGCCCTGGGGGGTGAGGCGAAGTCAGTGACCTGTCTGTCATTCTTCTAACACACGGCTTCTCGACCCCAGCCCTGGGACGTAGGGACCGTCCTGTGCGGTGTAGGATGTTTAGCAGCGTCTCTGGCCTTGGCCTACTGGCTGCCAGGAACAGCAGCTACCCGCCACTCCAGCATGAAAACCCAAAATATCTCCTTACGTGGCCACATGTCCCTGTGTGGTGAAGTCACCCTGTTTGGGAACCACTGCCCAGCCCATTTCTCCTTAGGGCTTCCTCACCCACCACTTCCTCCGCTCAGATACCCTCCCTGTGCCTGCTTCTTCTTGTCATCCAGCTTAAATCTCACTTTTTAAAAAGCCTTTCTTAAGGCTTGATCCTTTCTTGAACACCCAGTGGAGACTGGCCACTCAGCAGTCACTCTTGACCTTTTAAAAAAATAAGCAGCCTTGCACTTTTACCCTCTGATATCTTATGTGTGTGTGTGTCGTGGGGGGGGGAGCTCCATCTTTCTCCGGTGAGACATCTGCTTCATGAGAGTAAGAAACTCATCTCCCTGTCCATCTTGCTGTCTCCGCGCCTGGAAGACCGCTCTGCCCGGCACATGGTACAAGCTCCAGGCAGTGTCCCTGACTGAGTGGCGGGAAGGATGTTGCCATGGCAGCTGGAGACTCTCTTGAGAGCATTTTCACGCGAAGTGGAGTGGGGGAGCTGGCAGAGCCCATGTGCAGAGGCCACCTAAGCTGTGAACACCTTTGGTGAATACAAGCTTTTTTTGAGGCGGAGGATGGGGGCTTGTGAGAGAAAAACTAATTGTGCTTCCAGCAATCCCCGGAAAGTTGGGGTCAAAGCTGAGGAGGGCAGATGTTCTCCATGTCCCCTCTGCTCCTCTCCGAACGGCGGCCTCTCTCCCACGTGATCTGCCTGTTTCCTCAGGTTCCCATCTTAATGAAGCCATCTTGGGGGTGAAGGCCTCGAATTCATCTGACCGCACGTGTGTGTAGCCCTACCTGTAGAGTTCTTAGACTCTCAAGGAGAGCGTAGTCTTTTCTCCTTATGACGGTAAACCCCTTGGAGTTCTCAGCATCTTGAACTCGAAACAACAGTAGAAAAGCAGGTAGAATGGAGTGAGTTTATCACCATCATCGATGCTCCTAATAGATCTTAATGGCCCACAAAAGTTGCATTTGTTTTTACCACACCCACAGCATGCAGAATTTCCTGGGCCAGAGATCAAACCCATGCAAACTGCAGTGACCCAGCCCCAGCAGTGACAACACTGGATCCTAAGCATTAGGCCACCAGGGAACTCCAAAAGTTGCATTTTATTTTATTTTATTTTTGTCTTTTTTTTTTTTTTGCCTTATCTAGGGCCACACCTGAGGCATATGGAGGTTCCCAGGCTAGGGGTCTAACAGGAGCTGTAGCTGCCGGCCTTCACCACAGCCACAGCAACGTGGGATCTGAGCCACGTCTGCAACCTACACCACAGCTCACGGCAACACCGGATCCTTAACCCACTGAGCAAAGCCAGGGATTGAACCTGCAACCTCATGGTTCCTAGTCGGATATGTTAACCACTGAGCCGCGATGGAAACTCCCAAAAGTTGCATTTTAAAATGATGTGTCATTGCTAGTGATCCACTTCTTCTCAGGGATATTAGAAGGACCAAAGATGAGAGGCTTTTTTTATAAAGTGACTTGAAGCCCCCCTTGAATGTGCACTAAAGAAGCGTGTGTTGGATGGGGGCGGAGGGGGTGCTCCGGCCACCAGCATGGACTTGACAGCTCTGCCGGCCAGGCAGGGTCTGGCCTTCTCCCTCCCTGACCCCCGCTGCCTCCAGGGCGGCTTCCTGCATTGAAGTCTTATTTACTACAGATGGACACGTAGCTCCATCATCTACTGCCTCTCAGTGTTCAGTTTCTTTTCTATAAACCCTTTATAAACTGTAAAGGTTTGGAGTTCTCATCATGGCACAGTGGAAACGAATCTGACTAGGATCCATGAGGATGCAGGTTCTATGCCTGGCCTTGCTCAGTGGGCTAAGGATCCAGTGTTGCTGTGAGCTGTGGTGTAGATTGCAGACACGGCTCTGATCTGGCATTGCTATGGCTCTGGTGTAGGCTGGTGGCTACAGCTCTGATTGGACCCCTAGCCTGGGAACCTCCATGTGCCATGGGTGCAGCCTTGGGGGAAAAACAAACAAACAAACAAACAAAAAAAAACGTAAAAGTCTGAAGTATGAATTGGCTGAAACTCAGAAGATCTGAAGGACCTTGGATTTGCTAATTTTCTGTGTGATGGCAATGGTGCTGCACTGAAAGACCAGTAGCCTCCTGAACTATCTGTAAGGGCACCCGTGCCCTCAGGAGGGTAAAGTCTTCCTTCGGTCAGTGTGTGCCGCACAGGTAGCAAATACTATTGGGAATGTTAATACACTTGAAAATGAGTGCGCCGACCATTATAATCCAGCATGATTATAATTGCAATCTAGCATCCTTAAGTCAAGTTTTAGATATTTTGGTCAATATGTTAAAGAAGGAAAAGAAGAAAGCTCAGGATGCCCTTCGCTTCTCCAGCACAGACAGAGGTGAGCTGAGGCGCCCCTGCGGCTCACCCTCCCCACTGGGGAACCCGGACAGCCCAAGAACGTTGCCACCCTCAGCACCTACTCAGGCCACCCAGGACTCCAGCCCTTCTCAGTACAGATCCGGTTTCCTCCACAGAAAAACAGGTCAGTTTTATATTTATACACATAAACTAGATAGCTGTAAGTAGGAAACATTGACTATCAAATGTTACATGGATGGGTATCCATCAGAAAAGTGAACAAACATGAACACGATTATGACTTTATCATATTCATCATCGTGAAGCTTATCATTTATAATATTGCTGACATTTCTTGAGGTTTTGAAGTTTTAGTAGAAGCAGCTGCAGCAGGAAATAACAACCCCAATAAAGCTTATCTGTCCTTTAAAAAACTTAATTCTCCATAATGGAATTCAGTGTAGCATCCTTTATTTTTTGAAATTTTATTGGAGTAGAGTTGACTTACAGTGTTGTATTCATTCAGTGTTAACATCCTTTAGTTTTAAGTGTGCAAGGATGAAGCCTATAAAAATTTATTGGTTAGAATTAATTTTATACCTATCAAGCCTCTTAAATGCCAGTTTATAAAATTGATGACTGAACTGAAAACACAAAGTATGGATTGTCGCAGAGTTCAGAGGCTGCAGTAGATGGGTCCAGGGCAACAGTTAACTGCAGAGAAAGGAACGAAAGCCTTCCTCTGATACGGTAGAGAAAGAATGAGGACAGATGTTGCATTACTAGTGTGACAAGACAGTGTTTATCTCTAAATCTAAATGAGCTACCTGCAGCAAAATAATCTTAAAATATGATCACATTCTGCCTTAAAGGACACTAAATAAACACTTTTGTCAGATAAGAGGATGTGGCAGGGTTGGACTAGCCCTGAGGCCGCTTCCCATGTGTGGCTTTTGATTGGTGTGTCAGCACTCCCTCTGCAGCAGCTACGTGACCACGCGAGAAGCCCGGCGTGGTTTGTGTATGCTTCCCTTTCTGTTCAACAAGCAGACCATGACGTATAGTTTTGTGACTGATGCCTTTCTCATGAAGACAATGGAATCAGAAATATGGAATGTACTCAAACAAAGGGGTGAGAACTGCCCTTTGGGCAATACAGGTTGATATTTTCCACGTCAACATTCATTGGAATGGGCAAGCTGACACAGATGGTTCTCTAAAGGACTTAGCTTGGGAATAGTTAAAGAGTACGGTGCTCGTTAAGAAGGACACCTTTTAGTTAATGAAGACAAGACTGACGCCTGGAGGTGTATTTTGTGATGTCATATCCCTTCATCTCTTAATTCCAAACCTTCTTGCAGAGAATATTTCTGTAGTAACACAGTAGGATATGTTCAAAATCCCAGGAAACAACAATGCAGTTTTTACCATTGATCATGGCGGCTGTAGACAGGCAAAAGCAATCATTCCTCTCTGTGATCGTTTTTCATTTCTTTTCTCTCTTGTGGGTAACAGCTGGTTGGAAAAAAAAGAGGCCCTCTGCACTGGTGAACTCATTAGCTCAGTCATCATTTTTTAGTTCCTTTATTCATTCAACATATATTTATTGGGTACACACTTTGTTCTAGGCACTGTGCCAATTATTATCATGTGACTAAAGCTTCTGTAGTCCTTGTATGTACCAGGTACTATTCAGAGTCTACTACTTGAATGAACTCAGCTAATACTTGTTCTGTAAGTCCTTGTTTTCCCCAGTGTTACAGATGCGGATATGCACAGATAGACACAGTTCCTGACCTCAGAGCACTTACGGGCTGGTGGGGAAGAGAGCCTTGAACATCTAATTACAAAAGCAATGAGGTCCTGCTGTGCAGCACAGGGAACTATACCAAGTCTCTTGGGACAGACCATGGTGAAAGATTGTGTGAGGAAAATGAATGTGTGACTGGGTCACTATGCTGTATAGCAGAAATTGACCCAACACTGTAAATCAACTATACTCCAATAAAAATAAAATTTTTTTAAAAAAAGTATACCTCTGTATGACTGAGGGACAACATACCAGGGAGACTCTACCTCTAGTTAAGTTCAGAAAGATCCAGAAGGGGCATATGGATAGGAGTGTGTCTGGATGGAATGTCGCAAGTGGAGGGAATTGCTTGCATAGACTTCAAGGCCCTTGTGGTAGAAAGGAGCATGTTATGAAATGCAAAGGACAGGTATGGTGGGATCTGAGGAGTGAGTAGCTGAGAAGGCAGGTCAAGTGACATGTAGAACAAATTAGAAGAGGACACAAAGGCTGGACAACCCTTTAGGAGGCCAGTGTGGTCCAGTACCCAAGCCAGAGGATGGGGTTGATGAGAGAGAAGTGAGGCATCAGAAACACTCTAGGAGGTGGTGCAAGCAGGGCTTGGGGACTAATCAGATACGGGGTTAAGAGTGAGGACTGGTCCCGGTATCTGGGTGTCTGGCGAGGCTCTTCTTGGAAGCGAGGAACAGTGCCTTCCCTGCCCAGCAACAGCTGGCATCACTGGCTATAGAGAATGCAGCACTGGTGTCTCCTCTGAAATGACAGGTCATGATCAGTCCCCTATTAGAACCCCATGCTCGCAATGGAAAGAATTCTCTTGACAGGTCTTTTCCAAAGACACAGGCCTTTTCCTTTGTACCTGTGCAGAAATGGGCTCAGATATCACTATAAGCAAGACCTTTCCTATTTCTGTTTTTTCTTGCTCACACCATCTCCCTTCTCATAATTCTCCTTCCCCGCAGCCTCTCATACATAACCTCTCTCCTTACTCAGAACTGTAGTCAACCTTTTCAGTAACTTTTTGCCCTCTGATACTGCTATCAAGACAGACTCTAGTTTTGTTTGGAGGATGAATTAAGTTCACTTGAATAGAAAATCATTGAAAAAATAATGGAAATTGTTTGCAAAGTCCAAGTACAAATGAGGTAAAAGAGTTTTGGAGAAAAGCCTTAGAGTTGAAAGGGTTTTTGAGTTGTTTTAACTGTCATTGGATATAGTTATAGCAATGACTTTAAATAGGAATAGGCTCACAAATGGGTTGATAATGATCTAAGCTTTCGGAGGAGGGGTTGATGGGGGATTGATTTTAGTTTTTGGCAAAACTACAGATAGAATGAAAATGGCTGTGAATAAATCAGTGCTGCCAAACAACAGGTAATGGGTTAGTTCATTGCAATGTTTAAGCTCCTAGGAGCTGATTAGGCTTTTATTCATGCACTATTTCATATAAAAGAGGCTTGGGTAAACCAAACCAAATACAAGAAATTAATAAGTGTGTTGTTTGTAAAGTATTACTGCCTTCTCCAAGTGTCATGAAGTTCTATTAACCATCCTTGTTTAATGCAGAAAGCAAGTCAATTTGACCACCTTCCACTCTGAGACTATGGCAAAACTGTCTCCCCTCAGTAACCTTACCCCTTCTTCCCTTCACCCCCACTTTGTGCTGAAAATGACACCCACCATGGTTTACCAGAGAGTCCCCCATAGTCATTGCTCGAGCGGCCCACCAGGGCAGAGAGAGGTTAGGGGCACCAGGCTCTTTTATCATTATTTTAGAGGTTAAATGTCTGTTTTGGTTTCACAGAAATAGTGAGTGATCGGTCAGCTCTACAGTTTGCAAAGAATCATTGATATTGTTCTCTTTAAAATAGTAGGAGTTTTATAGTTTGGAGTAATTTTTTTTTGCTGTTGTTGTTGCTGTCTATTTCGCTGTGTGTTTTCTTCTGTTTTAGTTCTCTGACTGCACGTTCCAAATAGTCACCTGTTAAGTGAACTAAGTCAGAAAGAGAAAGACAAATACCATATGATTTCACTTATATCTGGAATCTAATATATGGCACAAATGAACCTTTCCACAGAAAAGAAAATCATGGACATGGAGAACATGTGGTTGCCTAGAGGGAGGGGGAGAGAGTAGGAGGGACTAAGAATTTAGGGTTAATAGATGCAAACTATTGCCTTTGGAATGCATAGACAATGAGATCCTGCTGAACAGCACTGGGAACTACGTCTGGTCACTTGTGATGGAGCACGATAATGTGACAAAAAATTATATATGCATTGGAGTTCCCTTCATGGCTCAGTGGTTAACGAATCCAACTAGGAACCATGGGATTGCGGGTTCGATCCCTGGCCTTGCTCAGTGGGTTAAGGATCCGGCGTTGCCGTGAGCTGTGGTGTAGGTTGCAGACGCTGCTCGGATCCCGTGTTGCTGTGGCTGTGGCCAAGGCCAGCAGCTACAGCTCCTGTTAGACCCCTCGCCTGGGAACCTCCATATGCCACGGGTGCGACTCTACGTAAAGGCAAAAAGACAAAAAAAAAAAAAAGTATATATATATATATATATATATATATATATATATATGCATATATGTGTGACTGGGTCACCTTGCTGTGCAGTAGAAAATTGACACAACACTGTAAATCAGCTATAATGGAAAAAATAAAAATCATTATTAAAAAAAGAATGTTGTAATAAAAACAACAACAAAAAACAAATAGTCACCTGGAAGCAGTCGGGTGCTCACCACATCCTTTAACTGAGAGGCTAAGGGAACCCACTTATCACAGGTGATGTCATCGGGAATTTTAAAGGTGACCTGAAAGTCAGAGTCACAGCCTGAAGGCTCCAGACTCTGGACTCTGACTTACTCAGGGTGAATTTGTTGATTCCTCCATATATCCATGGAAGGGCCCAGGGTACATTTTGGGAGAGGCTGATAACAAGTGTTATATGCAGGAGCTACACAAAATGGTAGTTTCAAAGAGAAGGGAAGAGTTTTAATAAGTAGATCAGGAAAAACATTGTAGAGCGAGTAATGTGGACATTAGGTCTCAAAGGATTGGTAGAGTTTGAACATTCAAAGATGGAAGGAAGAACACTGTATAACATTCCAGGTTTTGAGATTAATATGAGCAAAGGCTTAAGAACAGGAAAGCAAGGAAAAAATATGTAGAGTTGGCAGGGATATTTGTTTAGCTGGGGCCTTGCAGAGTGTTAAGAAATTTTTTTTGACTGAATATGTTTAAAGATCTTATTGGCTTTATTCAACAATTCATGAATTGAGCAGCATCCAGTCCAGCAGATAGCAAAGAGCTCTGAGGAGCTGTGCAAAATGAAGGACTTTCGTAGGCAGACAGGATCAGAAACAATGACGTTATCTTGGCAAAAAAGTAGGTTAGTTGTGGCACTATCACTTTCCTTTGGGGCATAGCAGGCATCTCTCAGGCAGATTGCCTCACCAGTGCTAATCAGGAGATTCTTGACTAACTGGTTTAAGATTCCATTTCTGGGAGCCAGAACTGTAATTAAATTAAGTCCCCACTTGGTGATTTGGGGTTTAGCATAAGTGACTCCATTTGGGGCCTGTTGTCTTATTTTTAACAAAGATGTATAGGAAGTCAGAGTAAATCAGGGAAGGAAAATGAGAAATTGTTAGGATGATTGCTTCAGGGAGAAGGGGTAGATGGGAACTTCCCCTTTGATTTTTATATGCTTTCATATCGTTTTAATTTTCTTACATTTCTTTATTGAATAAGTAGAGCCATATTATGAAAACACGTAAATGCCTCGCCAGGGAATTTTCTGCTTTTAGTTGCAGGGGAACCACCAAAGCAGAGGGGGCACAGTGATGCTTGCACTCTGGGTGGTATTTCTGGAAGAAACCTTTAGGGCATATTGGAGATGAGCCACCTGGAAACTTGAGTAAATGGTTTGGGGAATAGCATAATAGTCTGATGTAGGAGTGATGGAAACAGAGAAGAGGTGAGGAACTTGAAGAGATTTTGTGGAGCGAGCCTATGACAGTCCTTTACGGCATAAAGGACAACTCTGTCTCTTCTCCCCCATCCCAGCTTACTAAGTTCTCCTAGTGCTGAGGATGCAGCTGCAGGCATAAAGGGAGGATGGGGAGCCGGTGCTTCCCTTGGATGCTGCTTCAAGACTTGAGGCAGTTCCTTGAGTTTCCTTTACCCTAGCTCAAAGGACTGCTCTCTAGGCTAAAAGTTACTGCTGCAAAGGCTTAATACACCCAGTCCTCTACAAAGTTGAAGGGAAATGCTCAAAGAGAAGTTGGTAGAGGCAAAACTCACACACAAAAGAATTCTCTCTGTTCCAGAGAAAGAGAATAGCAATTAGATTTTCCAAGGTGCTTTCCATCCTGCTTTGTTGTATACCTCAGGCACAAATACCCACCTCTTGCGTTTCAAATCTCATATGATCCATCTCCTTTGGAACTGACCACATTCTCATCTTTGCATTTCTGCATAAATGCAGTCAAAGAAGTAGTTGGTAAATGGATCAGTGCTTACCCTGTGGCTCTGTGGTCAATCTCATTTCTGCAGAAATAAGTACTAGCCAGTTAGTCAAGGTTCAAGGTTTACTCCAAGTACTATCTCTGAGGAATGCTTCTTTGCATCCTTCCTATTTGAAGGGTATGTGGATTATATGAATAAGTGACAGGAGAGAGAGAGAGAGAGAGAGAGAGAACAGACCACTTACTTTAGCTCCAAAATCAAGGCTGACATCCATTTCCAAATGTCTGTTTTATCTTAAAGTCTTTGCAATCCCAATGAGGTCTTCAAACTTAACAAGTGAACAAACAAAAGTCTATGGTTTTCTAAAGGAAAACAAGATGGCCCCAGATGGAACAGAACTTCCGGCATTTGGCTGGATTCAGCAGACACTCATGAGCACCCATGTGCCTTATTCATCTGTCTATCTTAGAAGTCACCATCTATGAACACCTCAGGCATTTTTCATCCAATGCGGGAGATAAATCAGTAGATAGAGATGTCTTTCAGTGTGGCATGTGCTCAAGAAAAGAGCCTGGATCATTGGACCTTCCTCCAGTCGGCCATCAACTCCAGACTCTGAGGGAGACAGTGTGGTCAGGAAGGGGAACACAGATTCTGGATACAAGGAGGATTCAAATAACTAGAGATATCCAAGAGTCAGAGAGCAGTTTGGTAAAATGGATATCTATTTCCTATGGACATGAAAATTGCTGGGTCGGCCATATGAAGGAAGACCATGAACCTGCCACCCAGGTGCTCAGTGAAATGGCTAGAAGAGAAGTCTGCCGATGACAGTGAGGAGGAGAAGGTGGAGGAAGATAGAGCCAGACAGAATGAACCTTAAAGGGAAAAGCTTTGCTTGTATTGTGTTGTTTGTGTGTGTGTGTTTGTTTTCATCAGTGTGAATGAGTATTGTTCTAGGATCACCAAATTAAGACAGGTAGAATGCAGGCCAGCATCTCCCTCGCCCCATCTGGTTGTACGAGGTGTCATACTCTGAGATAATGCCATTTTCCTTACCTCGCCCTGAAATTTGCAGTGGAAAGCTGTGTTGCTTCTCAGTTATGTCCATAAGTAGGCTGGGTGTTGCCTGCTGAGGCAAATGAATTCTTCACACAGGAGGAAGTTCCTCCAACCTCTTTTCAACAGTCGCTGGGAGAAGGCACTGCACTGGGGTCTGGCGCAGTGCCCTAACCAGATGCTCATGGGAGACCAGGTACCCAAAGTGATATGCTCATATGCCACAGGAAAGTCATTGTCCTGGTCCTGGACATGGGAGCCCATCTTTTGGCTCAAGGATAAAGGATTACGAATATGAAGATTGTGTCAGAACACAGCTAATTTTTATTTTATGAAACATAGCACTCAAATGATTGTTTCGAGCTCAGGTTCCATTTTCCTATGGAAGGGTGAGTTTGGCTCCCTGGGAAGCAAAGTCTGAGCTAGGCGTGTATTAGGAAGAGCCCTCGGGACCACCCCGCTTGTGAAATGTGGAGGAAGGACATACAGAGTTGGTGGAGGGAGATGTTGAGCTGTGACGCGATCCCAGCGAAGGCCTGGGCTGCCCTGGTGAGGGGCCCTGTTCCTGAGCGGGCCTTTTCAGAGCTGTCCCAGGCTGAGACAACTGAGCAGGGCCTTTCTACCCTGCGGTGGCCAGTCATTGCATGGGGGCTGCCCCGGGAAAGAAGCATGGCTTTAAATGAGGCAGGTTTTTGTGTTTTGTTTTGTTTTTCAACTGAGAAAATCCCCAAAGAGTGTTGACAGCTGAGGGCTTTCTGCTCAGGTGCTCCCAGAAGCTGGAGGAATAAGCCCGTCATTATCGAAGGGGAATCCCAGTGGGACGGCACAGTAGCCACATAAGTAGCTAGTTTTCCAGGAGGTCCAGAATTCCAATATAGTCCTTAATTTAGCTGTCTTACGTAACTTTGTAGTCCATAATGTAATTCGATAGCAATATGACCCGCAAAGCTGGAAAACAAAGGAATTATATAATCTAATCACTGTTTTTATCATTCTTTTCCCTTAAAAAACATACGCTGCTTGAGACGCCAAGAACACAGCCCCGTCACTCTGCCAGCAAGGGAGCAGGCTCTTCTCTGTCTCTTTGTGTCTTTGTCTCTCTGTCACACACACATGTGCACACACATGCAGACTCTGACCCAGACTTTGGCAATAAAACATTATTTTTTCTCCAGTAATGTATTTACTTTCTAGAACACGTCCAGCGCTGTGCTACTCTAGAGGACAAGGAGAGTAACAGGCATTCTACTGCAGAGCTTCTGGGAGGCATGAGGGACTGTCCTTCACTTTAGGAGCAGTGGCTCCTATTCATAAAATACACGTTTGTTGGACTTAAGCCACGTCCCAGGCAGTGCTGGGTGCAGGAGATGAAGAGGTGAGTGAGACGCAGTGCCGCTCCCACGCTAGAAGAGGACTTGCTCTGAGTGCACGGGCGGTGCCGGAGGACGTGGAGGAGGCAGGTCGGCTCCCCTGGGCAGGTTTAGGAAAAGCGGTATGGAAGAGGAGGGACGCGAACAAAATCTTCAAAGAGGAGTCACATTTCTGTCTGGCAGAATGGACAGAGGCGGGAAGGAAGGACAGAGCGCCAAGGACTAGGAGACTTCTCGAGCCAGCGCGTGGAGGTGTGGGCCACAGGGTGTGTTTGTGACTTCGCGACCATTTGATTTGGACGGATTTTAGGGTTTGAGTGGATAGGATGGTATTTAGCAAGCAATAAAGCTAAAGAGGGGCCAGGCCATGAGAAGCTTAAAAGCCCTGCTTCCGAAGTTATGACTTTATGTTGTTGGCTGTGGGGAGCCATCGCAGCTTTTTAATATGGGTAACGTGGCCAGATTTCCATTCATGAAAGATTACTGATAGCAACGTGCTGAGTAAACTGGAAATGGGGGGGAAGTGGATGGGGTATTGTAGCAGCCACCAAGGTAGGAAATTAGAAGGATCCGAATCAAACCAGCCAGAGTAGGGATGGAAAGGGTAGAAAAACAGTACTTCAGAAGGAGAATTCATTTGTGACTCATTAGAAGGGTTTGAGATGAAAACGCTGGGATTTCTCCCAGGTTTCTTAGTAGAGGTGGTGCCATTTACCAAGGCAGTGAATACATGAAGAGAAACAGGTTTGGAGGGAGAGTGTATTAAATTCTGAGTATGTTGAGAGTCAGAGTCCTTGAGGGGAGAGTCCGATGTCAGTGAAGAGAGAGCTGAAGAGGGTATTTCATGAAAAAGCTGAGCATGTGGGAGAGTTTAATCAGCACTGGAGTGTGGGGTCCAGAGACCAGGGCAGGTTTTCTGGGAGGCCAGCATGGAGGAGGCAGAGATAGAGCAAGGAAGCAAAGAATCAAAGAATCATGTGTGAGACGACAGTTGGCTGGAGGGGCCTGCGTTTTGTTGGTGGCTGAAGATGCCCGGGATGAAGGTCACAGGAAGACTGATTACCCTTGAGGCTATAGGCCTGGTAAGTGCAGCAGATTCAGTGTCTTATTGGTTTTTCAGCGATACGCTTCTGAGAATTCGCTTTGAAATGAACACTCCCTGGATAATTTGTTGGAATGGGGGTGGGGATAAGATCATCTGACTTCTAGAATGTTCCACTCCAGTGAAATCGCAGGCCCCTGTGGAGGTTAGGACGCAACATGGAAAAAGAGTTGAAAATTCCCTCCCACGTACTCATCTCTTGATGGTGTCCTACTTGGTACCAGCAGCAGCTGCACAGCTCTCCCAGGGGTAGGGACACCCATCCGGGGGCTGTTCTTGCATCAGTGGTAGTAGCTTTGTGGCTTTGTAGATACGGGTCATTCCTAAGTCAGATATTTATAAATTTGGTGTGTTTCCGAAATTGTAAGCTCTTAAATCCATCTTCACAGTTCAGAGTCCTCCTCAGAGCCCCCTCTGGAGGTAACACGGAGACATGAAAGCAAGAGAAAAAGAATTGAACCAAAGAGCTTCTTTTTTCTGGTCTGTTTGACTTGGGTCAAGCTCAGAGCTGAGAACCCTTAGGTCTCCTATCTGGCAGTTTTGTTTTAACTCCCTGTGGCCATAATATAATCTTCATCTTGCAATGAGAGACGGTAATTGCACAGCATTGCCTCCACCCTGGAGCTCAAGAATTCCATCAGCACTTCCTTTTTCAAAAATGATTTTCTGGGATTTACACAAACACAGATAAAAATGGTTCCTGTCAGTGTGTTCAGCAGGGCATGTGTTTTGGAAACATGATAGATGAACCCTCACTTTATTTGGAGCATAAGACATGATCTTTATAAAACATCTATCAATCGCCCTGGCAGCCCAAGCCAGAATTTACCGCTCTGCTCCTAATGCAGTTAGGTTTAGCCGGTCTTAATGTTTGTGATTATGTTATTCATATTTGCTGAGATCAATATATATGTAGAGTGGGAAGTGTTTGTGACTGAAAAGGCCACCTTGGAGACAATAAGCTTTTCTCCACGTGTGAAGTTTGTCTTTCGATTAGAACGTCAGTCATTGTTTGAAACGCCCCTTGTCACCTGCTACTCTGCCTCATAACCTCCCTCAGCCAGAAATCTTTGCTCAGAAATACTGCTTCACCCATTCTTGCTGCATTTCAGGCTGATCTGTCTCCTCACCTTCTAATTATGCTACATTTATTAATGCGGGGCTTCCATGAAGTTCCCGTTGTGGCTCAGTGGTAACGAACGTAATTAGTATCCATGAGGACATGGGTTTGATTCCTGGCCTCCCTCAGCGGGTTAAGGATCTGGCGTTGCCCTGAGCTATGGGATAGGTCGCAGACATGGCTTGGATCCAGAGTTGCTGTGGCTGTGGGGCAGGCCAGTAGCTGCAGCTCCAATTCTCTAGCCTGGGAACCTCCATATGCCACAGGTGCGGCCCTAAAAAGAAAAAAGAAAAAAATGCTGTGTTTCTATGAATCTTTGAAACCCTCCAGCCGTCTTTTCCCTGAACATCTCGAGCTTCATAAAGTTGTGTTGTGTTGGGCACCATTCTACAAGTGACTGAAGACAGAAGTCTGCCTTCTTCCTGTGGGGCAATAAAAGTAAAACAAAGGACAATCAGTTAAATTTGAATTTTAGATAAACAACAGATTTTTTTTCAGTATAAGTGGGCCCCATTCAATGCTTGGGACAGACTTATATTGAAAAGGAATCATTATTTATCTGAATTCAAATCTCACTGGCTAGTCCTGTTCCTTATCTGACAATACTACCTCTGGCCCTTTTCTTTGCTGTGATGTTTCTTTGGTATGAGGATCATAGGTGGCCTTTAAGGCACTGCCCCCTTGGAGAGTTATTACCAAACTGTGATCTAACTGAGGTGTGAACACCACCTGGGCCTTGAATGTATGCATGGTATCTTTTTCTTTCTCTCCCAGTAGAAATTTATATTAGTGATCACAAGGTAATTAATGCCTGGCATATTCTTTTTACAGGACTGTAGCTTAATACTTCATATTTCAAGTCCCGTGTTGCTTACTCACTCTCCTACATTACAGTAAAACTCTCAGGGAGATATGTAACCTCCGTATTTTACAGTCCATGGATATGACATGAGAAAGAAAAATTGATTTTTTTCTAATCATTAGTCTGCTACGCTCATCGCTTAGATAACACAGAGTGACTCTAAATCTCTCCCGTCCAGCCCAGCTGTGCAGGTATATGTGTGTACACACCAGCCGTTCGTGCAGTGCACACAGCACACCCATAACACCCAGCGCCCACAGACAC
Source organism: Catagonus wagneri (assembly GCA_004024745.2). NCBI lineage: Eukaryota > Metazoa > Chordata > Mammalia > Artiodactyla > Tayassuidae > Catagonus > Catagonus wagneri. The sequence continues at coordinate 2,202,785 of PVHT021183524.1, forward strand.
ACACTGCATACGTGCATGCTGCACACGTGTACACACCTACCATCATTATGGGGGCTTTTCTAGTACATCCTGTTCTAGTCCTCCTCTTAGTCTGTGCTAAATTAAACAAATGTCCTGCCATACTTACTAGTCCAGAACTATCTAAATGGTTGATTTACTGACTCATAGGTTAAATTTCCATCTTTTTCCATTCCATTAAGTCCAGCAGCTACTGGGTCACTATCCTCCAGCGTTTCTCTTGCCCTTTATGATCTCAGTGAATTCCTTTGACCCACTTTATTCTGTAAACACAAGCAGGATCAGAATAGCATTTGGTATGTATGAGATAATGGAAAAGCGATGTTGTGCCTCATGTGGGGTTTCTGGGTGATTTTTCTCACCAAGGCCCAGGGTGGTTTTTTGATAATGTCCCCCAGGGAGACAGACAGGAGTTAGTGGTCTGTTGTGCTCTCTGAACCTATCAAGGTCTGTTAAACAGATTATATAAGCTGGGATATAAAACAGATAGCTTATTTTTAAAAACAAAGCATTGGAGGTCCCCAGTGCCCAGCAGTTAAAGGATCCAGCATTGTCAGTACCGTGGCTGCAGTCTCTTCTGTGGCATGGGAACTTCTGTATGCTGCAGCCGCAGCCAAAAAAAAAAAAAAAAAAAACCCAAAACTTGAGGTAGACGGAAAAACTTAATTGGTTACCAAATTTCATAACTTCTTTGCTTGTTACCCCTTCCATTTTAATGACATAAGCTGTGTGAAAACCTCACTTCTTCTTGCCATTATCAAACAGAATCCACAAAACCTCATCATCCCCAGACGCATTGCTTTGGTATTCAGTGTTCCATTTTTGTGGAATAGTTTGTTTGATAGGAGATTGACCCTGGGGTTTAAAACCGCATTCTTCACTAAGCTCGGGCAGGTGGCGGTGGTGTGGACAGTGTCTGATGTGTCCAGGGGAGGAACACTCTTCAGTTTCTGTCCTCCGCTGTCCCTCCCCGATCTACCAAAGGGGAAGAAGGTGAAACCCGCTGCAGCTGGTTTCACAATATGACTCCCTCCTTCGCATGCTTTCCTGATCCCTGACAGTAAAGCTTCTGGTGGGGGTTAGGGATGCTCCACCCCAAAGACTCTTCTCCCCTAAGCTTGAAATTGCCTCAGTTTCAGTGTCATTTAGGCAAATGAATAGCAACCTTTAAAAGGGTAAGCTAGGAACACCCATTATTCTACTGTAGTGCATTTCATTCCCTCAGTGCCTTTCTTAGCCAAGATAAGCAGAGGTGGTGCACGTGGGTGACTACCACAGCGACGGGGGCCTGATTTCTAGAGGCCTGGAGAGCAGGTGCCCCAGCCAAAGGGAGAAGGAAGGGGCACAGTGAGGGAGCAAGGAGAGAGAGGGGTACTGCTCTTACCTTCCTGTCCTCCCCAGGCTCACTCCAGCTCAGGTTCAACTTCTTTTCTCTGAGAGTTAACCCTGGGTTCACAGAAGGCAGGGAAGAGCAGGAAAGGGTCGGAGAACTAGTCAGCTTGCCTTCTGGTAACTGATACGGAAATCTGGGGAGTGTATGGAGGAAAGACAGACTCAGCATTTGTTGTGTGCAGCCTGTAGGAGGATTTTGTAAGCTTATTCTATGTCCCATGTGGCCACACATCCACATAGCTTAGCAGGAATGATACTACAAAACTTGTCATTTTAAATCTGCAAGGAATGCTTGCATATATTTTCCTTTTAAAAAATTAAAACCTGGAGTTCCCTGGTGGTGCAGTGGGCTAAGGATCTGGTGCTGTCACTGCTGTGGCTCGAATCACTGCTGCTGTGGCACAGGTTCAGTCCCTGGCCTAGGAACTTCCACATGCCACAGGCACAGCCAAAAAAATTAAAACTTTACAAATAACACTGTTTCCTTTGACAACCACGCTAGTCTCCTAACTCCCACCTGCCCAGTTAAAACTATATATATGTTTACTTTACTTTTACTTTAAATGCATAAATATACATATACACGCATATATATTTGAGTATATTTATATATAAATAACAATTCAAAAATATATAAATATAATACAATATGTTTATATATTTATTTAATATAGACATATTTTTACATAATAAATTCATAGAAATGTGTAGCATTATTTAATGAATATGGTTATGTATTTTTTTCTTAAATTCATTCATTCAATATTTAGCCAGTGTTAAGTGCATCCTTTGTACTGGAACTGTTCTAGGTGCCGGCAGTTGATAAAGATCGTTGCCCTCGTGAAACTTACATTGTAGTAAATGCTATGGTTCTGAAACTTCTTTTTCCACTCCTTAATGTCTTGGAGTTTTATCCGTTTTCATGCCTAGATCCACTCCAGTCATTTTACATAAATGTGGCTATATAAGAGGTGATTTAGACGTCCCCTTACTAATGGAATCAGTGTCGTGGAATTTCGACCTAGCAATCCCATCTGCTGGATACTTCCATAGGGTTGGCTGGCTAAGGAGAGGGCCCCCTGGCAGCTTCCCTTCCCTTTCTGTGGTGAGAGAGACAAAGTGAGGCCATCTGCTATGTCACTTTGTGATGCTTCTGTCGGGTGCATTCTGGGCTGTCAGACCAGAGGTCCAATGTGAGAGAGGATTTTGAGACAGCTGGTGAGGAAAAGTCTCCTTTCCTACTTAGGATACTGCATCCAAAGTTTAATGGTAAGAATCAAAATCAGAATGGTGACCAGGAGAGGAGAAAGGGAAGAGAATCATGGGCTGGTGGGAGAAAGCCAGAAGGAGTGGGAGGAATACGCCTGGACCACAGCAGCGGTGAGCACAGTCGCAGCCGCGGAGGGGAGTGCAGGCCGGCTTTATCTGAGTCCAGGCATACACTGCAGGAAGGCCTGTTTGGGTGTTAATCTTCTATTTTTCATCTTCCAGTATGGTTCCTATTCATGACATCACCTAGTTCTCTTTTTAAATCCTCCTGAACTCTGAGAGCCTACATTCCTGTTTCTAGACATTCGGGTCTGGTAAAGATGTGGAACAGCCCTTGTGTCTGAACAAACAAAAGAGGCTTACAAGGAGAGCCTGGACTACAGGGTGAAATCCCGTCCGCGTAATTGAAATATTTTCCTTACCTCATTCCGACCCATGTGAATTTAATATGCATTATATGTAGATGGTTTTTTTTATAGAGTTAAAAAAATCATCAGGTTTCACAGTTTTCTGTTTCCAGTTGAGGTTTCAGAGCAATTTATTTTATTATAGATCAACTTCATCACAATTTAACGTAAAAACATTATTTAAGATTTTCATTGGTTTGTTCACTTTAATCATCAGTGAAAACAATGCTGACTTTTCTATCATTAATCAAGTTTTGAAGTTCAAATTAGTATTGTGTTATTTTCCATTTGTCCATCCATTCATTTAGCCTGAAAATAATTAAGCCAAGTGGTAGGGGAAATATCCAGATTAAAAAAAAAAAATTCTTGAGTTTGAGTTTGAATGATTATTTTTGGAAACTTCATACAAGTAGTTTCAATAAGTAAGGTAATTAACTATGTTTCATTACATCTTTTTTCTTATATGTGACTAATTCTTTCTCTTTTTTTGCCATGCCTGAGGCATGTAGAAGTTCCCAGGCTGGGGTCAAATCTATGCCACAGCAGCAACCTGAGCCACAGCAGTGACAACCCCAGGTCCTCAACCTGCTGTGTCGCCAGGGGCAGTCCTCTATGTGAATCATTCTACGTGAACATATGTGGCCTCTATATGTGTTAGGAAAATATTGATGAACTTAATTGAAATTTGAATAATTTCATTTCTTTATATTTCAGGGTTAGTCTCAGGCATACAGAAATTAAATCTTATACATTTTGTGTTTATGTACATATATAATAAATAGGTGTTTAGAGAACATACTTTCTTTCTTTTGCAACTTTGTGCCCTACATGAATGAGGCTTTTCTGACTTTCAGTCTCTCGGGTCACTCTCTCTGCTTAGATGCTAAGGCTGAGATGGAGATGCCAATGGATAGATGGAGCCAGGAGGTGAAGGACAGGGATTTGTTCCTCATTTGATCATTTTCACTTCCCAAAGGAAAGAGCAAAACAACAGTGAAATTTTTTAAAGGAAAAAACTTACCAACATTTTACGTTTCACCCCTAAAGCTAGACAGCCCTGTTCATAAATGCCATTACCAGGGGAAAATCCAGATTTTATGAGGCCTGAAGCTTATGCAATTTGGGGGAATCATCTCTGAGAAAAAGAATAAAAAATTATTAATTTAAAAGTAGATATGAAATTGTATCTTGATGAAATAATAACTTAATCACAGCACATAAAAATTATAAAAAGCTAACAAATAACAAATTTCAATTTTGAAAAATACAATATTTCGATTAGTTAACTTCTTGACACACCTCTATAATGCTTTTCCTCCATGGTTTTCGCTGCATAATCTTTGATCACCACTCCATATAACCACTTGGTAATATTATTTTCCTTAGAGAGAATAGAAAGATTATTCAGTGTTTCTTCTAAGCATAATTGGCTAAAACTTATCTTATTGATAGTTTTGAAAAAGAGTCAGCTTTGGCACTTGTCATTGTTAATGCCATGTAAATTGTTAGAGTTGTCAAAGTTGAGGACACTCCATCATGTTTCTTTTTCATGGGAACTATCAGATCTGGAGGAAGTTTTCCACCTCCACAGACCCATCTCTGTGTTCCTCCATTCAAACCCTGTTTCTTTGACAATACTGAAATCTCCCACTGGGTGCCACGGGCCATGTTCCTATCAAACCTGCACCCTCATGCCCCCATGCCAGGTGAGATGGCAGTGAGTGGAAAACGTGTTGCTGGAGGCTCTTCCTATACCAGGACCACTAGCAATAACTTAAGCATAAATAGCAGCGACAACAAAAAAAAGCCCTATATTACTCTAAAACCAGATTGAATGTTCTCCTTAGATCCTCAAGCACCAGTAGTCACTTCCAGACTAGAAGGAAGTGTCCTGGAGGGAAATCCAAGTGAGAATATCCACTTGACGGATAGCCAATAAGATATCTTACTGGTGAATGTTTTACAGCACCTCACGACCACGTCCCCATACTACTAAGTCCCTCACAGAAGCTAATGCAAGTGAAGGGCTCTAAAACTTCATGGCAATGATTCCTCAACATGTTGTGGATGATGGTGAGCAGGGACTGAGAGTGTAGAGTAATCAGCCTGCCAGTGTCTGCCACTCACAGGACTTGGGAAGGTTCTGGCACATGGGAGTCATGTAGGGAGGAAGAGGTAGAAGCCTAAGGCAGATGGTACAGGCATTGGGGGAAACAAACCTAGCGTCAAGTTGACTGAGCCCCAAAGAGGCAGCCAGATCACTTACTCTAGGATCTCAAGTGTCATGGTGAGTCTGATGGGAACACCAGCAGAATGCCAGCCACGACACTGCAGAAGAGAGAACATGAGTTCTGGAGTCTTGAAGATCTGAACTAGAATCTTCACTCATATGCCTTCAATAGCTGTGTGACTTTGGGCAAGTTGCTTAACTTCTCTGTCTTCATTTCCCCTATCTCTGTAAAACTGAGGATGATACCTACTTCTTTAGGTTGTTGAGGAACTAACTGGAAAACAAAACCAAAAATCATATAGATGTGCCTGGCTCAGAGAACCAAATTTTAGTGGACTTCCTTCTAGGAGGCAGGCAAAACACAAGAACCAGGCAGAAACATCCCTATAGCTCTTCATAATCAGTCAGTTTACATAATATCCTAGCCTGTGGTTAGAGGTACAAGAAAGAGAAGCTAGTGCACTGGCTGAAAGGATCTGCAAGGGCCCCAGTGGATGTCAGGGTCCCAGCCAAGGTAAATGAGCCCATAACCTGTGCCTGCGCGAAGGGAGGCAGGGCAAGATTGTGATGGACAAACGCAGGGGAGCCCAGGCTCACTGCCGAGCACAAGACCACTGGTGTGGGGTGGCCAGACTCACCCCAGAGCTCAGTGGCTGAGGCTGCTTGTGTATAACCAGCCACGGCCAAGGAGGGAGGCTGCAGAGACCCCCGGGTCCCCCAGAGCTGGGAAAGAGTAAGCCTGCACCTTCCAGAAAACCTGGAAATACTCCCTTCTTTATGGCCCACTAGCATCACAAGCAGATGAGCAAAGGATGGCAATTAAAACATGCAGAAAATCCTGTATTAGACAGGACCAAAGAAAATATAGTGTAGGGAGTTCTTATTGTGGCTCAGCAGTAGAGAACCCTACTAGTATCTGGAGGACATGGGTTCGATCCCTGGCCTCACTCAGTGAGTTAAAGATCCAGCGTTGGCACGAGGTATAGGTCACAGATGTGACTTGGATCTCGAGTTGCTGTGGCTGTGGTGTAGGCCAGCAGCTGCAGCTCCGATTCAACCCCAAGCCTGGGAACTTCCTTATGCTTCGGGTATGGCCGTAAAAAGCAAAAAGAAAGAAAGAAGGGGGGGAGGGGAGGGAAGGGGAGAGGAGAGGAGAAGAGAAGAGAAAAGAGGAAAGAATATAGTGTAAAAAATAATGCCGTTTCTAACCATCACCTCCCGTTTGGTCTCTCTGTAGAGAGAAGGGCTCTTCTCCTTATTCCTGGCTCTCTATGCTGGCTGTGTCATTAGTGGTAGTAGCCTCTGAAACCCATCCTTCTTGTCCAGTGGTTATCAAACTTTAATGGAAGTAGGAGTCACTTGTTAGGATCTTTGTGGGTGGACCCTGGGAACCGTATTGCTAGGATGTTGCCCACACTTTGCAAGACTCTACTTCAAGTTATTCTAGAATTCTCACAACCCCAATACTCGCCTTTCTTCCAGGGATTTGTTTCTGATCATCTCTAAGTCCAGGCTACTAGGTACTAAGGTGTTAGACAAAATGCTATTTCATACTTGCAAAAGGTGACCAAAATATTCTTGTCAAAACCACGAGGATTTCAGAGTTCCCGCTGTAGCACAGTGGGTTAAGGATCCGGCGTTGCTGCAGCTGTGACATAGGTCTCAGCTCTGGCTCAGATTCAGTCCCTGGCCCAGGAATTTCTATATGCCTCCGGTGTGGCTAAAAAAGAAAGAAAAAAAAATCAGGATTTTCATGGCACCTGTCTGCACACTAAGAGAGAAAATATTTTAAAGGAATGGAAGAATCAAGTGGTAGCATGTGATCTTGCAGGGGAAAATATATTTAATATTCCTATTACAAATGTATTTGTATTATATATGTGTATACATACATGTATTCGTGTGTGTGCACGTGCATGTGTGTGTCACTAGCCTCCTTGTCGCACACTCCTAGACAGGTAGAAGGACAGCCCACCAACGGCCCCTGGAAAAGTGACCAGATGAGGCCTATTGGGAAGGTCAGGACCTTGTAGATCCACAGATCCTCGGCCCCAGGCCTTGGTTCATCTCCCTCTACTCCATCTCCCTAAAGGATTTCAGCCCTTCTCAGAGCCCGACCACCTCCTCTCTGGGGCTGCTCCCCTGTTTGTAGCCCTCTCTCTGCCTCTCTCTTCAACTCCAGACTCCCATGTCCCCGGAGATGACCCTTGGAGGACAATGACAACATCTGTGCAGCACTTCTACATTCCAGGCTCTGTGCTGACTCCTTGCTGGCATCATTAAATCCTCCTAGAGCTCCCCGCCGCAAGTAATGTTGTCCCCATTTTTTAGATGATGAAAATGAGGAGGTGATAGGTGAAGTTGCCCCGAACCACAGAGGTGGTCAAACCACAGAGGTGGTCAGAGTTCCCTTGACGCTCAGCAGGTTCAGGATCGGTGTTGCCACTTCACGGCTCTGGTCACCACTGCGGTGCAGGTTCTCCCTGGACTGGGAACTTCCTTAAGCCATGGGTGTAACAAACAAACAGAAAAAAATTACCAGAGCCCAAGCCTCCAGGGTTCCTAAAATAATATCCTTAGGGAAATGCACTCCCAGTTTCACTTCATTATAGTTCCCTAGCTCCTCCTCCTCCTGTGGTTTCCTGCCTCATTGATGATACCAGCTGCTGTCCTGGTAGAATAACTTCATGCAATTTCAGATTCCTTCATCCCCTGGTTCTCCACGTCAGAGTGGCTGTTCATTCTGGCCAGTTCTCCCCCTGAACTTGAGAGACTGCCCTTTCTTTTTCATGTAATCCTCATTCACCTGTAGTATTACAGCTGGTTTCTTTTTCTCCACTCTTACTCTCCAGTCACTTTCCTGCCACCACCAGGTGCATCGCACACAGGAACGCCTGGGTCTTTCTCACCTGCCCAGCTACCCTCATGCTCTTCCCATCCCTGACTCTTGAGAACCGTTCTTGGAGTGCAGCAAGGCCCCGAGCCCACTTTCTAGCCTCTTCCACATGCCTCTCAGCCTGCCGTTCCCTGGCTAGAGCCACCCCAGATGGCAACACCCCATCCCAAACACGCATCCACACATCACCCCATGTCTCCATAGGTTTTCAAAGTGAGGTCGGTGGCTCAGCTGCAGAAGAATCATCTGAGGGGCTTTTGAAAATGTAGGCCGTGCAGAGCCCAGCAATTGGGAAGAAGGGAAGGTCTTGGTCTTTGTCTAGAACAGTTTTCTCAAAATGCAAATCCTCAACTCCATGCTGGCAGTTGGTGACTTGGGCCCCACTTTGGGCAGACTACATTTTTACAAGTCCTTTATATGATTCTGCTGTACCCTAAAGTTTGAGAATCACAGAGTTCTTCTCTCTGTAAGACATCATGAATTCCTAGTCTATAGGATAGAATTTTCCTTTACTTATTTATTTATTTAGTCTTTTTGCGTTATCTAGGGCTGCACCTGCGGCATATGGAGGTTCCCAGGCTAGGGGTCTAACAGGAGCTGTAGGCGCTGGCCTACACCACAGCCACAGCAACACAGGATCCGAGCCGTGTCTGTAACCTACACCACAGCTCACGGCAACGCCGGATCCTTAACCCACTGAGCAAGGCCAGGGATCGAACCCGCAACCTCGTGGTTCCTAGTCGGATTTGTTAACCACTGAGCCACAACGGGAACTCCTAGAATTTTGCTTTAAATATGAGCAACCAAGAATAAGTTTCTTGGGAGTTCCTGTTATGGCTCAGTGGTAACAAACTCGATCCTGGGCTTTGCTCAGTGGGTTAAGGATCCAGTGTTGCCATGAGCCGTGGTGTAGGTCGCAGACATGACTCAGATTCTGAGTTGCTGTGGCTGTGGCATAGGCTGGCAGCTATAACCCCAATTCGACCCCTAGCCTGGGAATTCCATATGCTGCAGGTGCAACCCTAAAAAGACAAAAAAAAAAAAAATTATGTTTTCAAAATAACCACATTGACTCTCTAAACCCTGATCCTTTATAATCTGTTTGTTAGATGTTCACTTACAGAACCGTAGACAGGAACAGCACGGTGAGGGGGGCCACGTGGTAAAGAGGACAGCGGGAGGGAGTGCGCAGGCACATTAAGAACGGTTAGGAAACATGGTTTGGGGTGAGGGTGGGGAGCGGAATGACAAGAGAGTAGAGGATTGTCAAAATCAACCTCAGTGTGGCTTTATCTGGAGGGCTGGCCCCACAGGACCACGTGGAAGCTATTCTATAGTTGAAATTTCTCACTGTTTTAATATTTAGGACAGGTGTGGTTTTCAGCCTACCTTAGACTGGTGGTCAGGAACTATGACCCCTGAATGGTGCTTTGTGCTAGAATTGCCTGGCTAAACAGATCCAGTAATCCCTTTGTCTCTACACAGACCCCTCTGATATTGGGAGGTTAAAAATGAGGTCTGGTGCGCTCAAGTAAGGGGTCTGTCAGAAGCCTGCAGTTCTTAAGGTCTCCCTCAGACTTGGCTAATGACAATGGACTTGAACAGCATTGACTTCTCTACTTGACAACTATACCAATTTTCCTGCTGACAGATCTGTTTTTCTTGGATCTGGACAGTGGCCTTTGAGTTAGGAGAGGCGGGTAGCAGCATAACTCCAGCCCAGTGCATTAGCCACGCAATGCTGGTGTTTACATTGGACCAGATCCTGAGGCTGACATTTTGGCAGCCTGGCTCCTGTCACTGAGGAACTTCCCAAGATTGCAAAAGGGAGTCGATGCAGAAGGAGCAGTTTTCCATTTTTAGTGTAGTCCAGCTGCTGCACCTCAAAGGAGCTGGACGTGGCCACGTGGCCTCTGCAGTGAAGCCTGCCCCTGTGAAGCAGACAAGGCACTTACAACTCCAGTTTGCGTTCTTGATTTTGTGACCCCAGCAATTATTTTAGCATGGTGACGGTTTTGTAAATCTGGCACAAAAGTTATGCTTTCTAAATAATTTGATTAAGCGCTATACATCAAAAGAAAATTCTGAAATTTTCTGTTTTTCAGAAAGGTCTCGAAAAAATAGAGTTCCTGAAGCATAAACCTGTATTCATCAGGGCTCTGACTCATTTTAGTGATGTAATAATTTAACTGTGCACTCATCATTCTGGTCTCAATGTGAAAATGTTAATAATTTACCATTGTTAAGTGGCTTCTGTTGACTCTAGACATTGAATGTAATAAGGAGTTTCTCCATAAACAAGATTTTAACCTAAAAATGGATTAACTTATCCCATAACCATCTCAGGCTTGAAAATAGCCGCCTCACTTTTTTCTCAGCTTGATTGCCTCAAATGACTGTGAGCAGGAAGAAGAATGGTCTAGGGGCCTGGATTCTGCCATTTACAAGGAAAGAGGAAGTTTCTGAACCCTCAGAGGGTTGCTGTGAGTCTTAAATATGTTTATATAGGCATATATATATATATATATGCATAAAGTCGTGGCTGTACTAACCTCTCAAGAAATGTTAGCAATACATCAGTGTCACCATTATTATGGGAGGCAATTAAGCTCTTGGAGCACATAGTCTGGATGCAGAAGGCTCTGCCTCCCCTTTGACGACCAGTCCTTCTGTGGTCATGAGGCAAATGAAGTGTGATGTGACAGCGAAATCTGAGGGACTTTAGGTAGATCTCCTGCAGTAGATGGTCGGTAGTGAAGCCAAAACGTTATGGGTTGTGGGTTGTGTGTGGGATTTGAAGAAGGAGAGCAGAGAGCTTAAGGGTTTAAAATTAAAGGGAAGAAGAAAAATGGACCAACAACTTGAGGGGAAGGTAGAATTGAAGAAATCATTCCTGAGGGAGAGACATCTGCGTGTCTGGCTCCCATTTTTCTAGACCCTTGCAGCCAGAGGTGCAACGGCCCTCACATCTGGCTCTCACTCCCAGTTCCTATTCTGGGGTCCACACCCCCTGAGAGCACCCCCCCCCATTAAGTGTAAGAGTCCACAGAGGGCATTTCACATTTGCACGGTTCCACAGTCTCTCCCCCATGTCGTGGCAGCTCTTCTCCTGTCTCCTGCTCAGCCTCTTTGGTGCCATCTGCTGCCCAAGCCAGGTGAGGCTGCCTCACCTTCCTCTTGTCCTTGTCCACAAGGTCAGTGTCAATGTCTGTGCCACTGGGGTCTCCACAGCTTTTTTTTTTTTCCATTTTATTTTAGTTTTTAATTTTTTTTCCTCAAACGTCATTGAAATATAATTGACAAAAATTGTATGTATTTAACATATACAATGTGACGTTTGATATATGTATACCTTGTGAAACAGTTACCACAGTCAAACAAATTAACATATCCATCACCTTACATAGTTACCGTGTGTGTGTGTGTGTGTGTGTGTGTGTGTGTGTTGGGGTGGGGGGGTGAGAACATCTAAGATCTACTCTCTTAGCAGATTTCAAGAATGCAATACAGCAGTATTATCTATAGTCACCATGCTGTACAGTAGATCTCCAGACCTTATTCATTCTGCATAACTGAAATTTTGGACTCTTTAACCAACATCTTGCCCACTCCCTAGCTCCTGGCAACAACCATTCTACTCTCTGCTTCTGTGAGTTTGATTCATTCTACTCTCTGCTTCTGTGAGTTTGATTTTGTTAGATTCTCAGATGAGTGAGATCATGATGTATTTGTCTTTCTGTGCCTGCATTCTGTCACTTAGTATAATATCCAACAAGTTCATCAATGTCGTGGCAAATGATAAAGTTTCCCTGTTATTAAAGGCTAATATTCTGTTGTTTTATATATCACATTTACTCTATCCATTCATCCATTAATGGACACTTGCTTTGCTCATATATCTTAGCTATCATGAATAATGTTGCAATGAATGCAGGAGTATAGTTATCTCATTAAAATACTAACTTTATCTAACTTTATTTCCTTTGGCTATATACCCAAGAGTGGGATTGCTGGATTATATATGGTTCTATTTTTAATTTTTTGAAGAATCTTTGAAGAACTCTTTTTAATAATGGTTATACATCTATTGCTTCTTCTTCTTCTTCTTCTTCTTCTTCTTCTTCTTCTTCTTCTTCTTCTTCTTCTTCTTCTTCTTCCTTTTTTTTTGTCTTTTTAGGGCTGCACCCATGGCATATGGAAGTTCCCAGGCTAGGGGTCGAATCGGAGCTGTAGCTGCCAGCCTACGCCACAGGGCGGATTCTGGGCACCACTGCCACCACTGCTGAAATCTTGAGACCCTAGAAATTTTATTGTCAGCCATGTTATTTAACATCTATATCAATTAAATTACACAGAAGAAAACTAGCTTATCAAAATTGTAGATTCACACCACAATTTTAATTTTACAAACATTTCTTGAATGCAAAGCACCAGACACTATGACAACTGCTGGAGATAAAAAGATGAATTACAACAAAATGCACAAATTAAAAGAACTGAACATTGGGATAAAATTAAGTGGGATAGAAATAAATGTAAAGTTTTGCTCTTGGTATTAAAAAGTCAACATCATAAAAGGTGTTCAGATTGGAAAAGGAGAATTAGAACTGTCTCTCTTATGGATGCATGATCTTATATATAGAAAATTCTAGGGAATCTACTAAAAATCTATTAGAACTAATCAAAAAATTCAGCAAGGTTACAGATACAAGATTAATATGTAAAAATCTATTGTGTTCCTGTACATTTTGCACTGAACAATCTAAAAATAAAATTAAGAAAACAATCTCATTTATAACAGTATCAGAAAGAATAAAATTCTTATGAATGAGTTTAATAAAGAAAGGTCAGAGTTGTGCTTTGAGGACTATAAAACATTGTTGGAAGAAATTAAAGATTTAAATAAATGGAAAGGTAGCCCATGTTCATGGATCAGAAGACTTAATGTTAAGTCTTAATTGATCTACAGAGGCAATGCAATCTCTATCAGAATCCCAACTCATTTCTTTGTGGAAATGACAAGCTCATTCTAAAATTCATGTGGAAATGCAAGGGACCCAGAATAGCAAAAGTAAAACAAAATTATCTTTCCTAATTTCAGAACTTACTATAAAACAACAGTAATCAAGACAGTATGCTATTGAGATAAAGACAGAAATATAGACCAATGGAACAGAATTAAGAGTCCAGAAATAAACCCAGATTATCTATGGTCAGTTGAATTTTCAACAAGGATGCTGAGACCATTTCATGGGGAAAGAATGGTCTTTTTAACAAGTTGCAGTGGGACAACTGGATACCCACATTCAAAAAAATGAAGTTGAACTCCTGTCTCACACCATAGGCAAAAATTTCTCAAACTAGATCAAAGAGCTAAAATTATAAAATGTTTAGAAAAAAACATAGTGATAAATCTCTGTGACCTTGGTTTTAGCAGTGGTTTTCTGGATACACAGTAAAAACATAGCAGCAAAAGAGAAAACAGGTAACTGGACTTCACTTGAATTCAAAACTTTTGTACTTCAAGGGATACCATCAAGAAAATGAAAAGACATCTATGAGATGGGAGAAAATATTTGTAATTGATATATCTGATAAGGATCTAGTATCCAGAATATATAAAGAATACTAATAACTCAACAATAAAAAATCAAATAACCTAATTAAAAACAGGCAATAGAGGAGTTCCCATTGTGGCTCAGTGGTAATGAACCTAAGTAGGATCTATGAGGATACAGGTTTGATCACTGGCCTCAGTTGGTGGGTCAAGGATCTGTCATTGCCATGAGTTTTGGTGTAGGTCACAGACACGGCTGGGATCCTGCATTGCTGTGGCTGTGGTGTAGGCCAGCAGCTGCAGCTCCTTTTCAACCCCTAGCCTGAGAACTTCCATATGCTGCAGGTGTGGCCATAAAAAGACAAAAACAAGCTAACAAACAAACAAAAAAACCCAGGCATTAGATTTGAATAGATAATTCTCCAAAGAAGATACATACAAATGAGTAATAGGCAGATGAAAAGATAGTCATCTTTAGTCATGGGTGGGGGGAGTAAATCAAAACCATAACGAGATTACCACTTCACCCACTATGGTAGCTAGATCAAACAGTTAAGTGTCGGAGAGGCTATAGAAGAATTGGAACTCTCTTACACTGCTAGTAGAGATGTAAAATGGTACAGTCACTTGGAAAATAGTCTGGTAGTTCCTCAAAAAGTTAAACATAGAGTTACCCTGTGACCCATCAATTCCATTCCCAGGTACATACCCAAAGAAATTGAAAACATGTTCACACAAAAACTTGTCCTGGAATGTTCATAGTAGTATTCTTCAAACAACTAGAAGGTGGAAACCGCCCAAATGTCCAGCATTGATGAATGTCCAAACAAATGTGGTATATTCATGCAATTCAGTCTCAAAAAGGAAAGAGGTACTGGTACATTCTGTAATGTGGATGAACCTTGAAAGCATGCCCAGTGAAAGATGCCAGTCATGAAAGACCACATATGATTCTGTTTAAGCGACATGTCCAAACTTGGCAAGTCTACAGGGACAGAGAGTAGATTGGTGGCTGCCTAGGGCCAGAGGTCATGGGGGAGGGGGCATTGGGAGGTAATAACTAAAGGGTATAGGAATTCTTTTTAGCATAATGGAAATGTTCCAAGATAGTTTGTGGCAATAGTTGCACAACTTTGTGAATATACTGTGTGTGTGTGTGTGTGTGATTGTACACTCTTAAGTAGTTGAATTTTATGCTATGTGAATTATATCTCAATAAATCTGTTTAAAATCAACTATCAAAGGAACAAAAAGAAAATGGCAAAAAGAAGGGTCTCAGGAGAAGCAGTTCCCTGCATAGAACAACTAGGAATCTCAGTTGGCTGCTAATTTTGTGTGACACCTGTTCACAAAGCTGATGTGGTCCTAGGCAGATGGGGCAACATCTAAAGCACAGCAGTAGTAACAGCATCCTCAGTTAGGTTGCCTTAGTTGGCTGGATCACCTGGTAAAAGGCAGATCCATTCTGGGCACCCTGTTCTTGAAGATGGTAATGATCATCCCAGAAGAGGGAGCCGGTGGGGATGTACAGTGAAGAAACTGACTTCCCAGCTCTTACAGTGTGGAAGGCAGGCAGACTTTCAGAAGTAATGAATAATAAAGTACGGTGATCATTCCAGGGCAAGAGGTATAAGAGAGTGTTTAACACAGTAAAGAAAAACCAAGGAGAAATATGTTGTTCTTAAGGATGTGACGAGATACCAAGTGAGGGGTAAGACTTATTCCATGTCAGCACAGTTCAAAAAATGTGGAGGATCCAGAAAAGAAACTCATGGACTTGGAGAACAGACTTATGGTTGCCAAGGGGGAGGAGGAGGGAGTAGGATGGACTGGGAATTTGGGGTTAATAGATGCAAACTATTGCGTTTGGAATGGATAAGCAATGAGATCCTGCTGTATAGCACTGGGAACTATATCTAGTCACTTATGATGGAGCATGATGGAGGGTAATGTGAGAAAAAGAATGTGTATATATATATATATATATATATACATATATATATATATATATATATATATGTGTGTGTGTGTGTGTGTGACTGGGTCACTTTGCTGTACCGTAGAAAACTGACAGAACACTGTAAACCAGCTATGACGGGAAAAATAAAAATTATTTTTTAAAAATGTGGAGTATCTACCACATGGAAGTCAGTCTTCCATCAAGCACAGTCCTGGGGAAGATCCATAAAGGGGTTCTCATTCATGCTAAATAGTCCCCCCCCAAAGAATCAGTCTGCATTAATTTACCAAAGATCTAGAAAATCCCCCTGTACAACTGTTTTGTGTAACCCGTCATTTTTCGGCCTTGTTTGACCACCGCACCACCCTGGCTGTTTCACATGCGTGAAACCTTTAGAGAGCGGACACTCAGCGCTCCTTATAGCAGGCAGCGCTGGTGTAAGGAGCCACGGTGGCCACACAAAGTGCCAAGATGACTGTTCCCCTGCCGGTCCTCGGTCCTCGGGAGCTTCCATCTCCATCTCAGGCATGGCTAGGAGGACAGGCTGCCGCTGGGAAGTGCTTAGCACCCAGGGAGGCTCCCACATCCCTTTTTGCACCCCAACTCTCTCTTCCTGCTGCAAACTGCCACATCATGTGCCCTCCCCACCCTAGCTTCACTTCAGTACCAGGGCATGTCTAGCAGAGCCCAGACCGCGCCCTCCTGCCTGTCCCTTTACAAGTGCCTTAAAAGAACCGGAACTCTGGAAACCATTTTAATTACAGTCATTTGTCCCATGTTGTGGCTGTGTGGGAATGCGGTTATCTCATCGGTTGAAAATGTTGCTGGTGACTTTAATCTTGGAGCGACCACCAGCATGGGGTGCGGGAGCTGCAGATGCAGATTTTTTTCCACCTTTATTTCCTTTCTCGAAATAAATTTGGCAGTTCTGAGGCCTCTGCGTGTCTCCATCTCCACTTCCTCTGAGAAACACTCCTGATGTGAAAAGTATGTTTGGAAGCTGGTAAAGTTGATCCTGGCAGTTACCCCATCTATGTAGACAGTTTCTGTGGATTTACCATGTTCATAGAGGTTTTTTGATCTCCTTTTTTTTTTGTCTGTGAAGTCATGAGAGGGATTCCGTGCGGATTTTAACTGTTTGCCCCTGGGTATATACCTCACCATTCATTCACCTTGATTTTTTCCCTATAAAAAGGACAGAGAATGGAGAACAAGCATATATCAGTATATTTTTTTCTCTACATGAATATAATACTACATTATTTTGCATCTGAATATTAGTCCTTCTTTCAGAAACTTAGATTTCTAAAACTTTGATTTGTTTGTCATCAGATTTAACATATGCTTTTGTTTGAAGGATGTAGTTCACATTTCTTTTACAAAAATACTATTTCAAGTGCCTGCATTTCTCTAGCACTACAAAAAAAATGCCTATGATTATTTAACCTATTAAACCAATATTTTCTTATTAGGTATTGAGTATTCATTTCTGTTAATTTATCACTTATTTCACTGTAAACCTTTCAATTTAGAAACTTAAGAAAGAAGCTATATCTATTTCTTATCACATAAACTTCCAAGCGACTAAAACTGCGCAGTGTTCCCGAGACTTAGCTGAGTAAGTGTGCAATAGCAAACTCAAAAGGTAATATTCAATTTTCTTGAGTGTAAGGATTACCAGAGACTACCCAGAGTCACTCCTTATGTATCAAGTCAGTGATACTTTAATAAAATAAATTAGAAAAACAAGAAAGAAAGTGGTAAGGATGGGAGAATCCACATTCCACACTTAACAGCCCTTAAAGGATTAAAGAGGAAGTGGGTTCTTTAGTGAGATTTTCCCAAGAATATCAAGAGAGTTCTTAAATGTCCTTGGGAAATGGGCAATATTCTTCATATAGGGACTTATACAGTGAAGGGTTTGGTGCCAGGAGTGGGGAAGCTTTTGATGAAAGATACCAGGGCCTCTCCAAGCTATATGCAGAAAGAGACCTAAAGAAGGTTCTTCAATCCAGGAGGAACTCCTGGTTGAGCTCCGCCTTACTGAGAGACGGTTTTGGAAAAGGCCAGGGAATAGGCCAAAGCAGCTGGTAAGAAAGATTGCTGCAAATTTATGAATTACATGGAGTTTGTACAATTTGAAAGTGGTCATACGAGCAAGAAATAAATTCTTTTTGGAAAATAGCTCATTGGTTTAGTTCCTTCTTATCTGTGGTAAAGTGGTACATAAGATATCTGGCATAAATAATCCAAATCACAGACAATACCATGCCAAAGGCAATAGTTTTACCATCCCCACCCATGAAACCTTTTTTAGAACTTCTAAAAAGAGCATCAGTCAACTGGCTTCCTGATTCTGGTGAACATCATCTAGTGAGTATCAAAGGGAAACAGAGAAGGAAAGACTCTAATACATGCCTTGGAAATAGCACGTGCTCAGAGAATCTTGTTGAACATAGGAATGGGATGATAGGAAAAATTTCTAGTCTTGGCTGTGTCATTAATTACATGATCCTGGGCAGGTCACTTAACCACTATGTGGTAAATCATTCCTCTGACCAATAAAACCTCAGTGTCCTCATCTATGAAATGAAGGGGTTGAACTTTTTGACCTCTAAGATCCCTTCCAGCTCTAAATTCCAAAATATATAAGATATCTGAGTCATTCAGCATTGGCAGAACCAAGAATCCTGCAGCAAGGAAAAGCACATCTCCTTGGAAAAGGAAAAGGAAAGGCACAAGTTTTTATCAACATTTTCGTTATCATCAAGCATTTAATGTAGGCTTAATAAATGCAAGACCCTGGGCTGCATGCTAGGCAAATTTAGCCCCATTCCTGCTCTAAGGGATCTTATTTTCAGTCATGAAGCTGAAAATACAGCTTTGTACAGTAAGTAAGACCTAAGTTCATGGTTTAGATGTCAAGGAGAAAAGGAAATCAGGACATTAAACATGACAGTTTCTGTGCATTGAGCTGTAATTTTTCCTATAAAAATCAAGAGCCTGAAGAAAGTGTTAAGTTCAAGGTCTAGGCTCTAAATCATGTCCTGGTGTATCGCTTACGACACCTCTTTGTAGTACCATACTTCTCCAGCGGAAGACCGATAGACAGAGCTTACCTGCCCCCTAATATGTGACACACAATGGGTATATTGAACTTAGTGTCACACTTAGATAACTGCAGTAGACACTGTCATTCCAAATAAAAGGGAGGTTGGGAGGCACACAACAGGCTCTGGGTCATGGCAGTTGCAAAATCACCCAGGCACATAGTTCCAGGTCCTTCACATTAGTCCCAGTATGACTTGCCATGAAGTTCTAATGTTTTTCAACTGTTTTCTGTGGCTTTTGGCTCTGCTCTTGGTTCCTATCTCTGGGTCATCTTTTTTTTTTTTTTTTCCCATAAGAAGTGGCTTGTGTTTGCAACTGAGCAACTTCTCTGCTTACTTCCTACCCTCAGAAGATTGGGTATCCAAAGACTTCTTTACATTTTGCATCATCTCTGTCCCTTTCAGCCTAAACTGATACAATTTCCTTTAAAACTTTACAGGCTGCCTGCATATCAACGTATAATCACCTCCATTAGACTAAACCCTCACCCATGAATCTCTCCATGGTAAATCCTTTTCAACCTTGGGATCCCTGTGAGAATGCTGTGGGACAATGGCCTTGAAATTATTAACTACTTATTGTTGGACTGTAAGAATCTGTGAGGCATGTCCTTAATATCCTTAGGAGAACTTTTGTCTATCCGAAAGGGTCAAAGAAATACCTCTCTAGATCTTTATGAGGTCTTAACAAAGGGTTTTACCATCCCACCCGGATGTCAGCTTTTCCAAGAAACTATTCCTTGATTCGAGAACCTTTTGCTGGCCGAAAAGACTCTTCTGGACCCTTTAAAATTCTTCCAACCTCTACTACAAAACTGACTAACTTGTTCCTTAATTCCTTTCTCTCCTCTCCCACTCTACTGTAGGCAGCTAGAAGAAACCAGGCAGCACTCTTAACACTCCTCTTGGAAATCTCCCTAGCTCGATCCTTGCATTCATAAGGTACTCAGGAAAAAAACCACACTGAATAATAAGGATAATAATAGTGACATGAGTAATAATAGCAATGGTTTGTTTAGCAGCTACTATGCAAATATCAGGCTGTGTGCCAGGCTCTATACATTCACCACCCCCACGTCCGCACACTAGGTGTGGTCGATGGTGTTTTCCAAAGATGGCTGCAGTGATACCTCCCATCCCCCCACTCTTTCAGGATTTTGTCCCTTTACTATCAAGAAGCAGACTCTAATTATAAAAGTTTCTATTTTCTGTATATTGCTGGTGACAATTTTGCTAAACTTCCCACTACTACATAACAAGAACATCCTTCCCTCCAGCTCAAATAATATTTCCATCACTTTCCATGAAGCCTTCTGAAGGTTTCTGTTAACAGTCTCTTTCAAATTGTTTAGGCTTTCACAACAGACTCTTCAAGTCTCTTCTGACTTCCTAGTGCTTCCTGGTCCCAAAGCCAGTGTCACATATTATAGGTTTTGTTCATAGCAATGCCCCGATTCTAGGTACCGAAAGTATCCAGACCTGCTAGTTAGCTATAGATCAGTAACAGTCATTCCAAACAGTGGATTAAAACAGCAACCATTTCGTTCTCTCTCACAGTTTCTTTGGATCAGGGATTTGGGAAGGCTTGACTGGGTAGTTCCAATTTAGGGTGCCTCACTCAGTTGCAGTCAGATGGTAGCTGTAGCTTGAACAGTAGGGAGAGCAGATGCTGGAGGTACTGGGAACTACCTAGGCATCTCTTTCCATGTTGTCTCAGGACCTTTCCGTGTGGTTTCTCTGCAGTGTTTCTCACAATATGGCTACTCCCAGCATATAAGCAGCCAGATTGCTTATTTAACAACCAACGTCTTCAAGAGCGAGTGTTCTAGCTAACAAGCCAGAAGCTGCATTGCCTTTTATGATATTGTCCGAGGAGTCACCCAGAATTACTTCTGCCACATTCTGTCAGTTACAAATGAGTCACAAGTCCACACAGATTCGATGAGAAGGAATTTAGACTCTGTTTCTTGATGGTGAAGGGACAAAATTTTGGAAGAGTGTCGGGGATGGGAGATATCATTGTAGCCATCATGGGAAATACCATCCACAACACCCAGTGGGCAGACAGTGGTAAATAAACCACTATTATTATCCAGGCCATTACTGCTATCCTTATGATTTTGTGTGGTATTTCCTGGGTGTTGTCAGAATCCTCTCAGAGGAAATGCTGTTTTAACTTTCTTTCTTGCCCCTTTATAACTTTCATCATTGCCTTTAATTTCTGGTAGAGTATTTTTATAGATAATTTTGTATCTCACAAACTCACAGAATGTTAGAGCTGAGGCCACCTTATTTATCCCGTCAACCAACCATTTTCTTTTACAGACGAAGAACCCAGAACCCAGTGCAGCAAAGTCATTTGTTGCTTCCCCAGGCAGGCAATCTGTTCATAACAGACATCAGACTCCCCTTGTTGGGATTCCCAAACCTGTACTTCCCCCGCCCCATAGCATTCCCACATCTCTCATCGATAAAGGTGTGATAACTTTTTCTTCTTTGAAATAAAAGTGTATGATATCTTCCCTTACCTGATGTCTTGATGGTCCATTCTACTCTCATGTTGTCTAGGTACCTGCTGTGGGGCAGGGTGGGGAGTGTCTTCCTTGGAATGGACCAGGCTTCTGGGGACAGTTAAATGTTAGTGACATGCACTGATATCAGAGATATCAAAGATGGAGCATCTCCAAAGGAGAGAGTAAGGCAGTGCCTCCCGTGTCTTCTGGCATTTTTCTTCTGAAACAAGAACTCTGATGCCCTAACAATCATTTTCACTTCTATTGCTTTATTAATATCTTTGGAAAGATCCTACAGGCCAAATTTGTCCTTTGAGCATGCACATTTAACTTCCATTTAATTCAGTAAGAACTTTTACATATATCCAAGGGTGAAATTTGGCCAGAGGATAAGGAGAACAAAAAATTTCACGGGTCAGATGTAGCACCAGCAGTTCATTTCCGAAGGTGTTTTCCACGCTCTGCTTTTTGGATCATTCCCTTGACTCTGTGCCCTGCTCTAAAAAAGACCTTAATTTTTCTTTCTGAAACGACTGCTAATAATATAAAGTCATAGTGCCTCTAGGTTTGTATTAAGTAGTTTTTTAAGGTTCGGTTTGCTCATTGATAAGACCTTTATCCTCCCATCACCCTCTCATGTGACTCTCCCTGGCAGTCGTTTTCTTGGCTCTGTTAAGCAGCCCCTGCGGGAAGCACTCCATTCCAGAACAGCGCTGCTGTTTAAAGGCACCGAACTACTGCTTCTCTTGTCATAGTTATTATCCCTTTCTGTTCTTCAGATTTGCTGCCTGAGATTTCCGCTCAAATGATGGTATCCTTCATTTTTCACCCTAGCAACAAGTAGGAAATAAATAACCCAAGATTATGTTAACAACATCATTCATTACATAGGTCCTTGAAGAACTCAGTTCCAGCTGAGAGATGTCTCAAGTCCTTTGCCGTGACCATCACTGATTTTTTAAACTAATAGACACATGTAATGAGCACCAATTCACATGATTTGAGAAAAAAACAATTTGGAAAATTGCTAATAGCTTTCCTTAAAAAAAAAAAAAAATGAGCATTGGAGTTTCTGTTGTGGCTCAGTGGTAATGAACCCGACTAGTATCCATGAAGACACGGGTTCAATCCCTGGCCCTGCTCAGTGAGTTAAGGCTCCCACATTACTGTGGCTGTGGCATAGGCCAGGGGCTACAGCTCTGATTCAACCCCTAGCCTAAGAACATCCATATGCCTCAGGTGCTGCCCTGAAAAGACCAAAAAAAAAAAAAATTTTTTTGAGCATAATAAATAAATAAATAAATAAATAAATAGAGTTCTCGTATAGCTCAGAGAATTAAGGATCTGGCATTGTTACTACAGCAACTCAGGTCTCTGCTGTGGCGCAGGTTCCATTCCTGGCCCAGGAACTTCCACATGCTGCAGGTACAGCCAAAATAAATAAATAAATAAAGTTTAAAACTTGAGCCTCAAAAAAGATAAAAATAAATAAATCCCACAAAGAAATCCAAATAAAGGTAATTTAGAAAACAAAAATTTTGTATGAAATTTTAAGAAGTAGAAAATACCTTAAGCCTATTTCTAAGATTGTCATCACTTTAATTCAGATGAAGATATAGAAAAATAGCTCTATTTTAAAGAGCCTCTGATTTCAGATATTGACCCTGCATTTATAACGGATGTCAGGGAGCAAGGCAGGGCTAAGTCAGATGTGAAATGGCTTTTGTCAAGACTTTGGAAGGTAGCATTATTTCAGCGAAATCACGAAGGTCTGGTAGTCAGCTCTGCCATTCTAGAAACTTAATCTTGTGATTCCTCCCAGAGTTTATGAACTTAATGGGGACTGACTCATGCCAAGTAAACCTACAGAAGACAGAGCTGTAGATCACAAAATGTCAATTGACAAGAGTTTGCGATATTATTTATGTTTGCCAAGCAAGCTGGAATTCTAACGTTTGGTTAGGATATGGCTGGTCAGGACAACCTTTCTGTAGTAGGAGTATGTACCAGTTGGACAGATATTTGCTCATTCAACCAATATTTACCAAGTGCCTGCGCAGGGCCAGTCTCTAGGGAATCACGGCTAAGTCAGACGCAGTCCCTAAGTCTTGGAGTCCACTACCTCGTAAACGAGCAGGAGTAACGCAGTCAGCTTAGAATACCTAGAGGGGAGCCTAGCCCAGCCTGGGAGAGTCCAGGAAGGCTTCCAGGAGAAGGGGGCACCTCTGATGAGTCCTGATGGTTGAATAGGAGTTCTTCAACAGGCAATGGTGGCATTGGGCAAAGGGGGCAAGTCCCAGACAGATGGAGCAGATGTGTGGAAACCACAGGCCAGATTCTACAAGCTGATTGTTGGATGTGGAATCAGAGCAAGGCAACCTGATGAGAGATCCTTTTTTGTTTGTTTGTTTGTTTTCTTTTATGGCTGCCCCATGGGGATCAGATCCGAGCTACTCTGTAGCTGTGGCAACGCCGGATCCTTTAGCCCACCGTGCCGGGCTAGGGATCAAACCTGCACCTTGGTGTTACAGAGATACTGCCGATCCCTTTGTGCTACAGCGGGAACTCCCCAGTGGGAGACCTAACACTAGCGTCACGAAGCTGGGACAGTGGGTGGGGGGGGGTTTCCATCCTCTCTCTGTCTGCCAGGTAAACTGAATGTCAGGCACTGGCTGATTTTGAGCGCTGCCTCTTCTGGACGATGCCCGTGCCCCAGCAAGCTCCTCAGCGCCCATCCTTCCTCAGACCACGGAGCTGACTCATTGGCGGGTCAGGAAAGTAACTCAGCGTGTCATAATGAGCGTTTTAAAAACCAGCTAGAACAGAAACTACCAGTGCGTATTACACGTAATAAGGACAAGTGTTGTTTTGTGAGATTTTATTTCAGGTGGGTGGATGGATAGTTATTAACAATAAATCTGAACAGCACACTTTGTTTTATTACTGACGTGACTGGGTTCCTGCAGCCCATGTGCTCACATTGTCGCTAATGACTCACAAGTTCAGAGAAGCTGGAAACGATGTTGTTATGAGACCCTCAGCCGCTTGGACTTTCAAAGTCTGAAGGCAGAGCTAAACTCCCGGGTCTCTCTAGTGCGAATGTGTGTTTTCTGGAAAGTGTATTTCTTTCTGTGTGTCTCAGTCAGAAGGTCTGAAGACATCGTTCTGGTTACTATAATATAATTACATCACAAACTATCCCAAACTCAGCGGTGTAAAGCAACAACCATCGCATTAGAGCTCACGGTTTTATGACTCGGGACTTCAGACAGGGCTCAGCTGAGTGCTGACCAGCTCCACGTGACATTGAACAGAGTTACCCAGCGGTGGTCAGCTGGCTGGGGCTGGGGCTCCAGGACGGCTCATCCACATGCCTGGAGCCCCAGAAGGGACATCAGGAAAGCTCTGCTCTCTCCATGTAGCCTCCGGGCCTCTCCACTTGGCCTTCCCAGCAGGGTAGTGGAAGTTCAAGGCTCCAGAGGAAAGAAATGGAAATTCTTCTCAAAAGCTAGGCCCAGGAGCTCCCTCTGCGGCACACTGCAGATCCCTTCCTGCAGTGGTAGAGCCCAGAGGTGGGGCTGGGGATGTGACGGTGAAATGCTGGGCAGGGGGAGCCTGATAAAGCAGTGGAGAGAGGAGGGCGGACGGGGGCTCGGAGGGGAGACATGGTGAGAGAGGCCTCCCTGGGGAGGGTAAGCAGCAGGCGAGGCTGGGCAGCGATGACAGCAGTCACAAGCCGACCGCGTGGGTGTCTCCACTGCCCTGTGCCCTGGCCTATGAGTAAGGGACCGGTGCTGCCTCTACATATAAAGGCCCAGCCCCTAGCAGAGGGAATGCTGAGAAAAATGGCACCAGGATTCACATAGTCCAGGTGGCTCCCACAGTTGCTTATTTGGTCTTATTGCCAGATTCTCCCACATCTGGGACTGCTGAAATTCATCACTCCCATCAGTCGGTCATCAGTAGGCTTTTGGTTGCCTGGACAAGAAAGTTCCGGGTCCTCAGCACAGTGCTAGCCTGTCTTTGTTTCCCGCTTCTTCTGCCACCTGACCCACGTGTGGTCTTCCCTGTGGCTCTCTCCCAGCCTCCGCCCCGCGCCTCCGCCCCGCGCCTCCCTCTCCAACACGCAGGACCATCACTCCTGGCCCTGCGTTCCAGCACTTTGATGTGTGTTGCTTTATGACCCTTTATCATCTTATGCCTTTCATTTTCACTGAACTGTAATCTCAAACCGGGGAATGAATTTGTTCATCACAGTAAGCCTCTTCTACTTTTTGTATTACACCAGGTACCAGCTTCTCGATAGATATTTGTAGATCCAATGATTTAATAAGCATCTGCTATAGAATATAGACCCCGTACACAAAACAAGTGTGTTGAACATGTGGTCCTTACAATGTAATAGCGGAGAGGAGGCGGAAATGCCTTGTAGGGTGCACGTGTAGGGTGGAGTACAATAAGCACAAAATAAATGTTAGCAGCAGTAAGTCCCCTTCGGTCACTTTTGAAAGTCTTCCCATAGCTCCGTGTCCTCGTCTCCATTATCGTTTGTCACATGGTGCCAAAATAACCTGTTTACACGCATGTACATCTCCCCCACACAGTGCATTGCAGAGCATGGACTATGACTGATTCATTTTTTTCTCCCTGGTTCCTGGGCCTCAGTCAGAATTCGGTAAATGTTTTGGAATGAACAGAGCAGCTAGTCACTGAGAAATGTCACTCTTAGATACTTTGCCTTCCATCAGAGTCTGTCTCATTTCATTTATTGCTCCTGAAATGCCAGTAGACTTTTTTCTATTTCCCTTTTCTCTTAGGGCTAATATCCTGAATATTACAGTAACAGTTCTTGCATTTTCCCTTTGGATCCTGGATAAAGGCCTGGAAGAACAGCGAAATATTTAAGTGCCTGCACCCTTACTGTTAGGGTCAAACCTTAGATGTCTTTCAGATGCTTTAAATGCACGAGTTGAAAATCTGCTCTCTATCAGCGGATTTGAAATTATTATCGTGAGTGAAAGACCGCCTTTTAAAACACTAACAGAGAAAACCCTGCGTGTCAAAGGTCCACCCCAGCGTGATGACTCATGATGTGATGTGGCAGGTGGGAAATCTTAAAAGATCACTATTTCCTCCTAAACGCAGCTGCAGAAATCAGATGTGGAGCTGGGTGGAGGTGGTACGTGGCAGAAATGGAGGAAGGAGCTTCAGGAAAACAGCACTTGCAGAGTGGGGAGGACCCGAGAGCACGCAGGAAGATCTGCAGGCACCGCTGAGTCCGGGTTATTTGCTCAGTTTGTGCACTAGTCGAATATTGTCCTATTTACTTTGTTTTCATACTACCTGTATTCTATTTAGTCCCCTTTACTTTCTCCCCCACCCAACCCCACGCCTCTGAAGGGTAGGCAGAGAGCCAGAGAGAAAGGAGAAAAACATCTCAAATCTGTTGACTATTTTATGAGGAGATCATAGTTGGGGGTGGTCAGAGAGAAGGGATGGAAGAATAAAACTAAATCAAAGTTTTTGATCATTTTTCATTTTTATTATCAGTTCTTTTCCCTTTATCTTAAAAAAAAAGAAAAAACAAAAAGAAACCCATAGGTAAAGTGAAACAAAAATGTGACAAGGCAATGGAGAAGCCACAGGTTCTGGCTCTACCTTTAGGTAAGTCGACCTTGAAGAAGCCACTCCCTTCTCTAGGGCTCGGTTTTCCGTCTGTAGTATAGGCTCCAAGATGACAAATCCACTGAAGCGTGCCTCCCCCTCTGAGCCGTGGCAGACGTCTTGATTACGCCTCTCCCTCCCCATGAGCCGAGCTGGGCTTCCAACTTCTTCCTTCTGTGACTCCAGGGAGCCACTCCTGTTGGCGAGGGGGAGTCAGCACTCAGGCTGCAACCTGCTGACCATAACTAACACCAGCCGAGAAACTCTGACCCTCAAACCACGTGCACCTCATGAGTGAGATCGTGGGCCCCATACTGAGGAGGAGCTTGTGGTGAATATCAAGTGTGAGCTGAATTTCTCCAGGTGTCATCTCCTTGGGGACGTTGTTGAGGTCACACCGGCGGAAATCGCCTAAGTGTCTCTGGTTCTTGCCACCGTCCACTTCCTTCCTCACCAGCCAGGGGTTTCCGACAGCCCCTACTCACTTACATTGCTCAAGACCTGCTGTTTCATGTAATTCCATAGCAGTCCCCTCCCTGACATCCGGGGTTCAAGAAGTCACTTGTCCTGCTCTTGTCAGGCCACTATGCTCCTACTGCAAGTAGCAAAACTCAAAAAATGTCTAAGCCGCCTTGCCTCCTCTGTGTTTCTCACTGTCACAGGGCCACATTGCAGGAGCCGTGGCTCCAACACAGGCTCCGTCTTCCGTGTGGTTCCTGGCATCCCTCATCGAAATGGGCCCTTGGGTTTGACCTGCAGTTTCTTTCTCCACAGTGTTCGGAGGCGACGTCTTCACGCTTCTTCCTTCACTTGTTGGTAATTGGGGGGTGGGGCTGGGTACCCACATGCAAACAAGCTCCACATGGGACCACCTGCCAGTTCGCCAGACACAACCAGGAAAGTTTCCATTTCAGTTTGGTCTCAAGGTAGAGCGCCTATTACATAAGGAATAGTTAACAGGAATCTGGAGAACTTGGCTTAGGGTCTCTAAAAACCCCACTTCGAGCAGCAAGTTGGGGATGACTTGGGGTCTATCCAGTCCTTACAATTTTGACTGGAGAGCCGCTTCTTCGTAGGACCTAGAAAGCTGTAGATGTGTACAGTTGATGTTGCTGCCTCCTAAGGGTCCCACTGATGTGTGTGTGTGTGTGTGTGTGCGTGCGCGCGCACGCACGCACACATGCACAGAAGTCCTATTGACTTTATCTCTAAGGACCCAACAATCTCACACGGAATCAAAGTTCTGCATGGAGCAGGGATGGTAAGTAGCATGGAGGTCACATATGGGGTAGATCAGTATGTGCTCCCAGCACAGTCTTTAGGAGAGGGAGTGGCCTTGGAAGAGAGTGAGGCTCAGGGTAAACGGAGGGCAAATTGGGAGGCATCCCCAGAGATAGAAAATCGCCCCAGCAACAGCACAGGGATGGAAACGTTCAAGAACAGTGCTGAACCCAGCCTGCTAGGAACACGAGATGCTCATTGGGGATCTCAACAGTGGAACTGGATTGCATCAGTTGGGTGGGGTGAATGCAGAGAGACCTAAAATTCAAACAGAGAAGTTTGATTTTGATACAGAGGACATACGGAAACGTTGCTGGCAATCTGTCTAAAGGGGTATTTGGGAATACACATCCGGTGAGGGTTTATAAGAGAAGTTGTAGAAACTGTCTAAGAGATTGGTTTAAAAGGCCCTTATGTGATTGACTCTTAAAGGAGTTTTAAATTTAATAAGCAAACAAGGCAGCCACATGTATTATACACATTATGGGAACATGCATGTGTCTTCCATAAAAAATTTTTTTGAACATACCTATTTTTATTTGTTGAAGAGATAATACAGCCATGTGGCTCTTAAATCCAGACAGTGGAGAGGTGTACAGTGAAGGCTTTTGCTCCCATCTCTGTCCCCATCTGCCTCAATCCCACCAGGGGCTATGTCTCCCCTACCCCTACAGCAGCGCGCCACTCTAAGCCACTTCCATGACCTCCTTGCATATTCCAGAGTTGCTTTATGTAAACTCAAGCAAAATTAGTATATATTCTTATCTTCTTTCTTTTTTACAAAAAAAAAGGTAACATGTTATACACACATCTCTGGATCTTGCTTTTGTCACTTAATAACAGATGTTGAAGATTTTTCCACATGTTCTTCTTGCCAACTGTGTGGTATTCCATTATATGTAGAACCAGACCCTTGATGGATGTGTTGTTTTTTTTTTTAATAATCTCTTGCTATTGTAGATGACACTGCAAAAAAAGAAAAACAAACTTGCCCTTGTATCGTTTTGTACGTGTGCGTGTATATCTGTAGAATAAATTTCTGCAAAAGGGCTCTCTGCATCAACATTTACATACATTTATAATTTTAATAGAGATTTGAGAGTTCCTCTTCAGGGAGCTGTACTACTTTGCATTCCTGCCAGAGATATCTGGAGTTGCCTGCTTCCCCACAGCCTTGCCGGCACAGCAGGTTATCACTTTGGGGCCTTTTCTAGTCTGTTGGGTGAGATCTTTGTGCAGCTCTAATTTGCTTTTCTCTTATTATGAGTGAAGTTGAGCATCTTTTCATGTGTTCACGGGCCTAACAGATTTTAAGCTCCTTCTTAAGGGACTGTCTTGATCATTTCTGTATCCCTCCCAGAGCTTTCCCACATGCCTAGCTACAAAGTAGGTTTTCAGTCAAGATTTATAAATCCAATAAATCTGAAGAGGAACTCTCAAATCTCTATTAATCTAACTTTATCAGTAACCACTTTAATTGTCGTAGTCTAAATGTACAAATTAAAAGACAGAGATTGTCAGAGGGCATCAAAAAACAAGACCCAGGTATGTGCTGTCTACAGGAAACCCACTCTAGGTATAAAGACACATAAATCAAAAGTAAAATCATGGCAAAAGATGCACCATGCTAACAGTAATCTAAGGAAAGTAGATTAATTTCAGACAGAGTATTACGTTCAGACAGGGCAGCTTTCACAGAAAGGAAATTTATCATGGGTAAAGAGGAGTATCAAATGATAAAGGGGTGAGTCCTCCAAAAAGACATAACAGTCTTCCATGTGTATGCACAAAGCAACAGAACGTCAAACTATATGAGGCAAAAATTGATAGAACTGTAAGAAGAAATAGATGAATCCACTATTATGTTTGAAGACTTTGATACTCCTCTGTCAGAAATGGACAGATCCAACAGGCAGAAAAATGAGTAAGGACAGAGTTGAACTTAATAACACCATTATTCAACTAGATATCCTAGAAATCTATAAAGTACTTCATCCAAAACTGGCAGAATACACATTCTTCTTTAGCTCACATAGAACATTCACCAAGACAGATACATTCTGGGCCATAAAGCATACCTTAACAAATTTCATAGAATAGAAATCACAGAATATCTGTTTTCAGACCACAGTGGAATTAAACTAGAAATAGATAACAGAAAGACAGCTGGAAAATCCCAAAATACTTGGAGATTAAACAGCATACTTCTAAATAACACATGGATCGAAGAAGAAATCTCAAGAGAAATTTTAAAATACTGTGAACTAAATGCAAGTGAAAACGTGATATCAAATTCTATGGGACACAGTATATGTAGAGTTTAGGAAAAAATGCATAGCGTTAAATTCATGGATTGGAAAGTGAGGAAGGTCTAAAATCAATCATCTAAGCGTCTGCCTTAGGAATCTAGAAAAAGGAAAGCAAATTAAATCCAAAGAAAGCAGGGAAAAAAATAATAAAAACTAGGGTCGGAGTTCCCGTCATGTCTCAGTGGTTAAACAAACTCAACTAGTATTCAGGAGGACGCGGATTCAATCCCTGGCCTTGCCTTGCTTAGTGGGTTAAGGATCTTGCATTGGCGTGAGCTGTGATGTAGGTTGCAGACACGGCTTGGATCCTGTGTTGCTGTGGCCGTGGTGTAGCCCAGTAGCTATAGCTCTGATTCAGCTCCTAGCCTGGGGACCTCCATATGCCATGGGTGTGGCCCTAAAAAGGCAAAAGACAGACCAAAAAAAAAAAAAAAAAAAAAAAAAAAAAAAAAAAAAAAAAAAAAAAAAAAAAAAAAAAAAAAGGAAACTAGAGTAATAATCAATGAAATTGAAAAGATGAAATCAATAGAGAAAATCAATGAAGCCAAAAGCTGTTTAAAAAAAAGAAAAGAAAATATCAGTACAATCAGTAAGCTTCTAGCCCAGCTAAGACGAAAAGAGACAGGACATAAATTATTAATATCAGAAATGAAAGAAGGAACCTCACTGCAGATCCTGTAGACATTAAAAGAATAATAAAGGAATATTATGAACTCTGCCCACAATTGATATTGTAGAGGAAATGAACCAATTCCTTGAAAGACACAATCTGCCAAAACTCTTAAAAGAATAAGTATAGGCCTGTACAATCTGAATAGGCCTATATTCATTGAAAAAAAATTGAATCAGTAATTGATAACCTTCCAAAAGAGTAAGGAGGCCCAGTTGTGTTCACTGACGGATTCCATCAAACATTTAAGGAAGAAATTGTACCAATTTTCTCTAATCTCCTTCAGAAGATGGAAGCTGAGGGAAGACCTCCTAACTCATCCTATGAGACCAGAATTACCCCAATACCAAAACCAAATAAAGACATTAAACAAAAAGAAAACTACAGGCCCAATCGCTCAAGAACATAGACGCAGGTATCCTCAACATTTGTCTGTTACTGCTTTTGTGGTCTATGCTTTCGGTGTCAATCCAGGAAGCAATGCCCAGATCAGTGCCATGAAACTTTTCTCCTAGTTTCTTCTAAGATTTTATAGTTTTCAGTCATAAGTTTTTAATGCATTTTGAGTTGACTTTGGGGTGTGGTGTAGGATAAGGGTCCAGATTCTTTTTCTGCATGTGGACATCCAGTTTTCCCAATACCATTTATTGAAAAGACTATTCTTTCATCATTGTGTATTCTTACACCCTTGTGAACGATCATTTGCAGCTGTATATGTGTGGGTTTATTACTGGGGGTTTTATTATGTTCCATTAGTCTATATGTCTATCTTTATGCCAGTACCATACTGTTATATTGTAACCTTTTGAAATCAGGAAATGTGTTCCATCCAGCTTTTTTTTTTTTTTCCGTCTTTCTCAAGATTGCTTTGGCTATTCTGTCTCTGATTTTACATGACTTTCAGGATTTTTTTTTCTATTTCTATAAAAACAACACCTTTGGAATGTTGATAGGCATTGCAATGAATCTATAAATAACTTTGTGTAACATAATATTTTAACAGTATTAAATCTTCTACTCCATGAACACATGGTATTTTTCATTTATTTGTCTTCTTCATTTTCTTTCATAAATGTTTGTAGTTTTCAGTATAAAAATATTTCATCTCCTTGTTAAAGTTTTTTTATTGTTGCTTTTCTTTATTTGTTTGTTTGCCTTTTTAGGGCCTCACCTGTGGAAGTTCCCAGGCTAGGGTCGAATTGGAGCTGCAGCTGCCAGCCACAGCCACAGCAACAGGGGATCTGAGCTGCGTCTGTGACCTACACCACAGCTCATGGCAACTCCAGATCCTTAACCCACTGAGCGAGGGTGGGAATCAAACTGGCATCCTTATGAATACTAGTGTTGGGTTCTTAACCTGCTGAACCACAATGGGAATTCATCATCTCCTTGTTAAGTTTATTCCTGAGTATTTTATTCTTTTCGATGCTACTGAAAATATTTTTAAATTTCCCTTGTTTATAGTTTTTTTTAGTGTGTAGAAATGCAGTTGATTTTTTATAGGTATATTTTTGTATCCTTCAACTTTACGGAATTTGTGTATTAGTTCTAATAGATTTTTTGTGGGGTCTTTAGGATTTTCTACATCATGTCATCTGCAAACTGAGAAAATTTTACTTCTTCCTTACTGACTTGTATTTCTTTAATTTCTCCTTATTGACTAATTACTCTGGCTAGGACTTCCGGTACTAAGTTGAATAGAAGTGGCAAGAGTGGGTGTCCTTCTTTTCTTCTTGATCTTTAAAGAAAAGATTCAGTCTTAACCACTGAATTTAATATTAGCTGTGAGCTTGTCATATATGGCATTTATTATGCTGAGGTACATTCCTTCTTATTGATCATCTTTATTGTAAAAATGGTATTGAATTTTGTTAAACACTTTTTCTTTACCTATAGAAATGATCATATAATTTGCATCCTTCATCCTGTTAGTGTGGTGTATCACATTTATTTATTTGCGTATGCTGAACCATCCTTGCATCTAGGAATAAATCCTACTTGATCATGAAGTATGATCTTTTTAATGTGCTGTTGAATTTGATTTGCTAGAATTTTGTGTTCACCAGATATACTGACCTGCAATTTTCTTTTCTGATAGTGTCTTTGTCTGTCTTTGGCATCAGGGTAAATAGCTGTTCTCTGGCCTCATAAAATGAGTTTGAAAGTGTTCCCTTTTATCAAACATCTGCCCAGAATACCAGACAATCAAGAAAGTGAAAAAGTTACTTATGAAATAGAAGGGAATAATTCCAAGCCATGTATATGACAGGGGATTAATTTCCAAAGTATACAATGAACTCCTACAACTCAATGGCAAAACAAATTTTTTAATTAAAAAATAACCTGATTTTAAAATGGCAGAGGACTTGAATAGATGATTCTCCAAGAAAGTCATACAGATGGCCAATAGGTATATGAAAAGGTATTCAACATCCCTAATCATCATAGAAATGAAAATCTGAACAACAATGTAATATCACCTCACATCTGTTGGGATGGCTATTATTTAAAAAAAAAAAAGGTGGCAGGAGTTCTCATTGTGGCTCAGCATGTTAAGGACCCAAAGTTGTCTTTGTGAGTATGCAGGTTTGACCCCTGGCCTCCCTCAGTAGTTTAAGGATCCAGCATTGATGCAAGCTATGATGTAGGTCACAGATGTAACTGGAATCTGTAGGCCACAGCTGCAACTCTGATTCAACCTCTGACCTAGGAACTTCCATATGCTGCAGGTGTGACTGTAAAAAGTAAAAAAAAAAGGAACTTTCATACACTGTTGGTGGAAATGTGAAATGGCACAGCCACCGTTGGAAACAATACGGAGATGTCTCAAAAAATTAAAAAATAGAACTATCATGTAATCAAGTAATCTTACTCCTGGATATATATCCGAAATATCAAAATCAGAAAAATATTAGCAAATTGAACCCAACAATCTAAAAGAATAATACACTGCAACCAAGTGGTATTTATCCCAGGTATGCAGGTTGGTTGAGGATTCAAAAATCAACTAATGTAACCTATCACATCAATAAGTTAAAAAAGTAAAATTATATGATATCAATAGATGCAGGAAGAGCATTTGTTAAAATCCAATACCCATTCATGATTTTTTAAAAAATTCTCAATAGACTAGGAATAGAGGGGAAATTCATCAACTTGATATAGACTATCTACAAAAAACTTTCAGCTAACATCACATTTAATGGTGAGAAACTTAACGCCTTTCCACTAAGATCAGGTGCAAGACAAGTATATCCTCTCACCACTGCTTTTCAATGTTGTACTGAAAGTCCTAGCTAATGCAATAAGACAAGAAAAGCAAATAAAAGATATACAGATTGAGAAGGAAGAAATAAAACTGTCTTCATTCACAGATGACTTGATTGTCTATGTAGAAAATAAAAATTAATAAACTTTTAAAAATTCTTGGAACTAATAAATGATTATAACAATGTTTCAGGAGACAAAGTTAACGTACAAAAATCAATCACTTTCCTATAGACCAGCAAGGAACAAGTGGAATTTGAATTAAAAAACACAATATCATTTATATTAGCATCCAGAAGTATAAAATACTTATAAATCAAACAAAATTTGTACATGGTCTATATGAGGAAGATTATAAAACTCTGATGAAAGAAACCAAAGAAGAAATAAAGAAACAAAAAGACATTGTATGTTTATGAACAGAAAAGACTCAGTATTGTTCAGATGTCAGTTCTTCCCAACTTAACCAATAGATTTAATGCAATCCTAATCAAAATCCCAAAAACTTATTTTGTGGATGTGGATAAACTAATTCTAAAGTTTATATGGAGAGCAAAAGATCCAGAATTACCAAAGTGATGTTAAAGAAGAACAAAGTTGGAGGACTGACACTTCCCAACCCCAAGAAGCTACAGTAAATCAAGACAATGTAGTATAGGTGAAAGAACAAACCGATAAGAATAAAATAATAGAGAACTCAGCAATATACCCACATAAATACAGTAGACTGATATTTGATAAAGAAGCAAAAGCAATACCATAGAAAAAAGTCTTTTCAACAAATGCCGCTATAACAACTGGACATTCACACTTGAAAAAATATATCTAAACACAGATCTTACATTCTTCACACATACACACACGCACACACACACACAAATCCTCAAATGGATCACGAATGTAAAGGTAAACAAAACTCCTAGAAGTTAAGATAGGATAAAATCTATATGACCTAGGGTTTACAAATGACTTTTTATATACAACATCAAAAACACAATATCTGAAGAAAAAAATTGATAAACAGGATTTCTAAGATTAGAAACGTGTGCTCTCCAGAAGACACTGTTGTGAAAATAAAAAAAGCCACAGATTAGGAGAAAATATTCATAAAATACATATTTGATAAAGGACTGTAATCCAGAATACGCAAATAACTCTTAAAACCCAACAATAAGGGAGTTCCCATTGTGGCTCAGTGGTAATGAACCTGACTAGTATCCATGGGACACGGGTTTGATCCCTGTTCTCGATCAGTGGGTTAAGAATCTGGCATTGCCATGAGCTGCGGTGTAGGTCACAGACATGGCTTGGATCCTGCGTTGCTGCACCTGTGAGGTAGGCCAGCAGCTGCAGCTCTGATTTGACCCCTAGCCTGGGACCTTTAGGGCCTGCCATGGGTGCGGCCCTAAAAAGACAAGAAACAAAAACCAACAATAATAAAGCAAACAACCCAGTTAAAAAGTAGGGCAAAGGCCTTAAGAGACACCTCACTGAAGAAGATGCTCAGCATCATAGGTCATCAGGGAAATGCAAATTAAAACAATAATGAGATACTACTATACACTTAACAAAATGGCCAAAATCCAAAACACTAACACCAAATGCCAGGGAGGATGTGGAGCAGCAGGAACTCTCAGTCACTGCTTGTGGGAACACAAAATGATAGAGCTCTATGCAAGACAGTTTGGCAGTTTCTTAAGAACCTAAACGTATTCTTACCATAGGATCCAAAAATCAAACTCCTTGTTATTTACCCAAAGGACTTGAAAACTTACGTCATATGGAAACCTGCACGTGTTTGTTTATAGCCACTTAATTCTTTTTTTTTTTTTTTGGTCTTTTTCCCTTTTTTATCTAGAGCCGCACCTGTGGCATATGGAGGTTCTCAGGCTAGGGGTCTAACAGGAGCTGTAGCCGCCAGCCTTCGCCACAGCCACAGCAACGCGGGATCCGAGCTGCATCTGCGACCTACACCACAACTCACGGCAACGCCGGATCCTTAACCCACTGAGCAAGGCCAGGGATCGAACCCGCAACCTCATGGCTCTTAGTCGGATTCGTTAACCACTGAGCCACGAAGGGAACTCCCGAACCACTTAATTCTTAATTTCCAAAACTTGGAAGCAACCAAGATGTCTTTCAGCAGTAACTGGATAAATCAGCTGTGGTATATCCAGCCAATGGAATGTTATTCGGCACCAAAAAGAAATGAACTACCAAGCCATGAGGAAGAACCTCAAATGCATATTGAGAAGGGAAAGAAGCCAATATAAAAATGTTGCATACTGTATGATTATATCTACATGACATTCTTGAAAAAGCAAAACTGTGGATACAGTGAAAAGATCATTCCTTACTAGGGACTGAGGGAGAGGAGGATAAATGGGCAGAGCACAGAGGACTTTCAGGCAGTGAAACTGTTCTCTATGATATTGTAATGGTGGGTACATGTCATTATACATTTGTGCAAACCCATAGAATGTACAACACCAAGAGTGAACCCTAGTTTAAACTGCAGACTTTGGGTGACAAAAATGGATCGATATAGATTTATCAGTTGTAAAAAAAAATGTACCCATCTGGTGGGGGATGTTGACGATGGGGCGGCTGTGCATGTGTGGGGACATGGAGTAAATGGGAAATCTCTTCACGTTCCCCCTCAGTGTTGCTATGAACCTAAAATTTCTCTAAAAAGTAAAGTCTATTAAAAAAAAAAGAAAGGCTATTGAATGTGGCAGTAAGGAAGTGATAGGAGACCTCGGAACAGCAGCTTCAGGGAAATGCTGAGTACAGACTCCAGACTACAGTGAAATGAAGTGTGAAAAGTAGTTAAGGAGATGGAGCCAGGGAATACTGACAGCATTTCTAGGCCTTTGCTTGTGAAGGTAAAGAAGATGCACATTAGTAGAGGATTGGCAGGTCGGGTACAGGGAGAGATTCCATGCTCCTTATATTAGGATGCAGTGCTCTAATGCTCTAAGACAGATTCTAAGGGTCACTTGTACCAGGTTTCCTAGACCTAGGCTACCTTGGTTGTCAGCGGTATCAATGGCTTCATTTAAAAATGAAAGAAGTAAAAAGCCATGCATTTGCAATTTGTTCCACTCTCTATGATGTTGTTAATGTTTATGCAGAAAAGCCGTACATGTATCCCAACAATTTAGATGCTCCGCAGGTCTGTAGGGAGAACCTCCCTTCCCTAGAGCTAAAGTATTTCCATTGGGAGGAACACATGGACTTAAATTACTCAGACCTTTTCTACCCTGAGCTCCTCTTCCCAGGTGTGCTGGGAAAGGATATTTACTACTCTCTCACCCTCTCCTGGTGACATTCAGGATCAGGACACCTGGGGGCCTCTGGATAGCCTGCAGGCATCACGGGTACACATTTGCTGAACACGTGTGGCTTTGTGAATGGAAGGCCTATAAAATGACCACAGAAAAGTAAAACTCAGCATGTGGAATGACCAGGCCTGGCCATCTGACTTGTGTCCTCACCCATAAAGAGTATGTTAGATCCATGTGCACAGCTGGCACAGAAGAAAAGAAGTGCTCAATCTCATGGCCAGGCAAGAAGGCAGTAAAAAGGCTGAGTATGGACCACAGAGGCATAACGGAAAGAAAGGTCAGGGAGTCGGAGAGGAGGAAGCAAAAATAGCAGCAGAAGCAGCCGTTCTGCACACAGCAGAGCCACAGTTGGGTCCGCGTGTTGGAGAGACTGCCTCATCATGGAAAGGAGCTAAAAAGAGCATTTGCAAGGAGGAAACGTGGAGGCTGTAAAAGATACTGGGGAAAAGAAGAACAGGATAAAAGGAAATGAAAACAGAAGAGAGGGGTATCACACCTCCACTGGCGTTGAAAACACTTCCAGATTACACCCTTAGAACTTGCTGGACCAAGAATTGCAAACCTCTGGCAAACTCAGGGGCTTCCCTTTGGCATCTCTGGCGTTATGCTATCAAATCACGGCTCAATATTAAGTTTTATTATTCAACATGAATTAAAAGGTCAAGGGGGAAAAGCTTGGTGGTGTTCCATTGAAGGAAAAATCTAATCATCTTAAAGCAATCATATCGTAAAGAACCCCACGTTAAAAGGGACAGCATATAAAGGAGTACGGGAAGCACATGTGCGTGCTGGGAAGGGTATTCACGGATGGAGCTAATGCTTCTCTCCAAATATTTCACTCTCAGGGAGTAAGTAGTAGGAACATCTGTCAGTAGACGGTTACCCACGTAAGTGGAAAAAAAATGACATATTATTCCTCTTCCCTTCCCCAAATACGTTGTTATCTAAACCTGACACCCTGTGAACGTGCAACATCTTCCACATCACCTGGATAGCATGAAGAGAGGTGCCTCCCAGTCATACTCCTGGGTGTCACAGACATCATTCTCAGGTTATCTCCAGGACAGCCATTGCGTGGATTCCAGTCTGAAGTGATTAGAGACAGGTTCATTAGGACACCCCATTGGATGTCCTGCTATGACAAGTCCAGATGCTCCTGCAGAGAAGTCTGTGACCTCCTGTGTATGAGCAGGAGCTTCCAGGCAGGTGTTTGGGCTATGCTCAGCCACACTGTATACCTCAGTCACCTGTCACACTGTGAGCTATTGTCACTGAATCCATCTTTCACCTGTGTAAAACTTCTTGGAGACCTCAACTTTGTTTTTGTTTTTGTTTTGTCTTTTTGCCTTTATCTAGGGCCGCACCCGTGACATATGGAGGTTCCCAGGCTAGGGGTCTAACAGGAGCTGTAGGCGCTGGCCTTCGCCACAGCCACAGCAACGCGGGATCCGAGCCGCGTCTGCAACCTACACCACAGCTCACGGCAACGCCGGATCCTTAACCCACTGAGCAAGGCCAGGGATCGAACCCGCAACCTCATGGCTCTTAGTCGGATTCGTTAACCACTGAGCCACTAAGGGAACTCCGAGACCTCTGAACTTTGAACATCAGACCATGAGGTCCCCTCCTCTGCCTCCTTAACTGCTCCTTTCTTGGCCTTGACACCCCAGCTCCTGGCCCTTTCTTTGCTCTGTGATCCCCTTTGGCCTTCCCTGCCACCGTTCTGCGGTCAGAGAACATACTTTGTATGATTTTAGTCTTTTTAAATGTACTGAAGTTTGTTTTATGGTCTGGAATAGTCTATGCTGGAAAATGTCGCACCTGAAAAGAATGTGTATTTTGCTCTTGTTGGAAAGAGTGTTCCAGAGATGTTTGTTAGGTCCGATTGGTTTATAGTGTAGTTCAAGTCTGTTTCCCTGTTGATCTTCTCCTTAATGTTCTATGCATTATTGATTGTGGGGTATTGACTTCTTCAAATGCTATTGTTGAATTGCCTATTTCTTTCTTCAGTTTTGTCAGAGTTTGCTTCATATTTCTTGCAGCTCTGTTGTTAGTTGTATATGTGTAATTGTCATGTCTTCCTGATTAATTAACCCTTTTATCTTATAAAATACCCCTCCTTATTGCTAGTAACAGTTTTTGTTTGCAAAGTCTATTCTGTCTTATATTACATAGCCTCTTTAGTTTTGCTGTTTAGTTTGCTGTTTGCACATTTCTTTGAATGTAAAGCATGTATCCTACAGCATATAGTTGGATCTTGTCTTTTTTTTTTGTCTGAAAATCTCTGCTTTTTGACTGGATTGTTTAATCTACTAACATTTAACGTTATTATTACCATAACCAAATTTATATCTGCCATTTTATTTTTTCTTTTTTGTTTCTGTTTCCTCACTAACATCGTTTTTTTGCATTAAGCAAATATTTTGTAGTGTAGCATTTTAATTCCTTTAACGGTTTTTTTTACTATATTTTTGACTTATTTTCTTAGTAACCACTTGGGATTAAATATACATCTTAATTTTGTTAGACTCTGCTTCATATTTATACTAATTAATTCCAGTGAGATATAAAAATATTAACCCTGTATGTACTATTTCATCTTCCCTTTTTTGTGCTACTATTGATATATACCTTACATCTTTATGTTAGAAATACATTATGAATTATTACATAATTATGTTATGCATTATACAATTGTATGTCTTTTAAAGAAGCTAGAGAAGAAAGGAGAGCAATTATATATTTCTAGAGTTTGCTGTATGTATTTCTGACTCACCATTTCTGATTCAAGTTGTCATCTGGTGTAATTTGGTAATTTCCTTACCCCTATGCAGGTTTGCTCCCACTCACCTCCTTTGTGTTGTTATTGTCAACTACATTAAATTTCTATATGGTAGAAGCCACACAACGCAATTACATACGTATTGTTTTATACAATTGTTGCTGAAGTTAGTTAAAAGAAGAAATATGAATATACTATCTTTTATAATTACTTACATAATAACCTTTACTGGTGCTCTTTGTTTTCTCACGTGAACTTTTTCCTTCTGGGTTTATTGAGATATAATTGACATACAGGACCGTATAAGTTTAAGGTATAAAGCATAATGATTTGACTGATATACATCATGTAATGATTAGTACAATAGGTTCAATGAATATCCGTCATCTCCTATAGATAACATTTTTTTCTTTGTGTTGAGATCTCTCAGAATTTACTCTAACAACTTTCACATATATCATACAGCAGTGCTAATTTAGTTTGTCATCTTTCGCATTATAACCCTAGAACTCATTTATCTGATAACTGGGACTCTGTACCTTTCTACTGCCTTCATTCCATTCCCTCTCTGCCAGCCCCCACCTCTGATCTCCTTTCCTATGAATTCATTTGTTTTTGAAATATACTCGACCTATTATACTACAATGTAGTTATTTGATACTTCTGTACTTTTCAAAATGATCACCGTGATAAGTTTAGTCACTATCTGTCACACGAAGATACTACATATTTACATAGGTATTGACTGTATTTCTCACACTGTACATCTCATACCCATGACTCGCTAATTTTGTAAATGGAAGATTATGCTTCTTAATCTCCCTCACCCATTTCTCTCATCCCCTCCAATCCCCCTCCCCTCGGGCTACCACCTGTTTGTTTTCTGTTTCTGTGACTCTGTTTCTGCTTGGTTATGTTTGTTCATTTGTTTTGTTTTTTAGATTCCACATATAAGTGAAATCATACTGTATTTGTCTTTCTATGACTT
Source organism: Catagonus wagneri (assembly GCA_004024745.2). NCBI lineage: Eukaryota > Metazoa > Chordata > Mammalia > Artiodactyla > Tayassuidae > Catagonus > Catagonus wagneri. The sequence continues at coordinate 2,244,445 of PVHT021183524.1, forward strand.
ATTTCACTTAACATGATACCCTCCAGTTTCATTCTATTGTTGCAAATGGCAAAATTCCATTTGTTTGTGGCTAAATAATATTTGTGTGTGTGTGTGTGTGTGTCTGTGTGCGCAACACTTAGGTCGCTTCCAGCCTTGGCTGTTGTAAATAGTACTGCAATGAACATTCGGGTGCATGCATCTTTTCAAATAAGTATTTTCATTTTCTCTAGATCCATACCAAGAGTAGAATTGTTGGATAAGATGGTAGTTCTGTTTTTAATTTTTTTGAGGAACCTCCATGACATTTTCCACTGTAGCTGGACCAATTTACATTCCTACTAACAGTGCACAAGTGTTTCCTTTTCTCCACATCCTTGCCAGTACTTGGGATTTGTTATCCTTTTGATAGTAGCCATTCTACCAGGTGTGAGGTGATCTCTCATATGGTTTTGATTTGCATTTCCTGATGATTAGTGATATTGAACATCTTTTCATGTTTCCTTATGTCTTCTTTGGAAAAATGTCTATTCATACCATTTGCCCACTTTTAAATTGGGTTCTTTGGGGGTTTTTGATTCTGAGTTATTTGATTTTTTTGTATATGTTGGATGTTAACCCCTTATTGGGTATATCATTTGCAAATAGCTCCTCCCATTCAGTAGATGACCTTTTTGTTTTGTGGATCATTTCTCTCACTGTGCAAAAGCTTTTGGTTTGATGTAGTGCCACTTGTTCATTTTTGCTTTGTTTCCCTTACCTGCAGAGACATATCCAAAAAAAAAAAATTACTAAAACCAATGTCAAAGAGTTTACTGCCTGTTTTATTCGAGAATATTTGTGATTCCAGGTCTTACATTTGTCTTTAATCCATTTTGAGTTTATTTTTGTAAATGGGGTAAGAAAGCACTACAGTTTGATTCTTTTGCATGTAGCTTTCCAGTTTTCCCAACACCGTTTATTGAAGAGACTGTCCTTTCCTGCACTGTATATTCTCTCTTCATTTGTCATAGATTAATTGTCCATATAAACGTGGGTTCTTTTCTGGGCTATCTATTCTTTCCATTGATCTGTTTCTCCATTTTTGGTGCCAGTACCATATTATTTTGATTACTGTAGCTTTGTAGGGTAGTTTGAAATCAGGGAATGTGACACCTCCAGCTTTGATCTTCTTTCTCAAGATCATTTTGGCTATTCAGGGTCTTTCATGTTTCCATACAAATTTCAGAATTCGTTGTTCTAATTCTGTGTATTTTTTATTTCAGTTATTGTATTGCTCAGCTCTGTTTGTTTCTTCTTTATATTTTCTTTCTTTTTTACTTTTATTTATTTATTTATTTATTTATTTATTTATTTATTTATTTTGTCTTTCTAGGGCTGCACCTGCAGCATGTGGAGGTTCCTAGGCTAGGGGTCGAATCAGAGCTGTAGCCCCCAGCCTGTGCCACAGCCACAGCATCACAGTATCTGAGCCATATCTGTGACCTACACCACAGCTCACAGCAACACCAGATCCTTAACCCACTGAGTGAGGCCAGGGATCAAATCTGTGTCCTCATGGATACTAGTCAGATTCGTTTCCACTGAGCCATGACGGAAATCCTCTTCTTTATATTTTCTAACTCTTTGTTGAACTTCTCACCATGTTTGTTCATTTTTCTCCCGAGTTCTTTGAGGATAATTTTCAGAATTTAAAAATATTCTTCACTAGCTATGGTTGTTTTGCTGATGAGAAGGCCCTCTGAGCTCTTCGCAACACCATTTTGGAAATACCAACTCTCTTATCTTTGATTTTATATGAGGAACCATTGTTATGCTCTTCCAAAAAGTGTGAAAGAGCTATGGTACCCAGTGTTTTTAGGAAGGGAAGAAGGAAGCAGGAGGGGAGAGGAAGGAAGGAAGGAAAGAGGGAAGGAAGAAAGGATCATACCCACGCCACAGCAGCAACCCAGGCCACTGCAGTGACAATACCTGATCCTTGACCCACTGTGCCACAGGGGAACTCCCAGTCCTCTTTGATCTTCATACTGGTTTTATGGCTGACATCACTTTGTGACAATTCATTGAGATCCACCCTTACTATTTGTGTCATTTTTATTTAGATATGTTAGATTCAATAAAAAGCTTATTTAAATAAAAAAATAAGTAGAAGGGCCCTTACCATTTAGTGAAAGGGATGAGGGAGGCATATGAAGGGTTCTGGGACATAGAGAGGAGGGAATGACATCCTGTCCCGGAGGAACTAAGGTGGGTTTCAGGGACAACAACTCCAGCTGCCTCAAATAAATTCACCATACAGAGGTAAGGGAGAAGAACATTCGAGAAATATGGAATAGCATGGTCAAAAAGAACAGAGTGGTAGGTATGAAATGTCTAGAGGACATCACTGCTTGAGCATTGTTAGAGCACAAGATGCACTGTATGGTGGGGAACAGCAGAAGTAAAGACTTTAGGCCCAACTGTTGAATCCATAAGATTTGGAAATGATGCAGTAAACATAAACACTAGCGAACCTCTGCAGATGTTTCAGCTTCAGAGATAAACTGAGATTTACGTTAAAGGATTCTCCTGACAACCTAAGGAGGGGATTAGAACAGAGTCAGAGAGATGCAGTTGTTTAGGTATGAGATGATGGTGTTTTGCACTGAGGTGGTAGTGTTGAAGATGAAGAAGAGATGTGTAGGAGAGATTTATAGGAGAGGAAATCAAAAGGTCTTTGTGACCAGTTAAATGCCAGCTGTAAGGGAAGGAGGAGTCAAGGCAGACTCAGATGGGTTCACATGTGGCAGCAGTTTCTCCATTGCCTACTGTTGTCTCTTGGTGACAGTGTCATTGCTTTGAATTTTGAAGAGACAGAGTTACTCACCAAAGGTCTTCGTTTACCAAAGGTGTGTCTGCCACACTATACAGTAACCCCTGCGCTCCCTCCTTGCCCTCCTTGATACCTTCCCGGCCGGTGATGCAGGGCTGCTCCCTTCCCAGCTTGTGTGTGCTGACAGGGTGGTGTCCCAGTTCACCTGTGGAAACAGCAGCATTAGTCCATGGCCTATTCTGGAGAAAAGGAATACACTGCTGTCTGGTGATGCCAGAAATGTTCGGGAAAGTGGGCTGCAGAACAAAGTCCTGACCAGTTAAAATTTGCAGGTATATCTTAAACCTGCTAACGCCCATCCAACTCTTTGCTCAAGTGGCTAACAAGCACAAACCTGGTTGGCAAGCAGCTCTCTCTCTCTCGCCATAAACTGGGACAGTCGTGCTTTCACTAACCCAACGTTTGTGAGTAAAACTTATCTATTGAAAAGGCTGTTCTTGAAAGGCCTTTAATCCGTCATAGGTGTGTCCTCACCCTGAACTCAGCAAGCTGTCTCCCACAGTCAGATGATCAGTGGGTCCTTCCGGGTCTTGTTAGCACAAGTCCTGCTGCACTGAGGGGCCACTTCAGCCTGCTGGCATCCAGGCCGTGGCAAGGCTGCCAAGCGGTGACCTGATTAGGCTGAGGAGGAGGAGGCTAGTGACTGTTTTGTATTCCAGACTCAACTTTTAACTAGATGCTCACCATTTTCACTTATAAAAGAATAGCTGTGTGAGAAAAAGAAACATTTGATGCAAAAGCAGGGACACTTCACTGGAACCCCTAAGTAAGTCAGTGCACACGTTTATACTTAATGCACTGACTAATCCAAAGCAGATATTAGATTTAATTGAGATCATTTTTTCCAAAAGAAGGGTAAGCCTCCCATATGCACAGAGATTCCCTCATCCTCCAGATACTCAGCAGCCAAAATAAACATGTTTCCGTTTAGCCTGGAAATGCAGATGGTCTCCAAATGCCTGAGAGTCTCTCTTGTTAATCACAGCCGGGCGTCGTGACCACTCCCTGCTGCTCAGCCCTGGCCTGGGAGTCTGAGGTCTCATCTCCCTTCCGAAACCGACCAGACCTCATGAAGTGCAGCGGGGGTCAGGAAGAAGCTGCCCCCAACCATCCAGCTCTGCTCTCGGCCCATCATGCCGGCCCCTGCCTCCCTATCAGACCATAACTCACAGGGCAGACACATAAAGACGGTCAGCTACAAACTGGCAAAGTCGTAAACACGTATGTTAGACAAATGGGGTTGTGTGAGCTATGAAAAAGGGAAGAGCGGGAGATGACTGGACTGACACCTGAGCTAAATTTTAAGGGGAGCCATGATTTGACAGAGATGCAAGAGGAAGGAAATGAATGATGGCTGAGAGGGAGAGAGGCCAGTCTTTAGGGAAGGAGTGAGCCGATGTATTTGGCTAGAATGTGAAACACCAGCTGGAGGGGAGAGTCAGATGTAGGATGACAGCACCTGACAGGGTCCAAGAGTTGGAATTTTTATTTAATACAAAAGACAACTGGCAGTCACTGTAGGAAATCAGAAAAGAGAAGTGATGATATAAAAACATGGTTAAGTAAGTTAAAGAATGGCCATCTGATGGGATATGCAGTTATTTTTTTAATGCTTTTGAAGAACTTCAGATTATACAGGAAATGTCTCATGATGTGATGATAAATGAAAAGCACAAATGCAAGTGTTGTTTATCATACAATTTTAATGATGTTACATAGATCTAAACATGTATAGAAAAATGTCTCAAGGAAAAGACACAGAAGAGGTAGCACTTGAACTGAAATTAGAAGAATGAATTGGAGCCTGCCATGTGGGAAAGGACAAGGCAATATTGCAAAAGCATGAAAAGACATAGTGGATTTAAATACTGGTGAAAATTTAGCTGGAGTAAGGTTTGCTTGGCATTGAAAGTAGAATTCGGGCTTTCTTTAAGGGGAAAGTGGGGAATAAGCAGGGTATTTCTCTAAGCAGGGGAATGATATTAACAGATATGCTCCTCTTATACCTTTCTTTCTTATAAGGGATTTATTCTGCTGTTCCTTCTCAGCCTTCTGAAGGTGTACACTTATTTCATTAACTTCCAGTCTTCCTTATTTTCTAATAGGACCCTGAAGCTATAAGTTTGCCATTAATGACTGATTTAGCTGCATTCCACAAGATTTGATATGAAAATTGATATTATTATAAATGGCATCAAACTTTCCTTTTCAGTTTTTCTTTGACCTGTAATTTCGAGATGTTCTATAAATGATCAGTTTTATTGTACTATCTTCCGTAAACATGGTTCTATGACTAAACCTTTGTGCCTGTTAAGACCTGATTTGGGACTTAGTACATGTTTGGTTTTTGTCAATCATCCATGTATGCTTTAAAAGAGTGTATATTTTCCCATGTGGGGATAGAGAATTTTTTGTGTATTCTTTGGCTTAAACTCATTAACTGTATTATTTCAAATTTTCAACAGTTTTACTCGTTTTGTCTAGTTGATCTTTCAGTTACTGTGAAGTTATATTTAAATGTTCCACTATAGTAATGGATTTGGCTACTTTTTTCACAATTTGTTTACTTTGATTCTATCCATCTTGATACTATACTATCAGAGCTTTCAACTTATGAATTATTGTATCTGCTTTGTGATTTCTTTTAATCAATACACAGTGAGGCTATTAGCCCCTAACAATGTATTTTGCTTCAAAGTTATTTTGCCTGATATTAATTTTGCTACATTAGATTTCTTTTGATTAGCATTTGCTTTTAATTTTTTCCAATCCTATTACTTTCAACCTTTCTAGGTCATTGTATTTTAGATGTGCTTCTTATAAATAGCATATAGTTGAATTTTTAAAATCTAATATGACAAATCTTTACTGTTATAATAGTGAATTTGATCTATTTTAATTTATTGTGATTACTAATATCTTATATGTCATGGTTTTATTTCATTTATCCTTTCCATTCATTATAATTTGTCCTTGCTTCTTTTTTGCCTTCCTACTTTCAGTGAATTTTTTGAAATTTTTTTCCTTTATTTTTTTCTTTATCAGTTTGGACATTTTATATCTTGTTTCTGTTATTCTCAAATTTAACAAGCAATTTGAAAAGGATGTAAAATTTGTAAGTCAGAGAGTTTAACTCCGAGTCGGGTTTCCCCCCATATAGCTTAGGGAATCTTCCTATAGTGGCATAGGTGAATGAGAAGTTATTTAAAGGGATTAATTAGAGATTTGAAACCATTTTTCAAGGAAAAAAAAAAACACATGCCCCAGTTCAATCTGGGTCCATTTCTCCTTATTGTGGTTCTGGGAAGGATTAATCACACCCAAGTCATTAGAGAAGAATAATTATCTTTCACCTCAGTTACTACTCTTGCAACTGACAAAGGGGCGGTGCTCATTTCAAGTGTTTCCTCTGCAAAAGACCATGGACTACGTAGTAGGCGTCCTCAGGAGAGAGCTTTCTAACGGAAGCCTTGGGATTCTCCTTCCACCACAGACTCATCACCGGATCACATCTGTTCACTGTGATCGCAGTGTCTGTAAGTCCGTCTGCCTCTGAAGCTAGCCTCGGGCACCTCAGAGGCATCTGTCATCACCGACTCTTCAACGACATTGTGGGTTTAAATCCACCCAGAGAATCTCTTCCGTGACCTCAATTCCAGGAGGTCCAAGCAAATTGGAAGGAGAGGCAGGGGAGAGTGTCCAGGAATGCGAACGTTGTAGGGATTGTATGCTGCTGGCTGAAGAAGCTGGTTTCTCATCTGTTCTGAAATGAATATTCCTGATCATTTGCTTTCTGGGCCATTTTTACTATTTATTTGGTTGCTTGGCTCTCACACTGGGCCCGCGCTTGACTTTGGGCCATACGTCTGGAAAGCATAGTGCAGCTCGCTCTTCCCCCCCCACATCCTGTTCTTTTAATAAAATGGTTCCCTCTTTTAATATACAGAATGGCTGATCACAGCATTTGGTAACAGGGAAAACACTGATAATTTGCTTAAAATGAGTCACTTTTGCACTAGACTGGGAGCCTCATGACTCATAATTACAAGTTCAAAGACTGGCTGTTTGTAACACGAGGAAGCCCGGCCAGAGGGGCTTTCATCCTGCTCCTTGCATTCTTTACATCCAGAGAGCAGATTACCGCCCCGGGCAACCCAAAGCTCATTAGGGGACCCAGTGAAGTGAAAGGCAGCTTCTTGGTCTCAGGCAGAGGGATGGTTTCTCCCCAGCGGTGTGAACTAGAAACAGTTAACCAGGTCCTCGAGCATCTGCCGGTGAATGTTTTCCACCACAGCTGAATGCCAATCCAAGAAGCTTTTAAGCAAATCAGATTTTAGATTCTTCTTCCCCGTGCTACCTAACTTTTAGCACCCGCTCCTTCCCGCTCATCTCCCTGCCGTTGTAGCAGATGGCAGCAATCAGGGCCCCATGCCCTTGGCGTTGTTTTCCGCAAGCCAGTTCTGCTTCTGGCTTAAAGACAAGACAGGATCTTAAAAAAGAAAAGAACTAAACAGTGAGGGAAGAAGTCAGATAAAAGCTATTACTGGAAATACTGAGAAAAGCGGCTCACGTGCTACTCCCATGTGAAGAGACACGGCAAAGAGAGCGGAAGACAAACACCAGTAAGAGCCACGAGGCCAGCAGTAGGTGGAGCCCATCTGTGGCTTCCCCCAGATGCCCCAAGAGCGAGGAGCCCCCGGACATCTGTGGAGTTTGGGAAAGGAGAGGTTGGTACTGTGGGCACGTCTCATGTGCGTGTGTGTGTGTGTGTGTGCGCGCGCGTGTGTGCTCGAGCGTGTCCCACCCCATCCAAATATGCATGGCTCAAGCCAGGTCCACCCTGTCCCATCTTACAAAGAGCCTCTGCCTGGATCTGAAAGGCACAATGGAGGAGAGCATGGCAAGGCAGAAAGATTACGGCAGGATCCACGGAGCTGAAGGAGCCTCCATCTAAGGAGAAAGTCTGCTGGAAAGACCCAAAGGAAGTAAGGGGATGTGATCTGAGCTGCTTTCCAAATGAGGTTAATTGGGATAATCATTTTAAATGAAGAGAGGATGCAAGGCTGATGCTAAAATACATACCTTTGATAACTTTGTTTACCGTCAGCCATCAACCAAGGCCTTGAAACTCCTTCCCTGGATTTTTTTTGTCCACATTAACACATATTAATTATCTGACGTGCAACAAAATGTTTTTATTACTTTATATCTGAGCACTCAAAAGGATACAACCCAAATGCTGGTGCGTAAGCAAATAAACTACCCAGGTCTAGGGGCTGGGATGACTTAGAGCCCTCTCGGTGCTTTGTTCCACTATCCCACCTCTTACCGTCCCAGATCCTTCCCCACCTAATTATACATGTTAAGGCAGAGAAACAAACATTTGTAAAAGGCCTTCTATGAGTGAGTCACAGTGTTGTGTTCTTTCCATGTTTCAATCCCATCTAATCCCCCCAGACGAGCCTATGAAGCAGGTGTTACTAGCCCCATTTTGTGAGTGAGGAAACTGAGAATATAGCCTATTTGCAGGTTCATGAATGAAGAGGCTTTCTTTTTTTTTTAATTTTATTATAGTTGATTTACAATGTTGTGTCCCTTTCTGCCACACAACACAGTGACCAAGTCATATACGCATATACATTCTGTTTCTCATACTGTTTTCCACCATGTTCTCCCCAAGAGACTGGATAGAGTTCCCTGTGCTAAACAGTAGGACCTCATTGCTTATCCTTTCTAAATGTAATAGTTTGCGTCTACTAACCCCAAACTCCCAGTCCATCCCACTTCCTCCCCCTTTCCCCTTCGCAACCGCAAGTCTGTTCTCCATGTCTGTGAGTTTGTTTCAGTTTTGTAAATAGGATCAATTGTGCCATATTTTAGATTCCACACATAAGTGGTATCATATGGTATTTGTCTTTCTCTTTCTGATTTATTTCACTTAGTATGAGAATCTCTAGTTGCATCCATGTTGCTGTTAATAGCATTATTTGGTTCTTTTTTATGGCTGAGTAGTATTCCATTGTGTATATGTACCACATCTTCTTAATCCATTCATCTGTCGATGGACATTTAGGTTGTTACCATGTCTTGACTATTGCGAGTAGTGCTGCAGTGAACTTAGGGGTGCATGTATCTTTTTGAATGAAAGTCTTGTCCAGATATATGTCCAGGAGCAGGATTGCTGGATCATATGGTAGCTCTATATTTAGTTTTCTGAGGAACCTCTGTACTGTTTTCCATAGCATTCGTACCAACTTACATTCCCACCAGCAGTGAAGGAGGGTACCATTTTCTCTACACCCTCTCCAGCATTTATTATCTGTAGACTTGTTAATCATGGCCATTCTGATTGATATGAGATGGTACCTCCTTGTAGTTTTGATTTGCATTTCTCTAATAGTTAGTGATGTTGACTATTTTTTCGTGTGCCTCCTGGCCATCCATACGAAGAGGCTTACTTTGTATTATCTTCTCAACAAATCATGAGCCACAGACACTGCTACGCAACCAGTCATTTAAGACGCTTGCCTCTCAGCTACCCAGTGTCATTCACCTCTTCTCAAGAGGCTGGGTTCCTTTCCTTCAGAGTACATCGCTGACCACCTGATATGCAGCAGACACTGGGAGTGTCCTTGCCACACCTTCCAGAACCCTCCTTCAGTTATACTCTGAGCTGCTAGAGTGCCCTGTACACATTTAACAACCTCATCTTTCCGTTTTCATAGACGTGCGTGTGCTCCCTGACCAAGTTCTTCTGGGATGCAAGAGCCTTAACATCCCATCCCTGCGGCCACAGGCAGTCCTTTTGCCACCATCACACACACACACACACACACACACACGTGCGCGCACACACTCACACAGAGTACATATACAGGTATAATTATTTCCACTTCACACGGAGAATCTAAGGAATAGAGAAATCAGTAACTTGCTCATCAAGATCAGACCCTAGTAGGGTGCATTTTTACAACTGTTGTTTCTTCCAGGCACTGTTGAGATTTGTTGTCAGGGAGAAAACCGGCATCCTAGAAAGCAAGAACTTTAATTCAGAAACCTCCTCTAGGAATCTATAGCCCACAGAAATAATCCAAAATGCCTTTGTGCCAAGACCATTCCTCTGACCCCTTAAGGAAACAGCCTCCCCGTCACTCATCTCTCTCTGTCCCTTCCTTTGCGTCCTCTGTCTTCATGGAGCTAACTAGTGGTAGGGATTTATTTGCCCGTCTCATCTGTTCCCCCTCAGGAGAAGGTGTGTCCTCCAAGACAGAAGGCTTTTGTTATATAGCAGGCACTCAGTAAATACTTGTTATATTAATTAAGTAAACAAGTGATTAAATGTGGAGCAAAATTTATACTCCAGGATGCTCACTGCAGTGTTATTTACAGAGCATATATAAAATCATGTGTAAGTTTAACACTAGGGAATGGACTATAATGATGAAATATTATACAACCATAAAAGGTCATATTCATGAAGAATTTACTGACTTAGGAAAAAGAATTATGAGATAATTTTAAGTGAAATAATAGGCTACAAAATTGTATATACATTATCATCTTAACTAAGTAGTAAAACAGAGCATAGGCAAGTGTAAAAGTGGGGGGATTGTGAGCGATTTTTTTTCCTGCTTCTTTATATCATTCTTTATTTCTTAAATTTTTGGCAATGGGCAAGGGACACCTCGATAATTAAGAAAAGTAAAATAATACCTCTTACGTGTTCTTAGCTCCTTAGGCAACGATACGGGAGCTTAGATCTTTAGGACTTGCCCTCCGCATCAACCGTATTCCTCTCTGAATTTCCTATAGGATGATGCACCTAGGAAAGAAAAATCCTCCAGGAAATTTCCTGAATAGTGTAATACAAATAGTTCATGATGATACATTATGTCTCGCTGTTGAGGATGTGTGAAATCAGACACATGTGTTAACTTGCATGACCCTGCAGTACTCTGAAAGGACGCCAGACAGGCCCAGGCCCAGGGATTCCCGTTTCCTCTTAGAGATGGAAGGTCTTGCCAGTAAAGGGAATGGGAGCTGTTCCCACAGCCCCTTCACCACTTACATGAGAAGTGTAGTCTGGCTCCCTTTAGAAATAACTAGTTCTAGGTTTAATGTTCAGAAAATAAAAATTAAAAAAAAAAAAAAAACAAGCAACTGCAAAAGTAAAAACTAAGTGAGAGAGAGATAGCAGAAGAGTGAGGTAATGAGTTTACCAGGAGGAGAGGTGAGTAAGGGCCTGTGGGCGTCCACCCAGGCAGGTCCCTGGGAAAGAAGGGTCATTGCAAGTATTCTGATTGTGGGCAGACAGGAGGGAGCTCGGACCTGGAGCCTTCATAGGAGGCAGCTTGGGCTTGACGTGGAAGGCAGGGTTAGGGTGCAAATCCGGTACCTATTGGGGGTCCTATTTCCAATAGGAATGTGACCCTCTCTTTCTCCTTCCCTCCCTCGATCACTTCCTCCTTCCCTCCCTCCCTTCCTTCCTCCCTCCCTCCGCCCCTCCACCCCTCCCTCTCTTCCTCCCTCTCTCCCTTTCCAGCACCAGAGAAGGGGCAGGGAACATGTGCCCACATGGAGTTTTAATTTTACACAATACATGTAGTTTCAGATGGTGACAAGTGCTAGGAAGGATATAAAACAGATTAATAGGGTAGGGAGCAGTCGGGTGGGTTGGGGACCAAAGAAGGTGACATGTGAGCTAAGAACAGAATCAGGAGTTGATAGTCATAAAGATTCAGGGAAAGAATATTCCAGACAAAAGAACAAAGAGGAAGCATAAAGGAGGTAGTAGGGACACTGGTGACATATTTCAGGAGCTGAAAGAAGGCCAGAGAGCCAGGAAGGTGTGAGCAAAGGAGATGTGAGTGGGGCCTGGGGAGGGAGACCTGCAGGCAGAGGCCAGATGGTGTGAGGCCTGCCAAGCTGCGGAGTTTGAGGTCTGTTCAGGGCCACGGGAAGCCCCTAGAAAACTTAAAGCAGAGGAATGACATGAGTGTGTTCTTGGGAAAGCACTCAGGGGAGTTCCGTTGTGGCTCAACAGAAATGAATCCAACTTGTATCCATGAAGACACGGGTTCAATCCCTGGCCTCACTCAGTGGGTCAGGGATCCGGCATTGCCGTGAGCTGTGGTATAGTTCACAGATGTGGCTAAGATCCCACATTATTGTAGCTGTGGTGTAGACCAGTGGCTGCAAGTCAGATTCGACCCTAGCCTGGGAACTTCCATATGCCGCGGGTGCCCTAAAAACTGATAGAAAGGAAGAAAGGAAGGAAGAAGGAAAAAGAGAAATCATTCAGGTCGTTACGTGGGGAATGTTGTAGGAGAGCAAGAGGACGCTTGGCAGAGCACTTAAGAGACAGTCTGGGTGAGCAAAGGTGGTGCCTGAGGTTGGGACAAAGAGAGACAAGGAGGAGTTCCCTGGTGGCTCAGTGGGTTGAGGGTCTGGCATTGTCACGGATGTGGCTCAGGTCACTCCTGAGGTGCAGGTTCAGTCCCTGGGTGTGGCCAAAAAGAGAGAGAGAGACAAGGAGAAGCAGAGAGATGAAAGGCATATTTTTAAGGGATTGCTGACAAAACGTGCTGGTGGAGCTGCTGTGGGAATTGAGGAATCATAGAAGAGTCCTAAGATTTTTGCTTGAGCAAGTGGTGCCAGTTACTGATGTGGAAACAATTAGTGGAACCAGTCAGGGGTAGAGTTTGGAGTGGGGTGTAAAACCTAGGGTTCTGCCTGGGGCATGTTCAGTTGGAGATTCAGGTAGAGATTTCAGGTGGTCCCATTCTGACCTTCAATGGAGAGGTCAGAGCTAAGGATATAAATTTTGGAGCCATGAGTATATAATGCATATTAAAACCATGAGACTCAATGAAATGATGCGTTGAAACATAAGGGTGCCCAGAGCTGAGTCCTATGACACCACAGCATCTGGAAGCTGGAAGAAGAAGCCAGGAAAGTAGGAGAAGAATCAGGAGGGAGTAAAGTCACCGAAGACCTGGGAAAGCAGTGCTTCCGGCGAAGAGAGGAGGGGCCAGCTGTGTCAGACGCCGCTGTGCATCGGTCAGCACAGGATGGGCCATGTCCTGGTAGTAAATGAGCACTAAATCTCAATAGCCTGGCATAACAAAATCTATTCCTTGTTCACACTGCATGAACCACTTGGATCAGAGGAACTGGCGCTCTGGTCTAGTCACCAGGGACCCAGGCTGATACAGATCCATACCTGGGATGACACTGGTCACCAGAGTGAGAGAAGAGGGGGCTCAGAGACTGCATGACGGTCCTCTGATGCTTTAGCCAGCGGGTGACACGCATCCCTGCCGCTCACAGCCTGCCGGGCATAGCTAGGACGTGCGACATGGATGGGGCTTGGTTACTTCGCTGCTCTACGGTTGCCTGGGAGGCCCACTGAAACAAGAGCAGAAAACTGACCACTGGTTTTGGTGATGCTGAGATCACTGGGGCCGTTGAAAGCACGTTTTGATGGAGTAGAGGGGATAAAACGCCGTTGGACTGTTAGAGGAGAGACTGGGAGGTGAGGGAGTGGAGATGGTGGGTACAGACAGCCCTGTGGAGGCACCACCTGTGGAAAGGGACCCAAGAAACAGGAAGAAAACTGGAAGAGTTACGGGCTAAAGGAAGGAGATTGTTAAGAAGGTATTTTTTTTTTCTCCCTTGAGTATCTGAATGTCCTTAAGTCTCCCCGCTGCCATCCCAGCACAAAGAGATGACCTTGTCTCGTATTTCACCAGTGACATCAAGGCCACTGACCATGAATGTTTCACCTTCCATTTTGTACCAACAAATTCAAATATATCTACATCTAATTGTAACCAATTTAACGTAGATTTTCAATTTTTTTTTTTTTTTGCTGATGGAAATAATCCAAAGAAGAGAGAGAAATTTCTCAGGCAGGAGAGAAGGAAAAGAGCAGAAAGCTGGGAGAGGAGTTTGGGAGGCTCAGTCTAGGTGGAGGAGTTGGTCTTTGCTGAGATGGAGGATGCATGTTCCCTCGTTACCTGGGCCACGGGCGCGTCCAGGAGACCTGAGTAAGGGAAGGCAAGGAAGGCCCTGTCCTGCTGCATCGATTTGCGCGGTGGGCGGAGGTCGCTGCTGTGGCGTGAGCCTGGCCGGTGGGATCGGGAGGCAGAAGACACAGGAGTGGAGCCAGCCTGACAGTTTAAGCCAATCTCTTACTCTACTTTGCCGAACCAAAGTAGCCACCTTAAGAATCTCCTACTGTGCGAAAGTAGTTCTTGCCCTCTTAACAGCTTGCTGTGGGCAGGTTTTTAGATGACTCATTATTACTTATCATGGTAATAATAACTCATCTTTACACTTCCACTTTTCATAGGGTAATCCATATTTATTCCTTCATTCTGTCAGACTTAAAGAAATGATTCATAGCTGCCATCTTCGGTTCTCCTTACTTTTATTATTAAATATATACACAGAGAACTGCTTTGGAGATATATGTGCAGTTTAACAAATAATGCTGTTAAGAAAAACAAGTTTGGAGTTCCCATCATCGTGCAGTGGAAACGAATCTGACTAGGAACCATGAGGTTGTGGGTTTGATCTCTAGCCTCGCTCAGTGGGTTAACTAATGATCTGGCATTGCCGTGAGCTGTGTGTAGGTCGCAGACACAACTTGGATCCTGGTTGCTGTGGTTGTGGTGTAGGCCAGCAACTGTAGCTCTGATTTGAGCCCTAATGTGGGAACCTCTATATGTTGCAGATTCGTCCCTAAAAAGCAAAAAAAGAAGAAAAGTAAAAGAAAAACAAGTTAACTAGTGATATCTCATCCTTCTTCAGTCAAAAAACCTTGTTGAGGAGTTGCCACTGTGGTGCAGCAGGTTAAAGGATCAGGCATTTCTCTGTGGCAGTGAGGGTTCAATCCCTGGCCTGGCACAGTGGGTTAAGGATCCGGTGTTGCTGCAGCCAGATCGATCCCTGATCGATCGAATCTGAGCCAGGGAACTGCTCTATGCCATGGGTGCAGCCAAAAGCAGACAAACAAATCTTGTTTGGAGCATTTACTATGTTCCAGGCACTGAGCTTGGAGCTGGGGCTGCACCACATGAGGCAATTTCACTCGCCTGTTTGAGCCCATGGCCTGCGGGCTGGGGGTGGGGGATGGCAGGTGAAATAGCCGTGGAAATGCAGTATCGCACAAGGTCTTCAGTAGTTTTAAAGGGAGCTGTGCACCGAGTGCTGCTCCCTCTTATTAACCTTTCACAATTGCATGAAGAGAAGAGAGTTCTGTTGGCTTCATTCCCTGGACGAGCGCGCTGAGTCTGCGAGCCACTTAAATGGCAGACCCTATAGGTCCTACAGCCAGAGAGTGGAGCCTTCAAACCCGGGTCTTCTGACTCCAAATCCCCTTTTCTTTTTCCAACCACTGGACAAGAGGAACCCTGAGGGGTTACCCACTGACGCGAATACTCTTCCTCAGTCATTTGAAGGAGGGACAGCTGCCTGGGGGGAGAACAGCGGCCGTCAGCCGGGGATGCCCTGGGCCAGCAGGGAACTGGTTAGGGCTGTGGTGTCTGCACCTAGAGGTCACTTGGGCCCAGGTTTCCCCAAAACCAAAGGCCTTCCCAGTCAGTGCCTGCGCCAGGCCCTGCTCACGGCGGCCGCCCCTCCCTCCTCCCCTCCAGCTCCAGCCGCTCTACAGCCTGCCCCGGAGGACCGGTCCTCCAGGACCCCTCTGCAGTCTGTCCACATCCCTTCTCCTGCTCCTGCACAGCCGCCCCACCATCAGCACACCGTCTCTGAGTGCTCGCTGCTTTACAGTGTGAGCTCTGACCTTCCCGCGTCCCAGGCTTTGTATCATAAGGCCGGGCGCAGTGGTCCCTTTATTTGTCCGTAACTGGCCATGGCAGAGGGTGGGCCACAGAGTCGATAGTAGAACTTGCTGACAGGTGGCCAGCTTCATCATTGACTCAGCGTCTGAGTGAACAGATATTTCATTTAAACAATGAAATGCTTCCCAGGGAAGAAGCGGTTAGGCTACAGAAAGGTCAAAGGGGGAATGACGGCCTCCTGTATCGTTTCCACCTCTTTTTCTTCAAGCTGGGAGGTTATTCTGGGCCAGAGTCCGCACGCTAAGACGCTGGCCCCTGCCCTTCTCTCCCCTGTAGCATCACCCCTGCTTTGTTCCAACTGAACTGTCTTAACTGCCGTAAGTCTTTTCTCATGGAGACCTGTCTGAGCACAAGCTCCCTACAGATGAGGGAAACCCTAACTAACAGGGGGCTCCCTACAGAGTCTTCGGGGCAGAGCCGGCCGATCCCCCTGTCCTCTGGTCCTTCCCCACTCCCAGGCCCCCAGGTGAAGCAACTCCTCCCAGCCCGCGGCTGCCTTCCCGTTTCCTCTTCACGGAGACCTCCAGTTCCTCTGAGCCACCCCGTGCAGCCGTGGTGTTCAGGCCACACTCCAGCTCACAGCCCTGCACAAACAGCCCTTTTCCTCTTCACCTGCTCTGAGCCCTCACCCTGCAGGTCTGACCTCGGGGCTTTCCTGGTATTTATGAGGTCATTTCTACTTGGCAAATGATCAACTGCCCTTTAACCTACAAAGGACTAGAACATATGTGTCCTTCCACCCAGATTCCCAGTGTTGGCCCAAATATCGGGCATGGAATTAGACACCAAGGCCCTTTTAGCGCTGCCACATCCATGGACTGAAACGGATGGAAAAGACCGCAGAGGTCCCGGGAAGCCTGGCAGCAGGAGCCCCGGGTGCTGTCTCGTTTAATGGAGACGGTGCTGGCCTCCGGGCCCTGAGCGGACTCCAAGACACAGAAACGCCAGCGTGACCCAGGCTGCTCTCCAAGCTCTGTGGCCGCGTCTGTCCGCAGGTTCCTCTCAGCAACCACATGGGCACTTTGTCCTCGGTAAGAACACTCACAAAATCAAAACCCCAGAGACGCGGGTTTAGGAAAAGGGTGGTTTTCTGCAGATGATCTTCGGGACCACCGTCTGAAAGTTTTATGTAACTGCTGGAAACGGGTGAGCCTGCTCCAGCAGCCGCCATCCGCCCCAGGATGCCAAGCCTGTCCGCTGGGCTGGCACACGGGGCCTTTCTTCACCTGCTTGGGCCAACAGCTGCATCAGGAGGGTGAATCAGAGCCAGTTACCAAGACAGAGAGGAAACACAGCTGCCTTGCGCACTGCCCCCTTCATTCCATGCAGCCCGCGTGGTCTGTGCTGCCGGGCCTGGTAGGGTTCCCGGTGGGATGTGTGATTTCTGGCACCAGGAGTCAGGAACCCATTTGATTTATTTAGATGCGGTGCTACCACTGGGTGGGTCCCCTAAGGTTTCTGTGGCTTTCCACTTCGGATTTTCCCTTCACTCCACTCCCCATAGCCCCTGCCAAGCCAGCCATGCCTCAGCCTGATCCAAGCCAGCCCCAAGAGCCGACTAATTAAAGGTTCTCGTTTGCCGTCTTTCATGTGGCAGTTTCGGCAATGCCAAGGCAAGTCCTAATCTGAGGACTTTTGCCCAGGTGGTATCATCTGGTTTGAACGTGGGCTTTTGACCCCAAAGCCTTTGGGACACCAACCCCATTCCAAAAGTTGTCAATCAAAGGGGAGAAGCAGGTTGGGCAAGTGTCCCTAGTCACCCCAAAAATCTCCTCTTCGGTCCCCACATCTGCAGTCACTTTGGCTGTGGCTGAGTGCTTCTGTCTTCCCCTCATCCTCTGATTCCATCCCCTGCTGTACCCGCCCAGTAACCCCTCAAATTGTAGATGAGCAGCTGTTCCTGACCCTTAAAGTAAACAGAGCCATGGCACAGGGCACAGCTTCCTGTGGTGACCTCCGTCACCCTGCCAGTGGAGAGACACGGGCAGAGGGCTCCTTAGCATCTCCTCCCAGGCGGCCACTCTCAGTGGCTCAGCATTGATGCTGCCCCCAGGGAAGGTCACCTTGCTGTCAGCCCCTAAGACGATGCGAGTAGACAGCGGTTTTTCCCTAAGAGCACGGGAGAACTAACAGCAGTTGCCATTTAATTGGGTGGTTCTCTGGGGCCCTCTATTAATTATAGGCAGAGCTTCTAGGCCAGGAATGATTGCCTGGGAGGGGCTGCCTGAAGATGCTGAAAGCCCTAGTGCCGCAGTTAGTTTCCCCAGCAAAGGATGCTGCAACTGTTTCGCAAGGTCTTCCGCGGGTGTGAGGAAGGGAAGCGGGAATGCGGGGGCTACCGATGTGCCAGCCCCCTGTCTCTGGTAACTCCCAGAAACCTCCTCCTTCCAGAGTGACAGCATCCTCCCCACAGTGGGGGTGGGTGGGCAGTAAAGACAGCACCCCAGATGTCCTTTCTAATCTTTCTGAGAGACGGTCCATCCTTTTTAGCGTCTCCCCATCTCATGAATTCATTCAGGCAGCGTCAAAGGGCCCTTGGTTGGCTATCCTCTTAGAAGCTGCTGACTTGTCCTTCTGGCTGCAGCTGTCATTTCCTCTCTATGACCCCCGAGACATCCTTGTTCCAGGCACCATCTCCAAGGATGCTGGACCCCCGGCCTCCCCCTTGGTCCTCCTGTCCCTCCTGGCTGAGTAGATAGATTATCCCTTCTTCTCATCGAAATTCTTCATTCCCTTCCCTCCCGTCGGCCCATCCATTCTAACTTCTCTGCACACTGAAGGATGGAATTCCCTTCTGGTTATTTAGGTGTGGATATGTTTACTGAGAAGTTTCAGGGCATATAGAACTTATACCGGGAGTTCCCTGGTGGCTCAGTGGGTTAAGGATCCAGCATTGTCACTGCTGTGGCTCAGGTCACTTCTGTGGCGTGGGTTTGATCCCTGGCCCAGGAATCTCTGCATGCCATGGGCACAACCAAATAAAGAAGAAGAAAAAAAAAGAACTTAGATAGACACTGTGTTCCCACCTGGTGCTTCTTATGATTCTGTGCACTGCCGGGTGGCACATGTGGTAGGCATTCATCCAGTCACTATATCAAAGTCGGTCCCTTACCTTCAGTTTCTAAAGCTTCTGTCACCAAGGGACAGACAGTGTAATCATCCCACATGCAGCTTCCTCCCGGCCCCAGCCCCAGCATCCCCGCCCGGCCTGGAGTCCCCGCACACTTTTTAGTGTTTTTAAACACTAACGGTGAGCTCCAAGCCCCCTCCCCTGAGCTCTCCCCCACCTCTCACTTTCCATCATTCTCTGCGGTCCTCCCTCCCCCCTTCCTCCTTCCGTCAGAGGGAACCGAGGCCCCCCACGAATAAGTGTCACTCCCAAGGAAAATATATTTTGGACTCTGACTGGGAAATCATTTTTCAGCATGAATAATACAACTCCCCATCATTTCATTGCTGTCAATTTTTCAGCAATAGCTTAAGCAGCGGTAGGTTGTTTGGGGGCAGCCGGGAAAATGAGCCGCGGCCCACGAGCCCCAGACTGAAGGAAATCAGACAGCAGGCCCAAAGCAGCAGCACAAACTCTCCACTTCCGATGTTTTTCCTTTCCATCTGGTTTCCATGGGACCCTGTTTGGGGCATGGGGAAGGCTTCCAAAGTACCAATTTGTATTCTGTAGGAAAATAAGGAACCAAATATCAGAATGGCAAAAAGAGAGAGAGAGAGAGAGAGAGAGAGAGAGAGAGAGCATTAGGAAATGCATAAGGGACCTGTACCTAAGAACTTCAAATGCCTATCATTTTCAGAAACCCAACTCCAAGG
This sequence comes from Catagonus wagneri, assembly GCA_004024745.2. Lineage (NCBI taxonomy): Eukaryota > Metazoa > Chordata > Mammalia > Artiodactyla > Tayassuidae > Catagonus > Catagonus wagneri. Next base: position 2,263,984 of record PVHT021183524.1, read on the forward strand.
CTAATTTTGAGGGCACCTCACTGACTGCTATTTCCTCCTACGTGCTCTTGAGTAGGTACCAAAGTCTGGAAGAGGTGCCCCTTCAGGACTTGGAACTATTTTCCATCCAGCTCACAACCCAGAATTGCCACATCCCATTTTGGGGACTGAGATTGACAAACTCCTCTCCTTTAGGGTTTTGGGGGTTTTTGTTTTTTGCTTTGTTTTGTTTGAAATGTTATACTACCCCGTGCTATTTTGTGTGCTCTCCTCCAGGTTTTAAACAGTCCTGTGGTTCAGCAAGCCCAACAGAGTTCTCTGAGTCATTCGTATTTTCTGGGATTCAACACTGGGACCTAGGATTGAGAGTCACTAAAAGGAAACAACTAAGAGCTAGAGCCGGGCGTGGCAGGTCAGGACTCTTGACGGTGGAAGCTGACGGGGTCCTGAGTCTGACAGACTAAACAAAATTGGGAAGAGGCACAGCTGATCTTCCCTTTCAAGCTCAGATCCCCTCCCAACCACCCATCCCCCGCCCCCGATTCTGGCACCTGCCTGAGACCCATCTTATGTCTCATCTTTGGGGGTCCAGTTGGCTAATTGTCAACAAAACTCAGAGCTTTTCTTTGCCAGCCCTAAAACAGATGCCTTCAAGAGTATTTGCATTTTTACAAAAGCCTCCTTGAGTTGGAATTCATCTCTGATCACAGCATGTAGTGGGGAGAAGGTGAGTGGATGGACCCAGTCATTAGCGTGATGCCGGAGGGGGAGCGAGCAGTGGGTGTGTGCTTCTCCTCCCCCACCGCGGCTCAGCGGGCTGTACCAAAAGGAACAACATTAAGCATCTAAAGCAGTCACTCATTCATTCACTCATTCATTCAAAGGATATTTTATTGAGTTCCCACTATGTTCCAAGTACTACCCAAGTGCTAGCAATACTGCAGCAAACCAACCTGACAAAAATTCCAGCCTCGTGGAGCCTACAAATTCTAGATAATAATAGAATGTATTAACATATGAAGTAAGCTATGCAAATAGTAAACAAAACTCATGATTCTCTTTTTTCTGTGATACTGTAAAAAAATCAAAGTTTTAGAGAAGAGAAGCACTACCGAGAGTACAGTCTTGTGGGCAGAGCTATTCCTGCGAGGTCACTTGGAGGCCCTCCACCTGCCTCCTCTCTCAGGCATGCTTTTCCCTGGAAAAAACTCTTCCTCAAGCAGGTCTACCTTCCTCTAAAAGCTGGACAGTTTTTAGCCCTTTATAGCCATTTCTTTAATGAGCCTCAGTTTCCTCCTCTGTAAAATGAAATTATCACCAGGGATCACGGAGAAGTTTAACTGAAATAATAATATGTAAAAAAACGTTTGGTAGCAGTGCCTAGCATTAAGGTATGCAAGGAGTTCATTTTTCGGTCACCCAAAGGCCATTCTTCTCAGGTGGCAGGACCACGCATATTAATGCAGTTGCGCTTTTAATCTGCACTCTTCTGGCCGCTCCGCCTGGATCCTCCTCCACCTCATCTCCTCCTCCGGGACCCTCCCACTCTCCCTGTCGTGACGGCCCTATCCCCACCCCCCACCCCGGCTCCCCCACAGCAAACAGCAACTTCTCTGTAATTATCTGTTTTCTCCCTTCCTAACTTTGAACTCTTTAAGGGTAAGGGTCAATGCCGTCACCTTCTTGTTCACGTTGAGATCTGTCACATGCCTAGCACGGACCCTTTGATGAGTAGGTACTTGTCAAGCAATAAATCCATGACAAGCTCATTAGCGAGGTGAGCGCTCAGTCCCTCTCCAGCTCCGCGTCTCCTGCTCTTTTCAGCACGCACGATGTGCACTTAGGGACGAGGGCTCGTCATCCAAGAAAGAGCTTCTTTCTAAATCCTGAGAGGGAAAAAGAGGTAGAGATACCCCTTCTGTAAATAAAAAGCTGCTTATTAATTGCGTGGCTGACTCCAGGTTGAGGTGAGGACTGGTTTATTGGCGCAGTCCGAAAGGGACTGGATTTGGGCTCTGAGCCAGCAAATGGGGATGGACAAGAGCGGGGCAACTGAAAAAAAGTAGTGGGAGTTCCTATAGTGGAACCAGCATCCATGATGACGCAGGTTCGATCCCAGACCTAGCTCAGTGGGTTAAGGATCCAGCATTGCCATGAGCTGTGGTGTAGGTCACAGATGTGGCTTGGATCCTGCATGGCTGTGGCTGTGGTGTAGGCCGGCTGCTGCAGCTCCAGTTCGACCCTAGCCTGATAACTTCCATATGCCATACCTGTGGCCCTAAAAAGCCAAAAAAAAAAAAAAAAAGCGTGAGTTCCTATAGTGGCTCGGGGGATTAAGAACCTGACAGGTATCTGTGAGGAGGATGCGGGTTTGATCCCTGGCCTTACTCGGTGAGTTAAGGATCCAGCACTGCAGTGAACTGTGGTGTGTAGGTCGCAGACTCAGCTCTGACCCCCTGTGACTGTGGTGTAGGCTGGTAGCTGCAGCTCTGATTCGACCCCTGGCCTGGAAACTTCCATATGTCGTGGGCATGGCCTTAAAAAAGGAAAACAAAAGAGACAGAATAAATCATCAAAATGACAAATCATGGCAATGTTGTGTATGCTGTCAGAGCTGGTACAGACCGGGGTGGGGGGAGCTGTGGAATAGGCCCTTTGGCTCCTGGAGGGCTCTGCTGGGCATAAGTGCCCTCTGGTTAATGTCTGTCGTACATCAGGGCTTATCATTTCGAGCATCACCCGAACCTGTCCCCAGGCCCACCCGGCTCGGGAGCGTGCGGGGCAGATGTGGAGGCAGATCTGAGGCATGTGCCCATTTGCTTCTCATTGGAAAAGGGTGGGGTGCCTCCATGTGCCTCGCCATTCAGGCATTCTTCATGGCGCTATTTTTATCAACAATAATCACTAAATTGATGTCAGATGGGCCAGTCCAGTTCCTCAGCCCAGGGCTGGGTGATGGGACACAGCGGGCTTTGTCCAGGCAAAAGGAGCTGCAGTCCGTGGCCCAAAGTAATGGAACCTAGGCCTCCTAGCAGCCCCTCTAGCCCTGGACTGTGATCCTATGGCAGTGAGAGCAAGTCTCCTTATTTCTCCTGGTTCATTCCTGACCTGATGCATTTAAGACATGTGCTGCACCTTCTAAAGGCCAGGCTTTGAACAGGACGCTGGGGACTCACAAAACCTATTATCTCCATCTGCTGAGAGACATGCATTTCATGAGAAGGGGTTGTCACGTGAAGTGGCAGTGTCTGCTGGGCGGTGCAGGTCACAGATGAATTGCTAGAAACAGAGCGGAGGAAGGGTTTGTTTAGTCTGGGCCTCACGGAAAGCTCCACGGAGGCGGTAGCACTGAACCAGGGCTTCAGAAATAAAGTTCACTGGATGAAAGCATGAGAAAGGGAACCAAGGGCAGAGGCATAAAAAGGACGCCATAGATTCATCCAAGATCCAGCTGTGCATTCAGCTCTCACCACGGGAGCCCCAGGCCCACACCTGCACGAGCCTCACCCTGGGAGGCTGCACGGAAGAGGGCCCGGGGCAGGACTGCCACCTGCTCTCAGGACTCTGGCCCTTCCGACTCTGGTTTCAGAGTCCGGCCCCTGCGCAGGGCCCAGCAGCGAGGGGTGGCCTGTAGCAGCTCCAGAGACTCAGGACGTGAACTAGGAACCTCCACCACAGCCCACTTGGGGATCTCATGACTAAGAGCCTAACTCCAGACCAAGAACTGGAGCCCCTCACTAGATGGGAACAAGGACGCATCATTATATGGAGACTAAGAGCAGAATTTTCTAGATTCTAACTCTTTCAGTCAGGATTACACTTCTTTTAACTCAACACCTGGCAAGCCTGAGTGAAACTGAACAGAAAACCCAAACGGGGCATCACAGGAAAACGGGGAGAAATGTGCCACTGAGTGATGGCAGAAAGCACTTTTGCAGATGTTCCCAGCAATCCAGGGCTTGACGCTCTGGTTTTCATTTCCTCTGACCAGACAATCCAACCCTGCCTCCGATGCGTCACGCGGATGCCCAGGCCCAGGCCTGCAGGGGGCAGTGGGCGGCCCAGGAAGGCCGTCCTCAGGGTCGGCAACCAGCTGGAGGGGCCTGGGCCACCTGTCTGGTCAGGAGCCTCTCTGCTCTGGGCCTCTGGAGTCGGGGCTGGCTTTGCGGTCTAGCTCAAGTAACAATGAAATTATTGGGCTCCTGATGCTGTGACTGACTGAGGCCATTTCTCTGTGTCTCCAAACAGGAATGAGAGAGGAGATGTCACTGGGACGCCAGGAGGCTTTTGAGATTTTCAAGAGGGACCACGCTGACAGCGTTACCATCGAAGACAACAAACAGATGCTGAAACAGAGGTAAGGCTGCCTGACAGAGCAGCTGGTCCTCCCAGGCTGAGCCAGGCCAGCCTGGACAACACTCGCTGCTCTGTGCTCTGTCAGCTGCCCAAGCTGACACCTGAAGAAAGACACAGCATGTGTGCAGTTGTGCGTTGAGTTACGTCCAGGCTGGGACACTTCTTTCTCCTCCGTATGCTAAGCGCAGCATCCCAGTACGGCTGAGTCGGCTATGTCAGAGCAGGGGCTGTTACTGACAGCACTTAGTGTACAGTCCTCACGTCTCGATTCTTTTATTTTATTTTTAGGGCCACACCCACAGCATAGGGAGGTTCCCAGGCTAGGGGTCAAATTGGAGCTGCAGCTGCCGACCTGCACCACAGCCACAGCAATGCAGGATCTGAGCCACAACTACGACCCACACATCTGCTCATGGCAACGCCGGATCGCCAACCCCCTGAGCGAGGCCAGGGATCGATCCCGCATCTTCATGTATACTAGTCAGGTTTGTCACCTCTGGTCCACAACTGGAATTACTTTCAATTCTTAATTTTCATCAGCCTGTGATGCTATTGCTGTTTCACTGCTTCGATTCGACCCCTAGCCTGAGAAGTTCCGTATGCCATGGGTGCAGCCTTGAAGAGCGAAAAAAGATAAAGACTGTAGGATGCAGAAGCAAGCCAGTGGTGTGTGTGTGTGTGTGTGTGTGTGTGTGTGTGTGTGTGTGTGTAAAAGAGAGAGCGCACAAAACAAGTAGAAAGACGGACCCAGCAAGGCTCAGAGGGCGGGGAACCCAGAAGGAGGCCCCAGTAGAAAAACACAGCAAGATGGATGAAGCAGATGCATTTAGAAGTGGAGGGAAAATATGAAAGCTGACCTCTGTTTTCTGTGTGAGAAAGAAGTGGAAACAGGATGAGAGACTGAGGGTGGAGGTGAAGGTTTATTACAGCCCCCACAAGCAACGGGAAAGAAGGTAGAGCTGGAAAAAGAAAAAGGAAAGGCGGGCGGCACGGAGGGCCCCGCCCAGGCAGTGAGCCAGTGGCGTCACCCCTGCTGGGGGGGCGGATCCCGGTCACTAGGAATCCAGTGAGGGCAGGAGCAGCCCTTCTGGGGCTCTGCACAGTCCTCCTCCATCAAAGAGGTGTCAGTGCCCCACCTGAGTTTACAGTCACTGTGCCTCAGTATCTGTGGGGACTGGTCTCAGGACCCCTGTATATACCAGAGTACCTGTGTGCTCAAGCCCCTTTTATAAAATTGGCAGGGGTTCCCGTTGTGGTCAGTGGTAATGAACCCAACTAGTATCCATGAGGCCATAGGTTCGATCCCTGGCCTCACTCAGTGGGTTGGGGATCCGGCATTGCTGTGAGCTGTGGCGTAGGTCACAGATGCAGCTCAGATCCTGTGTTGCTGTGGCTGTGGTGTAGGCTGGTAGCTGTAACTCCAACTGAACTCCTGGCGTGGGAACTTCCGTACACCGTGGGTACAGCTCTAAAAAGCCAAAACATAAAAAATTTAAAAATAAAAAAAATAAAATGGGCAATACAGTTGGCCTCCAAATCCACAGGTTCTGCGCATGAATATTAGGGCCCACTGTCTCTCCCGAGTTCTGGGGGCGGGGGGCTGGGGCGGGGGAGGATGAGGATGTTCACAGCAGCTCCGCTTGTGGCCGGGGAGGGCTGGAAACCTCCTGAGCATCCGCCCCTAGGGACGTGGACAGGCGAAATGTTGGAGAAACTCTCCTCTCCGTGCATGTTACCTGCTTGGGAGCTGGATACAACAGGCGGGAGATGGATCCGTGCACACATACCAGCAAGGATCACACCAAGTAAGAGCACACCATTTATGTAAATTATAAACAGATGCACACAAAACAAGCGAAAACGGCCCCAAAGAAAGGTAGACTTTAGGAGATCCCGCTGTGGCGCAATGGGATCAGCGGTGTCTCTGCAGCACCAGGATGTGGGTTCCATCCCTGGCCCAGCACAGCGGGTTAAAGATCCAGCATGGCCGCAGCTGCAGCTCGGATTTGATCCCTGGGCCGGGAACTGCATGTGCCGAGGGGCGGCCAAAAAAGAAAAAAAAGGGTATGCTTTAGCCGGCTTTAACCATAAGAATGGCTGCCTCTGTGGGCAGCAGAAGAGGAACAAGACACTAACTATGAGTGAATAAAAGAATAAGACAGAGGGTGGGGAGAAAATAGAGTAAGTCTGGTGAAGGCTGAGGACCCTGCCCCTAGAAAAATGGAATACGCACCTCCACACAGAGTGCAGCCTTTGAGTCCAGGCGTTCCGCGAACCTCCCAGCACTCCTTGGCAGCGTGGGCTGGGCGCTTTCAGTAGGGTCAGCTGGACATGCTGGAGCAGGACACCTCGTTTATCCAGAGACAAGCATGTGGAGCTGGATGCCTGCTGCCTCGCGCCGTCACTTCCAAAGGCCCTTCCACTGTGTCTGCACCCGAGGCTTCGTACGTAGCTTCTGCCAGCACCTCGCCACCCCGGCTTCATATTCTAATGGCCCATGGAGCTTGTGAAAGCTACCAAAGCCTGGGCCCGACTCCCCCGATATGAGAACTGAATTAGGTAGAGCCTGAGCATCCACTTGTTTCAGGATTCCAACCTGCCACCAGGTTTGAAAAACAAACACTGGCCAGACAGAGACCTTGTCCGAAGGCCTGGAAACCCAGAACCTCTGAGGAGGAGCCCGAAGGCTCCACAGCTGAGCCCAGTTGCCCGGTGGCTCTTCCGCACACTCGGGCTAGGAACCCCTGGCTTAGGGAGAGCGTGATGCTTGGTCTTCCTTGTTCCAGAAGGAGCGGGGTGCCTGGATAGGGTTGTACCCTTGAGTTTGGGTTTCCTTCCAGCAGGGGATGGTCGGGCAATGGCAGAGATTACGATGTTGCGGACCTCAGAAGGCTTCTAATACGGAGTCACTTAACTCTGGAACGGGGGCATTCTGACAGCCCACGTGACAAATGAGCTTTGGGGTTTGAATACATCTCAATCATGCGGGATGGGCTGGCAGTAGTGGAGGCCCCATCTTCCTCGTGGCTATAAAGCAAGGGAATTAATGAAACTCACACAAAACACTCCTCTGAAAAGAGGTTTTCCCAGCAGTAAATCAGTCTTTTTCAATAGAATGAAAAGTCAAGAGACCAGCCCACATTTTTAAAATGTCTACATCTGGCTTAATGTTACAACTTATTAAAGGAATATTTGGTACCAGGGAGTGGAAGCCAGGACCTGTTTCTTTCTCAGGATTGGAACCTTTGTTTGCAATCATGGAGAGCATTCGTTTATCAGATATTACACGCTCCCAACTGCTTATGGCAGAGGACAAAGAGAAATGTTTTTATACGAGAACAAATAGCTACAACCAGTGCTCATGTAACAGACATCAAAATAAAGCATGACTTCCCTGCCTCTGTCACTTTGGGAAACGGTCTGCAGTAATGATGATTCTTTCCACACCTGTGCTCCCGTCCCCTGCAGGGACCAGAGCACCACGTGGGCCATCTGTGGGAGGACAGCCCAGTCTTAGCGATACAGACATGCCCCAGAGTCATGTTCCTCGGGACAGCATTAAATCGCTGTTTCCTAATTCTGCTTCCAGTCGACTTCCTCTTAAAAAGTCCTGCCTTTCCCCAGGCCCTCAGCCGCCAGGATCCAAAGGCCTGGGCTCCCTCTTATTCCCGTCTTCTCGCATCAAGTAACTCTGTCCTCCGATGGCTCTAGTGCTGAGCCGTCATGCTGGACAATCCATGGAAGAGGGACTTAGGACTCTACACCCACACCTGAGCCCAGGTCCAGCTCAGCTTCATTAGCCCGGGGCAGGTGGGTTCTAAGCCCAAGTTGAGATCCCTGCTAATTCCTTCAGCATCCCCCAAGGAGCATGAGTTGCAAGAGGGGACCGTCAGCGGGTCACACACCAGTGTGACTTAACAGAATGGATTTCTTCCTCTTCTCGCCTGCCCGCACCCTTTGCCACCCCACAGGGAATTTTTAGCGTGTCTCAGCTTTGACCTACCCCTCACCCGCCTGGGGAAAGTTGTGCTGCCTGCCTGTGACAGCAGAGGCAAGATGTTGGCACAGTAATATGATATTTGCCCTTTGGTGAACCAGAGCAGGTGAGCCAATGCTTAAGCTGGATTTTTTGAGAGAAGACAGTTCAAGTCAAAGCGCTGTTCAGAATCACTGCATTTTTCAGGCATGACTCATCACCATGGTATATAATGACCTGAAGGGACGCTGGAAACCCCAGGCTTGGCAAATCCCGGCCCAGGCACAGCACAGCTAACTTTCTTTTGTGGCAGCGCTTTCACACAAACTGAGTCCCCTGTCACGGGGTCCCATTACATAACAAAAGAATGAATAAACGGGGAGATTAGCTTCAATTGGCAAGGAGGGCATTAATAATGTGAACTAAACCAAGAAAAGCACTCCTTCACTCAATTGGATCCTTCAAACAGAGAACAGAAGAGCAATCTAAGGCCAACATGAAAACTGGACCAGGAATGGCAAGGAATCTCGTGGCACCGTCTGAAAGTAACATCCATGACAAATAGGAGCTCCCTGTTTCCTATTAGACTTCGGTTTTAACCTTTATTATTTTTCCATTTATTTTTTGTATTTACACCTTGTCTCCTAAACTAGAATTATGAACCTGAGAGCAGAGATTAGATTAAAATCTTCTCAGCCTCCCCACAATTTTTAAAACAGTGCTGGCCACACAAATGGTACTCAAAAACACTTTTTTTTTTTTTTGCTTGAGAATGACAATCTGAAACTGACTTGGAGAAATCTTAGCAGCCAAGAAAACTGCATGAGAACTGCTTCCCAGAATTAGGCAAATGCAGCCGCCAGCTTCCTGAGAGCCAGAGAGGGAACTGCTCCATGAGAGACAAAGGACTGCCATGGTGATGGGAAAATGGGACAAGATAGGAGAGGAGTATCAGTAGTTTTTAAAAGCGTAAAGGAGAGAATTCCCATCGTGACTCAGTGGGTTAAGAACCTGACTTGTAACCATGAGGTTGCAGGTTCAACCCCTGGCCTCGCTCAGTGGGTTAAGGATCTAGCATTGCCACAAGCTACAGTATAGGTCACAGATGTGGCTCATATCCCTTGTTGCTGTGGCTCCACTTCAATTTCTAGCCCAGGAACTTCTGTATGCTGCAGGTGCAGCCCTAAAAAGAAAATAAATAAATACATAAAAGTGTAAAGGATACAGCAGAAAACATCACAACATTGTTATCAACTATACTTCAATAAAACTTTAAAAATTAAAATAAATAAATACCTTCACACACAACAAACAAATAAATAAACAATGCGTAAAGGAATTGGGTGGATCTTGATCCCAATATAACAGAGGCAGCCAAGTTACCATGTCAGGGTCAAGTCTACAGAGGATGGAAAAGGGATAGGTACAGGCCCAGGCTTCCTCTCTGACGGGGAGCAGTATCGGCTGTTCACTCCATGAGTAATCAAGATACTAAGTTAATTGCCCTCAACAAGAAGACTAGAAAGACTGAAGCGTGGGGAAGCACCCAGAGCAAGCAGCAGGGGGGCGGGGCAGGCGAGCGAGCCCTCCCTGTGGTCTGGGGGACAGAGGGCAGAAGGAGTGGGAGGGAAGCTCAGTGCGATGCCAGGACAAGTACTGAGGATGAGGAACGGGTGAGACTCCTGGAGTGCGTGGGGCCGGTGGAGAGAGCGGCAGAGGACGGAGAGGACAGTGTGAGGCTAGTGAGCACGCGGTGAGCGTGGTGCTGTGCAGGGAGAGGGCGGGCAGGAAGGAGGCGGGGAGGCTGCAGGACAGTCATCAGTTCTGCTCTGGGTGCGGTGGGTTTTAGTTTCTGCAGGCATCGAATGTACAGTGGGACAGTGGAACGGTGGTCCAGGAAATAAAGCAGGGCTGAGCTGGAGGTCCGGGAGCTGGCCGCAGAGACGGCCCGTGAAGGCGCCAAGTGGAATGCCTGCAGAGAACAGATAACGAGAGGAGAGGGCCTAAGACTCAGCCCTGACCCTTACCAGCCACTGAGGAACAGGCTGCAGAGGAAAAGCCCGAAAAGGAGACTGAGGAGCAGCAACCAGGGAGGTAGGAAGCAGGGAGGTGTAGGATGTAAAGTGAGAGCCAGTGGAATAGAATCGTTTTCACTCTTCAGACGGGGCCCGCACGGTGCCTGGTGCCCGGTGTGTGTTGCTGGGTCGGTGAAGGCTGGGTGTCCCGGGCAGCCAAGCTTGTGCAGGAGCAGCCAGAGCACCGCATCCCTCCTCCCTTCCAAACCCAGGCCTTGTCCCCACGAGGAGATTTCTCTGTGTGGTGACAGAGCAGCCTGCCAGGCCCCAGGCTGGCACTGCCCCCAGCACCGCTGCTCCCCGCATTGAGCCACACAGCACACGACTCCCTGGTAGAAATACTTGGCACCGGGCGTAGGAGACCGCTGGGGCTCCCAGATGGACTTGGTTGAGTCTCTGGGAGCCTCCCCCGGCCCCGCCCTCCTCCAGGTACAGCCTCCCCACCCCGACGTAGGCCACGCCTCCTCAGCAGGATCAGCAGCCTGGGATCTTGTCCAGTGGGGAGCTCGCATGGGGAACGGCAGCTCAGGTTCAACCACAAGCGACACGGGGTTGGCTCCCGGGACCACATCCCTAACAGATGTGCTTTTAGAAGATTTTGGAAGCTCAGGCATCTGGAGGCTGTCCCTCCAGAAGCCCAGAACTTAGGCTGGAGCAGGAGGAAGGTGGGGAGAGTGGAGCCGATGGCAGCGGGCCGGGAGGTGTGGAGATGCAGGGTGGGCAAGGAGGAAGAGGGCGGGAAGGCGAGCGCCACCTTCTTTCTCATCTCTCCCACTCCCTTTACTCGCCCCTTCTCCCCCAGGGCTGGGCTCCCTCAGGCAAGAGTTTGTCTTGACAACTGGAGATCAGGAAAACATGTGGGTGGGGTGGCCTGGAGTGGTGACAGCTGCAGAGTAAAGGGAAAATGGTCTTCCGAGATGGAACAGCCCTCAGCCCACACCTCTTCAGTGGGAAAGCCCGTTTTAGCTCTGCGCTGGGCTGCAGAGGAGTGCCCGGAACAGCGCGGGGCCTCCCTGCGGTGTCTGCCAGCCCTGGTGCAGGGCGGCGCTTTGCAGAGGGTTGACCACAGCAGCTCCAGACACATCCGGGCACCACCAAGGAGGGGCTCCCTGCCAGGCCTGTGGGGGCTTCTTGCAGGGCTGCCGCGCAATCGCCTGCAGGAACCTCCCTTCTTCATCGCCATCCTGGTTTCCTCCAGCATTGAACTTTGTAGCTGTGCTCTTGTATTTTCCTCATCCCCTGGAATGGAAAGCTTCCAGGCCAGAAGAGGGGCCATTCTTGTGCAGTGAAGGAAATTCTGGGTACTGGGGATGGACACAGCCACCACCACACAGTTAGTGCCCCCAGCTTGGCGTCCGTAAAGTGGGGAGAGAGTCCTCATCTGAGTAGCCCGGACCAGACCTCAGATTCCGTCCTCCCAGTGGACGGAGGCCAGCTCAGTGACCTGCACATGATGCGATTCAGTGTGCTGTGCTAAATTCCATCAAATCAGCACCACGGGGATTGCACTTCTCTCCAGAAGGTGACAGGCCCTAGATGAAGAGGGGACACGCATAATCTGCAACGAGCCTGAGCCCCCTCAGTAAGGAGCCATGGGTGGCATCCCAGGAAAACTGTCACTGAGAGAAAATGCAGTCCACTTTCTGGAAACTTCTCCCTGCAACCCCCAGCTAAGCAGAGACGCCTTTGGAAAATGACAGTGACATAATTCACGCTTCTTTTCCACCAAGCCCGTTTGGGGCACTCTGGCCTTTGCTTGTGTTGCTCCTCTGCCTGGAGTGCCCTCTTCCCCTCATGGCCTCTAACAAAATCCTGCCTGGCCCAAGCATTTATGGATGAGACAGTATGATATCTGGGATCCAGAAAGATTTTGGGGGGGGGCAATTATCATTGCTTGAGAGGCCTCTGTGTGTGGGGGCACCGAACAGCAAGTTTTTCATAGCGACCATTCGCCATGCTGCCTCTCCAGCCCAAGGCTGGGCTCTCAGGGGGCGTCTCAGAAACACCTGTCGAAAAACAGAGGCATCATTTGGTAAACATCAACACAACACTTGGTGGACTATAGGCAGCCACCTAAGATCATGGAGAACTTTCTAACATAGAGAAGGACTTATAATGCCAAGTGGAAAAAAAAATAAAACAAAAGAACAAACTATATATATATATATATGTATGTATATACATGGTATGTGCTTATCACTATAAAAACTGGCTGGAAAGAAGACTGGTTGGATTTCAGAATGAGTTTATTTCTGGGTAGAGGATAATTAGGGATTTTTTTTCTTGTTTTTATATTTACACAGTGTGGTTTAGCATCATATATAACAGGAGTAAGCAAACATGTTCTGGAAAAGGCCAGATAGTAAATATTTTCAGCTCTCCAGGCCCTGGAGTCTCTGTCACAGCCACTGGTCTCTGCCTTTGCAGCACAACAGCAGCCGTAGGCAATAAACAATGGGTGTGGCTGTGCCCCAGTATGACTTTATTTTCAGAAACCGGTGATGGGCTGGATCTGTCTCATGATCAGCCATAGTTTGCCGGTCAGAAAAAAAAAAGGGGGGGATCAGAAAAAACAAGATGTTTTCTAAGTGTTCTTTGACTGTAAGATCTTGGTACTGTGATTAGCAGAGCCCAGCGCAGAAGGCTTGCAGCCGTGCTTCCTTCTGTTTCCCTGGTCTCATAAAACACTAGAAATGGAAAGCCGTAAATTAGAGAACATGAGAATGAAATTCTGTGCTGGAGAGGGGACTAAAAAGTCACCATACCAGGAATTAATACAAATTTCATCTCCACTTTTGTCTAATGGATTTCATGTATTTAAACTATCTTTTATATCTTTCAATCAAGTTTTATTATATTTTACAGACCTCTCAGAAATTTCTTATTTTTAAAACATAATTTAGGAGGAACAGGAAAGGTTAAACTCTCATTTCTCTCCCCCCCCTCCAGATTTTCTGAAGCAAAGGCCCTGGGAGAAAGTATAAATGAAGCAAGAAGTAAAATCGGTAAGCAGCTGATATTCTGTGAATTTCTTTCGCAAGCCGTGTTTCTGGTGAAAACCAGGTCATGATGTGCCTCCAAATAGTGGGGACGAGTTTCAGGGGTGCCTGCCAAGGAAGCTGTGCCTCTCCTTGGAAGCTGGTCTTCTCCCTTCCCATCCGTCAGGAAAAGCACTTTCTTTTGCGAGAACTCGAACTTTTTGTCCTCATGCAGGCCTCAGCCAGCATCCCAATGAGAAAGTCTTGCTTTTCCCTGGTGTTTTCCTGCAGTGGCTCATGACTGGTCCTAACTGTACGATGACAGCGACGCGTCACATTTTCAAGCGCCGTGGAACACCTCCCACCTCCCAGAGCGCGTCCTTGGCATTGTGGGCCCAGGTGCACATGGTTCAGCTCCATTTCCCTTAGCCGGGGGAGGATGGGAAGCAGAAGTGAGTCAGTGTGCCTTCCCAGGGTGCAGGCTGCCCAGCAGGGCTCCCCCGCCTAGGCGAGCATTCCTGGAAAGGTGAGGTTAAGGCAACAGGCAGACTCGAGAATGGTGTTATGCCTCAGGTCTTGGTCAAAGTGAGAGCAAAATGTTTCTCTCACCCCAGGCTGGAAGACACACACAGACCCTGCCCCCAAGCCAGGGCAGCTGCGTGGAGGGGTCCCTTGTGGCTTCGTCTCTGTGCTAGCGTCTCAGAGGTTCTGGACCCAAGGGCCAGGATCTTGGATGGAGGAAAAATGCCCCTTTATTTTCACCAAGCTCTAACTGCAAACAGTCCCTCCAGTGACGAATGTCAGCAGCAGGCCACAGTGGAAGTAGCAGCACCTGCCACCAGTGGAAATTACAGATATTTTCATTTCACAGCACAGTTGGCAGACATCGCAAAATACCTTTTATGCTCATCAGTGCTTCAAAATTACAGTAGTTATTAGACTCACCAGTAGATCTTGTTATTTAATGCATTTCTATAAAAGCAGATAGGTATTTCCATATCAAAAAGAAGTTTTAAAATGCTGATAACTATTTCAATATAATTGGTCTGTCTTCAAGTCTTCTCTAAAACTCTTTTCTTGGCCTGAATTCTCAAGCCCCCTGAAACTGCATGGGGGAAAAAAAAGCTGGGGGTCAGGAGCATTATCCTAGAGATAATATCCATAGTTTATTTGATTCCCAAAGGGGTCGGTGACCCAAACCAATAGGGAGGAAAGAGGGAGCAGGCTTCAGTCGGTCCACCGTCTGACTCAAAAGGACATAATGGCCTGCTCTCACCCCTGGGGAGAAAAGAGGGAAAGGCCTTTTATATAAACTGTTTCTCCCCCAAAAAGTGATATAAAGTTTTACTCTTGAAAAATATTTAACTCTCTAAACCAAAATAAAACTATCCCAACACTAATGAGATAGACTGAGGGAAGGTAGCAGTGGTCTAAACTAATATACTTAGTTTTTCATTCTGAACACAGAGCCATCATCACAAATAATTCTAAGTTTACCATAATTTTGGCACAGCGACATGCGTTGTTGGATCCAGTTGGCCATGCTCTCGAGATTAGGCCCTCCAGCCGCTCAGGCTGTGCCCTGCCCCAAGAGTCAGGGACCGGGGGTGTAAGTTCTAATTGATCCTCCAGAAAGGATGCCTGTAATTCACACCCAAAGGGTCCAGAAGTACTAGAAGAAGCCCTGGGCAAGGAGACCTTTGTTTTTTCTGGTAATAAGTAGTGTTCATACCAAAGTTGAGATTCGAGCATGTATTGCTAGTAAAACCAATGGCACTCTTACTTCATTCTAAGCAAATAGCAGACTAAGACCCACCTCCTGGCCACCCATCTTTTCAATGTGCCCTTGATCAAGGGGGTGGGGCGGCCAGGTGAGCAAGCCCCTCACAGCGCCTGACCACAGCGGGGAGCCCCCCATCCCTGCATCTCAGGTTAAGATTGAGGAAGTACAAGGCAGAGTCTATACGCACATTTACAATTTCCAAGGCAACCTGGTGTCAAGAGATTTGTGACATAGCCCAGTACATTTTTTCCTCTGGATAAATTAAATCAAGTGGAATTTTTGTTCCTCCACAAGTCTTTCAGCGAACCCAAGAGTCAGGAGGTGGGAGCAGGGCGCAGATGCACCGTGATGCGCGTGGGCTGATGACTCAACTCCCTTCCCAGAGGGAGCCACGTCCTGCCTCTGGGCCCCGGGGTGTGGGGGAAGTGAGATGCTGTGGGGCACACGTGTCACTGCCCTGCGGAGAGGAAATGAAAGCTGTCTTTGTGATCTACACATCAGCCAGCTCCTATGTTTAGAGTTCAGGTTGCCACTGGCTTCTCAGGCCCTTTGGGTTTTCACTGACATTGTGACCCAGAGCTGCCAAGTGACTGTCTTTCCTAAAAATACTTAAAGGCTATTAATTCAGGATTAAATCCATAATATCTCCATGGCATAATCAGTCAACCAAAATGTCTATGTAATTTCCTTGCTTTACAGCAAGCCAGCCCAAACCAGGTTGGTTAAATTCTTGCCACAGACTCCCTTTGGTCCTTTTCTGTACACCATTTACATCAGTCCTGATGTGGAAACAAGTTAATAGAAGAAATAGAATAACCAATTTAGAATCTTTCTGGAAAGTTACGCAGTCTTTATTTCAGCAAGGAGACTCATTTTCAGTGCATTTGCCTGTCCCAACCTAGTAGCATTTAGGCTTCTTTCCATCACGTGGGCTGTGTTTTGAACACGTTCACATACATACTGCCTCCATTCATCCTATCTCTAAAAGATGCCATTAAGGCCCAAACTGTGGGGAAAGAAATAGGCTGCTTCAGAAGCAGTGGCATAAACCAGGCCACTTTTCACTGATTAGGGTCCTGGCATTGGTTTTACCCCATCTGTGCTCTACCACCGGCAGCAGTGTCTTTGGCGACAAGGACAATGAATGGCTGCTCAGGTGTGGAGCCCACCCTTGGGCAATCCAGGAACCAGCTGCTGTGGAGGCAGGTGAAAAGCTCTAACTTCATCCTCCGCAGACCCCTCCAGGCCTCCATGAAAACGCCCGTCCGGGATGCCACCCAGAAGGGTTTTTAGTCAGTGAGAAGCAATCAGAGATCACTCCAGAAATCACAAGAATTGTAAGAGAAGTAGCCGTTAGCAAGCAGTGAAGAAAAAACTCAAATGCCTGAAAAGCTAATAGAACATTCTGGAAGTTTTCTGTCTCCTACTCCATATTCAAAGAAGGACCCCCCACCCACCCACCATCTGAACAGTTACCCTTTTAAAAAATGTTTCTTCTGCACATTTGCAACTAAGGAAAATCATTCCTCAGATGTGGGTCTCAAATTCATGGGACTAGTTTTCAGTTTTGTGCATTTTCTGTACTTCCGTGTTCTTGAGGTTTAGCTGCTATGTTCTCAAAAGTAAGAAATGCAGAGGTCAGAACATTACCCTTTCACTCTGCCCAGTGTTTCCGTGCGTGTCTTCTGTTTCCCTGTGGCTCTGCCTCTCTCCAGGAAGAAAGATGGTTCAGAGAAAAGCCGAAAAGTCAGGATGAGAAAGTTCCAAGGCAGGGAGGTACCATCGTGGCTCAGCGGAAACGAATCTGACTAGCATCCATGAGGACGCAGGTTCGATCCCTGGCCTCGCTCAGCAGTTTAAGGATTCCCGTGTTGCCGTGAGCTGTGGTGAAGGTTACAGATGCGGCTCGGATCTGGCGTTGCTGTGGCTGTGGCGGAGGCCGGCGGCTGTAGTTCTGATTCGACCCCTAGCCTGGGAACCTCCTTGTGCCATTGGTGTCACCCTAAAAAAAAAAGGGAAAAAAAACAAAGAAAAAGTTACCGGGCAGACTTCTTGTTTTTGAAGGGATTCACCACATTGATTTTAAATAATAAGCTCTGCCTGCACATTAAGAGTATTTTGATTTTTTAATTTATGCTTATGAAAAAATTCAGTTTATTTGTATTCAATTTGCACTGGCCAGGATGTTCAGCTATAATCTTGAAAGGAAATTTTTTGTCTCATGTGGCCAGGAAACCCAAGCATTGAATACAGTTGTATTCAATTGCGCCCTCTTCCCCCTCGCCCTCCCTCCCCTCTCCCCTCCCCCTCCCTCTCCTGCCCTTTCCCTTCTCCCCTCCCCCCTCCTCCCCCTCCCATCTCTCAGTGCTACTTGACTAGGTTCTCTGATAGCCTGTCCCCACTTAGCGGAAGGTGCCTCTGAGAGCTGTAAGTTTACATGGCCTATGGAATTCATAATCCCAGTAAACAGGATTTTTTTCCAGTGATGTTGGCAAGAAGGTCTCTGGAGGGAGGAATGACTGGCCTGGCTTAAGTGGCGTGCCCCTGCATCCAGGGGGATGAAACACTCTGATTGACTGGTCCTAGAGCCAGTGCCCTCTCCTTATGGCTCAGCCCATCTGCTCCACATAAGCCAAACAAGACTTTTAGGGGATCAAAGAGGTATCTTTCTCCAGAGGAAGAAATGCTGGGCAGACAACAATCATATTCACTACAGACCTTTCAGAAATTGATCTGTGCCTTGAAACGAGATACATCTATAAAGGAATGGATAGTGGTTCATATGAGAGACTATAACAGAATATTTATCCCAGAAAAAAAGAATGCTGTGAGTGAGAAATTTAAAAAGGTTTTAAGTACCAGTGCATCTGCCATAATGGAATGAATGCAAAATTAAATATACTGAAAAAAAATAGCAGGGATTATAGGAAAATGAAGACTGGGAAGACCCCCCCAAACCCGTGCAATTTTATAACTAGCACTCTAACAAAACTGAGTACAATCCTGATAAAAAATAATGATATATATAAAAAGACGTGTTAAATTGCTAATACATAAAGAAACACTGTGTAAAACACCCTTTTTTCCCACATGAGGCTCTCATGCTAGACGAGCGTGTGGGGAAGGGCCGAGGGCTGAGTGACGGAGACGTGAACAATGCGGACAGAGACGGGCAAGGGCCGCAGCAACCAAGAAGCACTTTCCTCTGAGAAAGAGCACTGGCCACACTGGACCAGCAGGAAGAGCCTGTGGACCATCCCGAGCCTCCCCACAAACTGCGGGGCTCAGCTCTGCTGGCTCACTTTGTATTTGACGTCCTTGTCTTGGTGACACAAAACCTGAGTTTACCAGGGAAAAAATCCTGTGAGAACAGCTGGGTCCGCTGTACGACACTGACATCAGCCCCTTGCTAACCAAGTGTGTGTGAGCGATTCCTGTTAAGGAAACATCGTTGTAGAAGAACCAACTGTGTATTACTTGACGTTCTACAGAGGGACCCATAAATTGTAGTTCCTCTTTAAAGAGGCTCCAAAAGGAAGAACTAATTTTCAACTGAATCTATAGTTGATGATGTGAAAAAGACATTTTGTCAGAAAAGGTAATCGAATGGCTGTAGATTTTGGAATCCTGACAAGCCGGGTAGACAGGCATCTTTCTCGGCTGAGTCGGTGTATCTAGAGATGGAGAGAGCAGAACAGATTTGTGAGACAGTTCTGTAACAGTTCAGAATTTTGAAATGCCCAGCCCTGCCATTGTCTGGGTAGAAGAGCACAAGCAGTATGACCAGTGTCTTCATGGAGTTGATGGGCTGTTTGGATGTCATAGTTTGGAGATCAGACAACAACCAAAAAATGACCTGAGCAAGCTGGAGGGCTGTAGCGTACATTAACTGACAAGAGGTGACACTAATAACTGTCACAGAGAAAGAAGGAAGCAGTGGTTTGGTTGGAATATTCACAAAATAAAGACAGATGACTGCCTCCTGATGGTGCCAACAGGGTGGTCTTACCTTAGTGAATGAAACAACGTCCAGGATGTACTGGGTGGTTTGAGGCAAGCTGTCCCCTACCAGCCAAACTCACTCTAAACCAGAGAGGCAAAGTTTCAATTTCCTGTGGAGGATGTTATATAGACAGGAAGTCTTAAACGGCCTCCATTCAGGGCCTCGTCTTCCAGGGAACAAAGCAGATTAGTTACTGGAAGGTTAGGAAACAGCACAAAGGGAATCAAAACAGAAGAGTTTTAAAAGAGAGGTGCTCACTGTCACGGCCCACCAGGCATCTGCTGCCCACGGGAGTGAAAATCCTGCGGCAATGACAGTCGGTCTCCAGCCCAACCACCCCTCTCTGGGCACGATTGAAAAGACAGAACACCATTTATTAGGTTTCTACTCACTAAACTATAATTGCATCCCCCTCCTGCCTCTCAAGGATGAACCCCAAGTCCCTTTGTTTGGGGGCATAGGAATAATCAGGTTTAGTTTGGCTCTTTGATGTTCAGAACTAGAAACCCAGCTGAGCCAGCTCAGGCTTAGGACGTGTGGGGATGACAAGAATCTCATCTAGATGCAGCAACAAGATCCAGGATCCCTCCCACCTTGGGGGGTGGGGCGGGGGAAGAGCCAGAGCCAGGAACCTGGTGGGGGAGGGGGCGGATCAGGACCCAGGGTGGCTCCAGGACCCAGCCTACTACCCCTGCCTTCCTGGGGGCCTCTTGTTACCTCTTTGCATGTCTACTCTTGCAGCCTCCTGCAGGACCAGGGGTCCTGTTTGCTTGTGGCTTTGGTCTGCTCCGGCCCCAGCAGAAAGCATTCTTTAACCTCCTGTACCCAGGATAATGAGCTAATTAGTTACCTGTTTCTCAACTCACAGTTATGAGAAAGAGAGCTTGACTGGCCCAATTTCTCTCTTCCAAGCCTTCAGGACAGCAGCCGCTCGCCAGCTCAAGAATGGGCTGCCTTGGGGTCAGAAACACGCCCCTGATCCAAGCAGCTGTGGCCAAGGAGGAAAAGCGGTCTTGTGTTTCAGAAAGTGTCTACCCAGGCAAAAGAGGGTGTGATAGGGGAGATTTGTGTTTTATAAACAGAATGGAGAGAGCAGGCACAATGATGGGCATCCCGTATCAGTTCTATCTCATGGCTGTGAAGATTTTACCATTACTCCCCTTTTTAATAAATGTAAGAAAACAAAATACACTTTTTCTCCTTGGAAGTGAAAAAACGAGCTATTCTTGTAAGGGGACATCCGTTCCTTCATTTCCACGTTCCCAGGAAGCACCTCACCCTTGTCTCTGTTTTACCAATAATAATTTTACCAATAGCTCCTAGTCTTTGTAAAGTGCATTATAATATATAGGGAATTTATTTTTATCTAGTCAAATGCGTTGATCTTCTCTTTTGTGACTTCCTCCATGGCTTTTGTACTTAAAAACTGTCATCATAAGAGTGATAATGATGGTTTGTTCATATGTGGGTATTTGTTTACAGCTATCCTAAATTTTCTTATAGTTTTTTTTTATTGTTCTATTTTTTTCACAGTCAACTCATTTGGAATTTATTGTGGAATATGGTATGAGCCGAGGCTCTAAGTTGAATCTTTTTCAAATAACCAATTTTCCCAACACCTATTTCATTTAATGAAATGCCTTAAAATAAAATTTCTCCTCCTCATTGGAGAGTCATTTCAGATTTTCAGAAGGCAGCTGATGCATTCTAATTTCATCGTAGCAGTAATGCACATCCTTGCCATGATAATTTCCATACAAGTATTTCAAAAATAACTTTACCAGCAGATCCTGTTATCTAGATATCAGAATAACCCTGCAGAAAAGTGTCAACTTTCATGTAAACCAGGCAGTTCACGGACGGGAAAGGCAGGCACATGTCCAAGGGTGGGTGGTCCCTGGGGGCTAGGGCCCTGCCAGCATCTCTAAATGATTAGAGACTGTCTTTTTTTTTTTGCTTTTTAGGGCCTCACTTGAAGGCATATTGAAGCTCCCCGACTAGGGGTGGAATCAGAGCTGCAGCTGTCAGACTGCACCACTGCCACAACAACACAAGATTCGAGCCGTGTCTGTGACCTGCATCTCAGCTCATGGCAATGCCGGATCCTTAATCTGCTGAGTGAAGCCAGGGATAGAACCTGCATCCTCATGGATACTAGTCGGATTTGTTTCCGCTGCGCCACAACGGGAACTCCCAAGACTGTCTTGAAATACAGCAGCACAAGCTGGGCTCACAGTATCATTCGCCAGGGAAGATAGTTGGTACCACGTTTTTTCACTTCTGAGGAGAAAAAGTATATTTCCTTTTTTTTAAAATTACTTAATGAATTTATTACATTTATAGGTGTACAAAAATAATTACAACCAAATTTTATATCATTTCCATCTCAAACACTCAGTGCATCCCCCCACCCCCCAACTTGTCTCATTTGGAAACCATAAGTTTTTCAAAGTCTGTGAGTCAGTATCTATTCTATACAGAAGTTCACTGTGTCCTTTTTTTAGATTCCACATGTAAATGATAGCATTTGATGTTGGTGTCTCATTGACTGACTTCACTTAGCATGATAATTTCTAGGTCCATCCATGTTGCTATAAATGCTGTTATTTCTTTCCTTATAATGCCCGAGTAATATTCCATTGTGTACATGTACTACATCTGCTTTATCCACTCCTCTGTTGATGACTTGGCTATTGTATAGAGTGCTGCAATGAACATTGGAGTACATGTGTCTTTTCGAGTCATGGTTTTCTCTGGATAGATGCCCAGGAGTGGGGTTATTGGATCAAATGGTAACTCTATTTTTAGTTTTCTAAGGAACCGCTGTTTTCCACAGTGGTTGCACCAATTTACATTCCCACCAACAGTGTAATAATGTTCCTTTTTCTCCACACCCTCTCCAGCACTTACTGTTTGTAGACTTTTTGATGATGGCCATTCTGGCTGGTGTAAGGTAGTACCTCATAGTGGTTTTGATTTTCATTTCTCTAATAATTAGTGATGTTGAACATCTTTTCATGTGTTTTCTGGCCATCTGTATATCTTCTTTGGAGAACTGTCTGTTTAGCTCTTCTGCCCAGTTTTTGATGGGGTTGTTTGTTTTTTTTTTTTTTGGTATTGAGCTATAGGAGGTATTTGTAAATTTTGGAGATTAATCCCTTGTCAGTTGCTTCATTTGCAAATATTTTCTCCCATTCTGTGGGTTGTCTTTTTGTTTTGTTAGGGTTTCCTTTGCTGTGCAGAAACTTTTAAGTTTAATTAAGTCCTATTTGTTTATTTTTCTTTTTATTGTCATTACTCTAACAGGTGGATCTGAGCCAAATGCTGCCGTCATTTATGTTGGAGAGTGTTTCGCTATGTTTTCCTCTGAGTTTCATAGTATCTGGTCTTTTATCTAGGTCTTTAGTCCATTTTGAGTTTATTTTTGTGTATGGTGTTAGGAAGTGTTCTAATTTCATTTTTTTACATGTGGCTGTCCAGTTTTCCCAGCACCACTTATTGAAGAGGCTGTCTTTTCTCCATTGTACATTCCTGCCTCCTTTGTCATAGATTAGTTGACTATAGGTGCGTGGGTTTAATTCTGGGTTCTCTATCCTGTTCCACTGATCTTTATTTCTGTCTTTGTGCCAGTACCATATGGTTTTGATGACTGTAGCTTTGTAGTGTACTCTGAAATCAGGGAGCCTGATTCCTCCAGCTCCATTTTTCTTTTTCGGGGTATCTTTGGCCATTCTGGGTCTTTTGTGCTTCCAAACAGAAACTTTAAAATATTTCGTCCTAGTTCTGTGAAAAATGTCCTTGGTAATTTGATAGGGATTGCATTGAATCTGTAGATTGCTTTGGGTAGTATAGTCATTTTGATAATATTGACTCTTCCAATCCAAGAGCATGGTGTGTCTTTCCATCTGTTCGTGTCATCCTTGAATTCTTTCATCAGCATCTTATAGTTTTCAGAGTACAGGTCTTTTGTCTCTTTAGGTAGGTTTATTCCTAAGTATTTTATTCTTTTTGATGTGATGGTAAACGGGATTGCTTCCCTAATTTCTCTTTCTGATCTTTCATTGTTAGTATATAGAAATGCAGTTGACTTCTGTGTATTAATTTTATATCCTGCAACTTTGCCAAATTCATTGATGAACTCTAACAGTTTTCTGGTAGAGTCTTTAGGATTCTCTAGGTGTAGTATCATGTCATCTGCTAAATGTGATAGTTTTACTTCTTCCTTCCCAATTTGGATTCCTTTTATTTCTTTTACTTCTCTGATTGCTATGGCTAGGACTTCTAAAACTGTGTTGAATAGTAGTGGCGAGAGTGGACATCCCTGTCTTGTTCCTGATCTCAGTGGGAATTCTTTCAGCTTTTCACCATTGAGAATGATGTGAGCTCTGGGTTTGTCATAGATGGCCTTGATTATGTTGAGGTAGGTTCCCCCTATGCCCACTTTCTGAAGGGTTTTTATCAGAAATGGGTGTTGGATTTTGTCA